>VXAD01010356.1:324530-746264 GCA_013399195.1 Dicrurus megarhynchus
GCAAAACAAAAACAAAACACTAGTGAAGTGCTGCACAAAAGCTTCCTTTGAAGTATATAAGATTTTATAAATTATTTCAGTAAATATGGAGGGCCAGTTCTTGGGTCTGGTAAGAGAGACTAGAGCAATTTGGTTATGTTGCATAGGAGGAAGGGGCTGCCTTTTCACAGGGGGAAATGCCTGCATGAAATTTTCTCATTGGGAAGAGTGTGTGCATGACTTTCACAGAGAAATTGAGAAATGCACACTGAACACCTCTCCACCTTTTCCTTTCCAGTTATGAGTACGCACTGATCAATATTCAAGTCACCTAGGTGGAAATACTTTCATTGAGAAGCCTGTTTATCACCCCCTATATGCCTGTAATCGTATCAGTTGTACACATGGGTGCAGTGAAACTGAGCCTAATAGTTCCTAATCCACAGTAGATTTGTTACTAAGCCTCATAATAATAATGCAGACAGCTTCTCAGAATAACTTGAAATGTGGATGCAGAAGCCTTATTCCTCCTTCATTTCATATTCATCGATATGAAGCTGTCTGATACTGAACTTACGTCTTCTTTGCTTTTGTTGTTTTAAAATCAGATTTTGGCTTAGATTTTACTATTTGTTAATATTAAACATAACTAAGTTTCAGTCTGTTTCAATGGTTGTACTATGGATTTTTTTTTTTGTTAATTTTTTTTTGTAATTAGCAGTAAGAATGTGGTA
Source organism: Dicrurus megarhynchus (assembly GCA_013399195.1). NCBI lineage: Eukaryota > Metazoa > Chordata > Aves > Passeriformes > Dicruridae > Dicrurus > Dicrurus megarhynchus. The sequence goes on from VXAD01010356.1 coordinate 325,244, forward strand.
GGAGTCATCAGCTTCTCAACTGTTTTCCAAGAATCTGTGATGAGAAGTCTGCACTTCAGTGCTCAAAGGAAACGAAATAAGGTGTTTTGGAAGGGTGAAGGGAAGACCTGATGGAGATGTTTTGTTTCAAAAGAGAGTTTCTCGGGGAAAAAAAATCAGGAAAACTATCTATGCATCAATCTCGCTGAAATTTGTTTCAGAGCACTATTTATTTTGCCTCTCTACAGTTAAGAATAGAATGGATGGCAGAGAAATGACAGAGCTGGTAGGTGACATCTGAGATGTGCAGAATAGTGAAGGTAGCCTGTTACTCTTGTGTTGAGAATTTCAGCACAGCCTGAAGGATAATTAAATGCACAAAGTACTTTTCAGAAACATTTTTAAAAAGAGCTATTTATGAGCTCACTTCTCTAACATTTTAAACTTCTTTGGAAAGTGCAATTCTCTGCATGTGGTGTTGATTTAGTTCCTTGCTGTTGCAGGCTTCTTGGGAAAGCTAAACTTATGGTGCTCCCAGTTGTGCTGAATATAAGCTAAATCCTGCAGTCTTTTCAAAGAGGAAATTCCATTTACTTTGTAATGTGACTTTGAATAGAGTAAGTGCAACAATTCAAAGAAACTTCTATTCTGTTGGAATTTTGACAGTGAGTCTTGATCATCAGTGGTTAAGAGGCAAATTTTTAGGTTTGGAGCCCTGTTAATTTTCATTGAATAATTAAGACGATAAGAGGATAACACTGTCATGTGACAATTTAGGAAATTACGGGGAAAACTAGTGAGTTTCAAGAATTTGGTGATGACAGTTTGAAGTTCAGCATTTGTTCACAGTACAAGCAGAGTCTGGAGTTTTATCAGTATGTTTTCTCCACTTTGTGAAACTTGTATGTGGGGGAGAAAATGTTTAAAAGGCACTGGTGTCAAGTTCACAAAATATGTGCAATGAGAAATATGTGGAGAAAGCATTTTCAGCCTGTTTCTTCTAAAATGGTTTTGTAGTTTCTGTGTACCTCCCTCACATGCAACAGCTGAGTTTTTCAGCAAGTTCACAACCACTAGAAGCAGTTCAGGGATGGTCTGGTTTTTTTTCATACCTTCTGGCAAATAAAGCTGCTTGATTCAAACAACAAAATAACATTTCTTGGATAATAACTGTCTAATAACTTATCACTCAAATGGTAAGATGTCAGTGTAACGAGAGAAGTATTTTTTACTGTCAACATCTCTGTAGAGTAAGAATTTTGTTTCAGTTGGGATGTCAGGGATTCTGCTTTAAAACTTTAAACTTCTGGGGAGATACGTCTTAGATTTTTCTTTTAAGACCTAAAGTTTGAACTCATGTTTCAGTGGTAAAAAAGTAAAGCAAATAAACTTTTAATAGAGTAAGTAGGATTTTCATATGCTGGTATTTGGTTTTGTTTAGTAAATTCAAAAAAAAATAATGCTGTTTTGAAATAAAAGCCATGAAAAAAGAATAAAAGCTAAACTGAGTAAATGTAGCTTTTGAGTTTACTGGGAATTTAAAGACTGATTGAATGTTTAGAAAGTTCAGAGGGAATGTTTAGAAAACTCAGAGGGAAGAGACATGGCTGCTTTCACATGAGTGTTGTGATCTTGTAAAAAATATGATCTCTGACTTTGTTTCTTTTACCTTAGGGAAGGAACGTTTTGGCAAAGAACATTTATTTCCTCATTCTCCCCAAAGCCATGTAAAATTTAGGCTTTGTAATACTGAATTCTCTTAGGATCCCATTGAAAAGGAGACTGGTGTGAAGATTTACATATCTCTCTCAGTATGTGCCCATGATAGTGACAATGATGCAACTCCCTTGAGAAGATACAAGTTGGAATGGAAGCTATGAAAAGTGCCTGGAGAATGACTGGCCAGCATGCCCTTTTAATATGCAAAACAAAAGTAAAAATGTGGATTGATGTTGCTGTTTCTTCACATCTTACTAGTATTTAAATGGTTCAGTGGTTTCATTTTGCTGTATATGTTACAGTTTACATAAAATTCCACATCTTTGTCCCAAAGAGCTTGTGTTCAATTTGAAAAGAGATGTGAAAAGCTGAACTGATGAAGAACAAGAGAAAGAAAGGCAGGGTTAAAAACAAAAGCAGTTAAATTGTTCAGATGTGCCAATGATTAATAATGGGTAGTTTCTTCCTGGACAGGTCTGCTGTGAAAGCCTGTAGGAAGGATGCCATGTGAAAATTGCAAAAGTATTTTTGGAAGACGTGGGCAAATATGTGCTCAAGGCTGTTGTTAAGCTTTTCAAAGAGTGCAGCGAAGGGCAGAACTCTGAAGGACCTTGGACATCTTTGAAAACTATGTAGAAAATGTAGCCAACTATTCTCAGCAGTCTCATGATATCATCTTGTAAAAACTAAAATTGCTTTGAAAGCTTGGTTGCTGGAATTAAAAAACTCACATCTTTGAAATAGGCTAGCAATTTAACTGCACAGCTGTTAAGTCTGGTTAACTAACTCAGGCAAAAAAAAAGTCTGTTTCCTTTACCACTCCACACGTGGCATTTGCTAAGCTTAGCTTATTACATATACCTTTATGTTTGTGTTTGTATATCTATATATGTAGTATTAAGTAGGGCTTTTACCTTGAGCACATGCTGGCCATGGAATGTCTTGAAAAGAGAAAATGCAGAGCACAGGATTTTTAACAATAACAGTTGAAAGACCTCCTGTGGAAACTTCAGTCTTTTTGTATATAAAATAAATACAATTTATATATGTAGTGTGTATGCATATGTAGAAGCCATAATCCCTGTTTACCTGACATGAATCTGTATGCTGACAGCATGTGTGTGTAGGTGGGGATATGGAGCACAGGAGCAGGGTGTGATTTTTATTCAACGACGTGTGAGATTACTTTGGTTTATAAGAAACAGTAGGATAGGTACAGAGTGAGTGGAATCTCCTTGCCAATACAGTTGGCTGCTGCTGAAATTCCTTGTGTAAATCAAACTGAAGGAGAGTAGGTTTCTCAGATATTAGCAAGAAGTTATTCACTGTGAGGGTGGTGAGGCACTGGAACAGGTTGCTCAGAGAAGATGCCACATCCCTGAAAGTGTTCAAGGCTGGATTGGATGGCACTTTGAGTAACCTGGTCTAGTGAAAGGTCACAGCCCGAGGTCAGGGGGGATTGGAACTGGAGGATCTAAAGTCCCTTCCAACCCAAACCATTCAGTGATGCTATGATTCTGTGAAATGCTGATAAGCACTTGGCCTGATGTAAATCCCTGCTTCTCCAGCACTTTTCACATAGAAACCTTGTGTTCAAAGGAAATGGTCTGTCCAGTGTCACCTTCAGAAAATATACATGTTATTTGTGTTCCCTACTTAAGGTAGAGTCATTGCCCATATCCTTTATGGTCTTCGTGCTGGTCTGGCCGAAGTATCTTCTCTGCTATTCTCTAAAATTACAAGCTCAGGAGATGCAAATTTTACATATGGAAATTCAGTTGCAGCAGTTAGTTAGTTTTATTTATGCCATTGGGATTTCCTTGATTATGAAGTGGAAACTACAGTATCATTTTAGTTCAGTTGTATTTGTGATGGTTTTCACTGGCAGGCAGCTCAAGGAACAGTCATAGTAATTTTCAGTATTTAAGTTACAGATAATCTCTTTTTTATTTCCATGGTTTCAAATACAGAGTAAATATGGATGCTTTGTTAAAAACAAATAAAAATAATCTGAGTATTCAGAAAAGAATAATACATTGCCTGGGTTTCACATTGGTGAGTTGTTGTAGCTTAATACTTTACCTTGGACAGTAACACAAATCCCCTTCAGTGAATAACCAGACTGACACATGCTGCCCCACATCACCTCTGGAGGCATATTATATGAAGAACCAAAATATGTGACAGGGTAGTGTAATTCTGAAGTGACAAGAGTTCTGACTTGGTTTATGTCAGCTGGTATGTCTAAGAAAGGCTGGTGTCTTACTAGGGGTGTGATATATTTGGAAGCTCTCCCCCAGTAGAGCGGATCTGTGAGACTGAAGTTCTCTATCTTTGTTTCATGACTAAGTTTACGATGGAGAGAAGGTTTCCAGTTCATAAGAGGTAAAGGAATAAGTAGGATTTTGTGTAGTCCTAGCTAATTTGCTTGCTAGGAGATGTTGCTCTTCCTGGAAGACCTATGACTGAGACCTGGATGTGCCTAAACTTTAAAGAGTATTAATACTTTCTAAGGGTATTAGTTATTAAAGAGTAATAATAATCTTCATATTAAATAAATATCTGTATTTATTGCATATTTCACATATATTTGACCAAATTCTGTGTTGTAAAAAGATAAGTTTGCCATATAGGACAGCAAAGTTATTAGTTTCTAAATGAGATTTAATTATTGGCTGATATAGTACTATTTTATTTGGGTTTTTTTTTCAATTAACTTTTTTATAAGGACATTTATCCCTGAATAGTGTTCTAATTTTAATTTTTAGACTCAAAATCACATTTGCTGAGGACCTGTAGAATAATTTCAAATGATGGTATGTTACATTAAATAAGATGATGCTTCCTTCTTTTGGGTAGGCAGCAGATTCTCTGTGTGCTTAATGGAGATTTATGTTTTATAGCCTATTACATAAGACTACTCTCCATGGAACCTCAGTAAATTAGGGAAAGTAATAAATTTTCTGGGTTTTTTTTTTTTTTTTTAATCACTGGGGAATGTCAGAAACATTGCAAGAATACAAACCTAGTAAGATTCAAGTGAAAAATCCCCCTCATATGTTACATCACTTCCAGACCAAAGACTTGAATCTCTGAAGTCCTTAGAATAGATTCTTTCTTTCTTTCCTGTTCTCTTGTTTGACACTTTAACTAGACATAGTTGAGTGATTTTCAACAAGTAACTAAAAATATGTAGGAGAGTGACAGATACAAAATTGGTATGAATTAAAATGGTCAGAAGATTGACATGGAAATGTTTCTTCTAAATTTGTCAAAGGGTAAAGCAGAAAACTTTTTAAGACCTACAGTAAAGTAGACTTGTCTGTGAGCTCCAAGAGCAATATTCCTAGTTGTAAATTTGCTTCCTGCTTATTTTCATCCTAGGAGGCCTTTCTGGCTCCTAGGCTTCTGAACCTTCAAATTTGAAGTGTGACATGTAGGACATCATTCAGGATTTCCTGTCTTAATGTTTTTGGAAACTGTAGCATGCATGTGTCCTGTCAAATAACACTAGCTTGGAATGGCAGTTGGTCTCTGCCTTTATTTCTCCTTTCTTTTTTAATAATTTCTAGTGCCTCTAGTGATGTGCTGTGTGCCAGGGTGCACAGCCATCTCATCTCATCTCATGTGGGTTTTAATTCTGAAGTGGTCTCTGATGCAAGTGGGAATTCCATCCCCTTGTTTCATGCATGTACCTTTTTTTTCCCCTCATGGAGCAGGATGCTGGCCAATTTTTTATTGGGATAACTACTAACTTCTCTGCTGAAAGAGGAAAAATTCAGAGCGGAATTTTATTATGGTTACAGAAAGTGCTGTGAGTAGCTGGGAGAGAGAAACTGAGCTCTTTATTTGTTTACATGCAAGGAAGGGTAGAAGAGGCAGTGTGGTGATATTTCAGCTGTGAAGTTGTAAGGCTTTAATGCTTCATCATTCAGAGTAGCTCATAGGGCAAATTACAACTTAAATTTGGTGGTGAAAGAGACACACATACTTGCTGAGGGGCTTATTCCTTGCTGTAGTATACACAAAATGCCCAGGCTATATCAATTTTGGTCTATGACTTATTATTGTTTAGTATTTGAATTTTCATTACTGGCAGTTTTCTAGCTGGCAGTGTCTGAAGTTTTCAAGAACAGGTCTAACAAGCACAACCACGCTGGAGTTGGTAGAAGAAGCTGTGAGTGTTGACAGAAAGCTGCTGCTGAGAAATTATGTATTAATTAGTTCATGGTAGGAGCCTTTTGCATATATCAGACTTCCAGGAAAGAACAGTGGAAACTATGTCTGGATTTAATTTCTCAAAGTTACAGGATATGTATTGTATAATTGAAATACTTACCCTCCTGGTTTTCAATCTAGCTGGGGGCACTTAGAGGAGGGTGCCTTTTTTGCCTTCTTCCATGCCCCCATCTCCTCCACAAGTTGTAGTTAGGCTGGAGAATTGCAATTTATGGTATGCCATATGGAATGCCATATGAGGGGGGAAGCAAGGATCAAGAATCTTCTGTCATGGATAGCTAATGAATATTTTCAGAATTAAGGCTGACCTGAAAGCTGTGACTTGATGTTGCAGTTGCTTGCAGGTTTTATCAGTGGTCTCAGTAACTCTGCAGCAACTTAAAAAGGAAACAAGAACAAGGGATGAAGTCTGCCCTTCCCCACAGAAAAGGCTGAGGGCTGCGAGGGTTCTCGTTCCAGCAGATTAGTAAAGTTGAAGATAATACGAACCTGTGGAGTATTAAAGTACAGCATTACTGAATGTTTGCTGGTTTAAAGTTATTTTAATGGTTTTTTGGTGAATTTTGTCTTTGTGTCTTCATTCTGAATTTACAAAACAGTTTCAATATTCTAAATTATTTCAGACAAATTTCAATTTTTTCTGTATTTTGCCTTTTTTTTTTAGTATGGTTGAAGAAGCACATAGGTGCCTTCAGTAAGGAAAGTGCCCTTCTAGAGCTTTTTGTCAATAGAGGAGATGTACAATTGCATTTCAGTCTTTGCATTCTAAGATACAAAGTTATGCTTTCAAATACGTGAATTAAGTTTTTGTTTAATAGAATTTGAGTGTAGAGAGTATCAGAGGAGTATCTGGAGTATAAAATGCTGAGAGGAGGAAGTTTTTCAATGCACTCACATGGAACAGCTTTCTTCATTTTATTTACAAAATTTACCTTTTTTGCTTGAACACTTGGCCTTAACTAATCTCTAACAGAAGATATAGTATCTGATTCACAATAAATGTTCTAAAATAGACTGTTTACAACCCCTCTTTAAGTTCTTAGTGTGGAAGGTGATGCCACTTGTCTCTAAAGGTGTATGTACAGCACTGTTAGTGTTACACAGGCAGCATAAATAATATATTACGAACCTGAGCCAGGCGGCCTGGGTATTCATAACAATGTGCAGAACCAAGATTGTTCTTCAAAGCAATCCGAAAAATGAGGCTATCAGTTGCTGTCTCAGTGGGTAGGTGAGGCAGCTATAACTGAAAGCTAGTTTGAGTTGTCAGCATAAACTCTGTCTAGCTTGTGCATACACTGAAATTACTGAATTCTCCAACAGAAATTGTCACAGGTTGTCAAGAAAATCTGTTTGCTTATGTGAAAGAAAGATACCTGTCTCTGGGACTTCCAGAGGACAGTATTTTAATGCATGACTGCGTTTACAGAGTGTATTATTTCTAGCTTGGGTTGGTTCTGCTTCTGCAAATTTTATCTGCCTTATTGTCCACTGTCATCTTCAGCAGAAGGCTGGTTGTCCTAAGGGAGGTGATATATGTGTAGGTGCGTGTGTATCACAGCAACAGGCTTAGTCTCTTAAAGTCCTATAAAGGTTGGATGGGTGGTAGTTACAGAGAAGGAGAAGTGGGAATGAAAAAGGCATGTGACACCCCTTATCTTTCATTTACACTGTCTAGTACAGAACTCAGCCTGTGTCCTGTCACAGGATGGCTGTCACAGTGGCTGTGCAGCTCCAGCATGTATTGGTCCAGTTTGGCTTGTAGAAAAAATCATGATTTAGTATGTAATAGTTTTTGTTTAGGTATTTTCGTGTTTCAGCCTTACCCATGAAGCAAAATGCTGCTTTTCTGATAGTTACAAACACTAATTTTTGACATAGATTATATTTTTGTTTTCCACTACTTTGAGAGAGGTTGGGTTTTTTACATGATCCCTTTCATGTGTTCTTGGTAGTTGTTCTACAGTCATGCATGCAAAGCTGTGATCCCCATTTATTGTAGTGCCACCAATTGCTTCAGGCCCAGAGATATTTACCAGAGATATTATTTATCTCCTTAATCCTCTTATCTGCTAATTGAAAAAATGCTTGGAAATTTCTTGAGGTACTATTATCCTAATTCGTTCTAACAGGTAGTAAGTCTTATTATTTCAAACTTCTGGTTTGTGTACAGAACTTTGACTAGAGAGTAAAGGGTGAGTTCCTCTGTAGTTGTGTAGGTAGTGTTTAGAGAAGTGGGATAAGGGATTGACATGGAGTATTTTGTTTGGGCTTTATTTTCATTGGCTGAACGTGCCTTCTTAAAGGTTTTTTCTTAGGGTTTTTTTGTGTTTCATTGGGTTTTTGGAGTTTTTTAGATTACTTGACAGAGTTCGATTATCAGCTGTGTCTTCTTGGCTTTATGGTGACTAAATACCTGCTTTATGTCTCCATAAAGGTTTGGGAATAGCAATACTGTCTTTTTTACAAATGAGTTGTGAGTAGCCATCCAGATTGTAATTGCATTGTTCAGCCATGTGTGATTATAGGATCATCTGGTGAAAAAGCAACTGCAATGCATACAAAATCTTGTTGCCCAGTTTCCACAAAAACCCTCTTGTATTCATACTACTGTATACCTGTCATTTTGGCCATAGGTTAAAAGTAGACATGCAGGTAGTGTATTACTACTAAAACAAAATTCTAAGCATAAAAAACCTGAACACTGTGATTTAAATTAAATAAATAAATAAATAAACCACAACCTAAACTAGCCATTTTAGTTGTTTTTTTCCTGTTACATGTTTGAGAATATTTTCTATACAGCAGGGGAATATCATCCCATTTGAAAAGCAGCCATCACGACACTTACAGATTTGTCATATAGCACATTGGAAATTATCCATGAGAGTTTTAGTGTGCTAATTTTTCCTGCTACCCATATCTCTCCATACATTAAAAAAGATGAACTAGACTTGAGATGAAGAAAAGTGTTGCCGTACTTTTTCAGATATGTAATTGACTCCATATTATTAAACTGGAAATCCTGTGAGATGCTAGAGCTTATCTTGAATAACAGCTCCTTGGTGGCCATCTGGGCTTTTAGGTGATAAAAAAATGTACTAATTTTTCTTAACACTGTGATGTTCTAGCGTACAGTGCAAGATCTGTATTAAAATCAACTTCCCTAGGGGGGGCTTCCCCATCATCTGTTTTTTTACACCCTCCCACCACAGTATTTTTTTGTGCTCTGCTTACAGACTTCACTTACATAAATCCAAAGGGGAGACAGCTTGCGTTTCTTACCTTATATAGGTTAAAGTAGTTTATAAACTTCCAAAACATCAGTTATTTTTGTTACACTGTACAACCTGGAAAGTGATTTTTAGACTGATATTGCTTAGGAAGCTTGTTAGCTATGTGGCCTCCTCTCTTTTTATTACAAGATGTTGCTAGAAAATCATTTTTAAAGTTACTTCAGTTTTTCTAATATATCATTTATATCTAGATTGCCTATCTTGATTTCATCATTCAGTAGCAATGAAAAACATAATTCTTTGGGCCAAACATTCTTCAGGGTGGTTTTATCTCTAAAATTGTGACTGTCCTTTAGTTAGATTTAGGCAGGTAAAATATAAGAGTAGAATAATGGCCTAACATACTTTATTTGAAGTCCAAAACACTCCTTGTCCTAGGGAGTTCAGCTGCAGCCAGAAATGCCACTGCCACTAAAGTAAAAAGTCTGGTCAAGAAATGCTGGATGTTGCAACTTGTTGAAGCCTAGGTTTGTTAAATGCTCTTAAAAATGAAGAAAAATGAAAGAAATCAGTGCTTCAAAGCATTTGCTTTGTGTCTGTTTTTCCAGAGTCAAAGTATCTCTTGTTTTTTTCAGTTCAGGGAAACAGTGATAGTTGAACTACGTATGCAGTTTTTATACAAAGGCGGATGCTCCTGTTCTTTTGTAGCTGACTGAAGGAAGGATATTACTGATTAAAAGAGAAAATTATTTAGCAGTACATGAAATGAACCTGTCCTTTCAGGTTGATAGTCTGAAACAAGGTCACATGATCAGCTACCTTACAGTGGCTAAATGCCCACTTAAGGGGTAACTGTTCTTCAAAGGAGACTCCTCAAGGGAGGTGTATCAGCCGATTTTCTGCTCTGAAGTCGCCATGCTTTTTTTTTTTTATTAATACCACTATTAAGCATGCAATATTTTTCTCCTCCTCTCAAATTCCTGTTGACTTTGATCTGAGATTTTAAATGAGGTCTGTACACTTGTATCATTCTGAAAGAGGAAGCAACAAAACTTAAGAATTGTGATTCTAAGTTAGCTCAAAGGGCTGTTGGGTCCTGTATCCCCTCTGACAGAGGCCAGCACCCAGGGAAGAGGAGAGAACAAGCCTGCTGTTATTATCCAAAATGTTTTTGCATCATAAATCAGGAACATGGCAGCTTTACATTAATTTCTTTTATAGACTTGTCATTCCTGAACATGTCTAATCTCTCTTTGAATGAATGTAAGCTTTTGCATCCATATTATGTTCAAGGAGTTTTTCAGCTTATATGCACCTTCTTTGAAGACCTCTTGGGAAACTTCCATTTGATATTTTGATTAGATATCTATCAGTTCTTGTCCTGAACACAGCTTTAAAAAATAGATCCATATTCCTCTTCTCCATGGCAATCATAATTGTATAGATCTCTACCACACATCATGTAACTCATTTCTTTTATAGGCTGAAGCATTCTCTGTGTATTTAGAAGTGCATAATATGGAAGCTGTTCCTTAGCTGTTAGTGTTCCCTTACAGCCTTCTCTATTTTCATTAAGGTTTACTTGATTATTTTTGCGAGAGGGAGGTTAGAACCAGGCGTTCAAGATACAGGTGTGTACCATAGATGTGTATGTAAAGCTAATGACAATGGTGCCTTTGTCTTACATTGTTTTCCTAATCACATATTGATTTCACAGATGTTTCACAGTGCGGAGCTGATGCTTTCCTAGTACTGCTATAATCCAAGGTTTTTTCATTTTTTGAAAAAATAGTGCACTCGTTGGCTTCTCCACAAGATTTCAGTGGCTCGTGTGGTTGCATGTGCTCATTAATTCAATTTTTAAAAATAGTTTCTAAAAATTTGGCCAGGTTTTTACAGGGCTGTGGTTCCCCAAGTATTCCCTGCGACATTGTTCTTTTTTAATTAGCATTCCTCTATCTGCCCTCCATTTACTTAATACACATACGATTTTAAGCAGGAGGTTGCACACTCTAGCTAGAGGGTCTCTTATTTCATTCTTGCATTTCTTTCATTGTGCATGCCATCTTAGAATCATAGAATAGTTTGAGTCGGAAGGGACCTTTAAAGGCCATCTAGTCCACCTCCCCTGCAATGAGCAGGGATCTTCAACTAAACCAGGTTGCTCAGAGCCCCGTCGAACGTGACCTTGAATGTTTCCAGGGATGGGGCATCTACCTGGGCAGCCTGTTCCAGTGTTTCACCATCCTCGTCTTGTCTCAGACTACCCTCCTTCAGTTTAAAACAATTCCACTTGTTCTATTGCCACAGACGCTGCTAAAAACTTTGTCCCCAGCTTTCTAAGATGCCCTTTTTAAGCACTGAAAGAGGTCCTCAACCCCAGCTTTCTCAGCCTTTCCTCATAGTAGAAGTGATCCAGCCCTCTAATAATTTCTGTGGCACTTGTCTGGACTCACTCCAACAGGTCCCTGTCCTTCCTGTGCTGGGGCCCCCAGAGCTGGATGCAGCACTGCAGGTGGGGTCTCACCAGAACAGAGCAGAGGGGCAGAATCCCCTCCCTTGCCCTGCTGGCCACGCTGCTTTGGATGCAGCCCAGGACACATTTGACTTTCTGGGCTGTGAGTGCACATTGCTGGCTCATGCCCAGCCTTTTATCCACCAGGATCCCTAGGTTTGTCTTGGCAGGGCTGCTCTCAATCCCTTGATCCCATAGTCTGTAGCAATACTGGGGATTGCCCTGACCCACGGTCAGCACCTCTTGCACTTGGCATTGTTAAACCTCATGAGGCTCCCATAGGAACACTATTCAGGCTTGTCTGAGTCCCTCTTGATGGCATCCCATCCTTCCGGTGTGTCAGCTGCACAACTCAGCTTGGTGTCATCTGCAAACTTGCTAAAGGTGCAATTGATTCCACTGCCTGTGTCAGTCATAAAGATACTAATCAGGACTGGTCTCAAGATGGACCCCTGAAGGACACCACTCATCACTGGTCTCCATTTGGACATCAGGGTGTTGACCACTACTGTCTGGAGGTGACCATTCAGCCAATTCTTCATCCACCAAATAGTCCATTGATCTAATCTGTATCTCTCCAACTTAGATAAGAGGATGTTGTGGTGGACCATGTCAAAGGCCTTAGAGCAGACCAGATAAATGACATCTGGAACCCTTCCCTTGTCCATTAATGTAGTCACTCCATCTTAAAAAGCCATTAGATTGATCAGGTAAGTCCTGCCCCTGGTGAAACCATGCTGGACCTCTCTGTCCTCCATTTGCCTTAGCATAGCTTCTAGGAGGATCTGTTCCATGGTATTCCGAGACACAGAAGTGCGACTGCCAGTTCAGTAGTTCCCAAGGGCCTCCTCTCTACCTTTTTTTTGAATCGGTGTAATGTTTCCATTTTTCCAGTCTTCTGGGACTTCACCTGACTGCCATGACTCTTAAAACGTCATGGAGACTGGCTTGGCAACTACATCAGCCAGTTCCTTCACATACTTCTCAGGGGCATTTTCAAATCTTGATATGTGCTTGAAAAAAAATTTATCATTGGCTTATATACTTGTGAAGGTGGACATTCCTATGGGAAAGAGGACAGGTTCAGCCCACAAGGTAGGATAGAGTCTTCCCTGACTTCTCCCGATTCTTAACTTGCTTTTATACTATTACTTTACATTTTATGTGGAGCCTGAGTGACTCTAGCCATACATAACTTTGTCACTGATTGGTGTAAATTCTAAGGCGTAGCCAATGAAATGTAGAACACATGCTCTGTGAGGGGTGGTGGTACTTTGGAGGCAGATAACTTTGGGATGGAGGTGTGTGTCACTATTACATCTGGGATCTGGCCATGGTTGCTGTTTCAACAGCAAGACATCTTTTTTCTCCCATGGTTGACAGCTGCTATGTGAATTATCAGCGACAAGGTACCACCAAGTTCCCTCCATTGCAAGGATTTCCACAGAGCCTGGCCGTGGTGTCTCCACTCCACTCCACTCCACTCCACTCCACTCCACTCCACTCCGCTCCGCTCCACTCCACTCCACTCCACTCTTCTTTTCGTTCCCTGTGGCATGTACTGTGTGTGGGAAGTCAGGCATGCTGACTGCATCCCATCCAGGGAGTAGAAACTGCTTTTCACCCTATAATGTCTGTGTTGTTAGAACATGTCTCTGTTAGAATGTGAATATAAATTCCCAGGTTTTTTTCTAATTTACACTCAGTCATTTTCCTATATCATGATACTTTAGGTTCCTCATTTAAACACAATCCCAAGTTTTCTGAAAACTTTTTTTCTCAATCTCCAGTTATGCCCTTTTTGCTGCTCTTTAGCCAGGGTAGCTTCTTGTTAGGGTTTATTCATTTTTCTCAAACTTAAATATAGTGTACTAAATAGTGCTAAATCTTGACAGATGGTAGAGAGACCATTTAGCTGCTCTTCCTAACTTCCTTTTAGCAAGCTGCTTCATTCTAATGTGATTTCTCTCCTTGAAATCAAAGACAACTGTAGTGCTTTCTTTGGGGTTTTGCTTCATCAAAGGTGTATTATCTATGTATACTTTATGATTTCTTGGAGGTGGTTTATTGACTGCAATATTGGGAGCTAGACCTTTGCACAAGTGAGGATCAACACAGGCATTACACTCCTTGCATGGATCAGCAAAGATTAGAGCCCTTCCATGCAATAACTGTGCCAGTGTCTAAGAATTAATTAGTAACAGTGGATTTATTTTGGATAAGTGTTCGCCACACAAAAAAATCCATTGACATCAGAAATACTGATTTCTTTTTAATTTTAAGATTAGGAATTTTTAAAATTAATCTACCCGTGGAGCTAATTAAATGGAACTGTAAAGTAAACGTCTGGTGTAGTGAGTCTTTCTGGTGTAAGTTAATGGGCCTGTGAAAGCAAAGATGATTTGAAACAGTCAACATAAACAGTAAACCACAGATTTACTTAGGGTGAGTTACGCCTGACCAGCCTGGTTGGCATCTCCGATAAACTGACTATATTTGAGGATGGGAGAATAGCAGCTCATGCAATTGACTTTAGCAAGGCTTTAGTCCCACAGTATTCTTTTGTCCACATTAAAACATTATGGTTTTGATGGGACAAGAGCTCAGTGTGTAGAAAGTGGGTCTATGATCACACTCCGAGGCTGATTGAAGGACATCCTATACCTGAAGGCCAGTAGCAGGTGGAATATCCTGGGACCTGTCCTGCTTAATGTCTTTATCAATAACTTGCTAGAAATAACACTGTATTCAAATTTGTAGATAACACCAGATTAGGGTGACCAGTTGATACCCGTGAGGGCAAGGCCACCATCCAGAGCGACCTAGAGAGGCTGTGGAAATGGGTCAGCAGAGGAACCTTAGGAAATTAAAGTTGGACAGATGCCAGATCATGCATCTGACAAGGAATAAGGCCACGCAGTGACTCAGGCTGGTGCCTGACTGGCTGGGAGCAGCTCTGCAGCAAGGGACATGGGGCCTTGGCAGGCACAAGCTGGGCAGGAGCCAGCACTGTGTCCTGACTGCAGGGACAGCCAGCTGCACCCTGGGCTGTGTCAACCGGGGAACAGCCAGGACAGCAGGGCAAGTAATGATCTGTCTCTGCCCAGTCCTTGTTTAGTCACATGTGAATTACTGTACACATCCCCCCACCTCATACAGGAGAGACATCAACAAACCAAAGTAGCTTCAGTGAAGGGGCCCCTGAAGATGAGCAGGAAGCTAAATCTAAGTCCTATGAGGAGAGCCTGAGAGAATGGAGCTTATGGGGAAGGCTTTGGTGATGTCTTTCCTGGTGCCTAGGAAGATGTTATTGAGAAGAGTTTTCACAGTGTTGCATGGTAGAAGGACGGGAGGAAGGCAAAGGTTGAAACAGGAGAGGTGTAGACATCATGTAGAAAAAACTTTATTACCACATGGAGAGGGTCAGACTGGGAAGAGGCTGCTCTGAGAGGTGCTGTGGTTTCCATCCTTGAGATTTTCAAGACATCCAGCATGGCAAGTTTAAACCCTGGACAATCTGGTCTGAAGCTTTCCCTGCTCTGAACAGGAGGTGGAAGGAGGTGATATTCTTTCTGAGTTTGCCTACAGACTGATCCAAGGATGACTCCATTCATCCTTGCCTGCTGTTTGACTGGACCTATATGTTCCAGAAAAAAATCACAAGTTAGTCTGTGTATGTGTGTATATATATGCATACACATACTTACATACATGAATTTGAGATGAATTAATCAATGTTTTTTTAGAGTCTAGGAGTGAAAGTGGTGTTCTTGATGTGAAATAGAGCAGTTTTTTGTGGGTATTGCAGTTTGTAGCTAAAGAGTGGTTACTAACTTTACTGTTCCATGACCAAAGGTGTCTTTACTGTATTCTGTATTCTTACATGGAGTACTCAAAGGCAGGGTAGATTTTCTTAAGAAGAAGAAGAACAAGATGGAAAGCTAGGGAGTAACAGAGTACCAAGCAGTGGGCAAATGTACCAAGAGCTCAGACTTTGAACATCAGTAGCTGTTGTTTGGTCCCTGAACAGTTACTGGTTCTGTCATTATTCTTTGTGAAAGCACTCTGTTCCTCACTGGATCATCATCTTTCAGTATTCTTAAAATACTTTCTGAATTCCCTATTTATATCCATTGTTTTTTTAATTAGCTGGAGCTTAAACCAGTTTAAATTTCAGGTGACTTTGAATGCACCTTGCTGCAATCTGAACCCAGCTCATTGTTAGGAAGGCTGACACAGGAAGACAAATAGTCCCTGAGGTAGAGTCTGATCTGATACTTCACAATGCTTCCCCTGGAAGAAAATGTTGCCCAAAGCTACATAGGTTTTGATGGAATTTGTTATGATTTACTAGGTTTAAAACTCAATTCAGGTATATAGAATTCCTAATATGCCTGCTGAGAAATCAGGTAAGCCTAACTTAAGTGCTGGTGTATACGAACAGCACTTCTTTGTTCTGCTTGCCTTAAGGTTGTTGAGCACTCTTTCCCTCATGTGTGTGTTTCATTTAGGCTGGGCTGCTTGTGTTTCTCCCAAGTAATCAGTATTGAATACATCCATCAGTATAACATCTCGGTTTAAAAATATTGCTAGAACACAGCACTGAAAATGAAATTACTGGTATTGCTACTATGACTTGGACTTAATGCAAACAAACTCTTGCTTCATGAAACATTTCAGAATGAAAAGTATGATTTAAATTGTGTACACTTTCACAATGACAGATAAAATACAACCTTGCATTGTTCAACTAGGCTGAAGATTATTAACCAAACTGAGCTGCAGTACTCTTATAGGTATGACAATGAATAAGCTCAGCATAATCTTGTTTCAGGACACCATTTGGACCTAGGATGTATGTGCTCTTTCTCTTTTTTGCATGTAACGGATGCTCTGTGTCTGTGGTGCAAAGAAGAGGTGTAAGTACTAGCTCACTTTAAGGACAGAAAGGAGCATATTTACAACCTCCATCCATGTATGTGTTTCCTGTTAACATGCATGTTCCTTTTATCTGGGGGAAAAGAGCCTAAATCCTGGGATTATAGCAGCAGTGTATGAGGCAGTTGTTAGACATTCAGTTTTCTGAAAGCTAAGAAAAGACTCAAGCTCTTAGAATGGTGCTTTTCAGCACTTTTCTCATGGTGTCCACCTAGAAATGCCCCTTGTAGGTAACAAAAGATCCTTTTTTTTCCTCTACAAGATAGTAATTTGCTTCAGACATTCTTTTATAAAGAAAAGCAGTGAAAATAGTAAGAGCAAAAATAGTGTATCATAACTAACCAGAAATTGTCCATTAAAATGGGGCATCAGGAGGGTGGGGAGCAGTGACACCCAAATGAGGAGACAAGGAGACAGGTACCCTTCTTCCACCCTTATCCATTGTCTCAGTGACCTGAGGCTTCAGTTCCTTGGCCCTTTGAGAGGCCGGTCAAGACTCTACCAGATACTACTGCACAAGGAGGCAATATTTAGGCAAGACCGCAGAGAAACGTTTCCATACCCCTACTGTGAATTTTACTTGAGCTGCTATTTTGTCCAGTCTTTTCCTAGTTCAGGCAGTAGCTAAGGAAAACCCTTTTCCATACCTTCTGGAGGAGTAAAGGGAGCAAGGAAAAACTCCAGTTGATAGAGAAAGCATCAAACTAGAAGTGTGGAGTTAATAGTTACTTTTATAGAGAGGTTAAGGGGGCTACACACTATAAATTGTGAAGGTGCAACAGGAGATCTTAAAACTTATATATTTAGGAGCAGTTTAGCTGTCTGTAAAATTTGTTTACAGTTGCCATCTGAACCATCTGTTGTCTCTCCTTGCGTTGTAGTCAGTTGGGGTAGATGATTTCTGTAATAGATGAAAGGTTTTTTAAAAGTATGGTTTATGTCTCTACATATACATTTATAGAGTACATCTTCTAACGAGGCCTAGATCCCATCGGTGCAGTTTGGGGATGCCACTGTAGTAACAATGATATATTACATGCTGTTAATGCTGTGTTTGCAAAACCTTTCCAATTAAAGTCGTTATGCAAATGAAAGTTGCCTCCTTTCTCCATCTGGTTGTTTGCATACAGGCTATGGCGTGCTTTTCAGTGAAATAGTTCTTGGTGTTACATTTCTAAAAGTTTATCTTTAATGTTGGCAGGGGTAGGGGAGGACTTTACTCATACGGAGTCATAATGTCCATGACAGGAATTGCCACCAGTGCATGGAATTGTTGGATGTACAGCTCTGTGCTCGAGCATTTGAGCTGATGGGGAATTGACTGCAGCAGTGTTATGTTCTACCTCTCCTGCTGGTTAGGGCATGGAGACTACTGCGCAATGTCAGGAATCACAGCAGCTTTCCAAGGGGTCAAGTAGTATTAGGAACCTAGAATAGGTGTTCAGTTCCAGACACAATGTTGCAGTATTCTCCTGGGTAATGGACAGGAAAACATGCAAGATGAGACTGGATCTGGTTTCTGAGCTGCCCGCTGATCCATAGATTTGGTTCCTTCAGGTCATGTTTTGGAGACCAGAGGCAGCTTTTTCCACTGAATCTTAGTGAGAATGTCACCATGCAGGTTTGTCACTCAGACACTTGTCACAGGGACTACAGGATGACCAGAAGAGGTGGGAATCAGCTGTCATTTTTAAGAATGAAAGGTAAATTCCATTCTGTGCAGGCATTAACATCAGTTGAAAAAGCAAAATCTCTATTAGGATTCCACAGAATTAAGATCGACTGAGATTTAATGCACCATTTACAGATGTCTTTATTCCACTGCATTTTTGTCAGGATTTGTCAGTCTCACATATAGTCATGACCAATCTATTTGAGAGCCCATTCTAAGTATGTATCTAATAGTTTTTATGGTAGTTATTTCACAACATAGTATTCACTTCAGAGAAGTTGCACCTTCTAGTTTAACTTTTACAAAGTATTAGCAGTTTAACATCTATGAAGGAATGTGTTCAGTGGCTCACAGTTTTCCTTTAATAGAAAGAACATGACTGTGGATCAGATAATGCTGAATCATAGGTTAGGTGGTCCCCTCTGAACCAAATAGCAAACAAAACATTTCTGCCAGCATTAATAACTGTTTGCTGTAGTGTTTAGTTTTGTAGTAGATAACCCAATAGATTTTATTATCCAACCTAAATGACCCTTGTGTGTTTGATGCAAGACAAGTCCCAGCAGCTGTGATCAGCACTTCAAACAAAAATACAATAAATTTTTCTGCTGTTTCAGCTAGAGATGTATTACCTTCCTCTAGGATCACAACATGTGGTTTTCCTTAGAAATGGGACTTTTAATTCAATGCAAGATTAACCTGATTGGGGGGCCAAATCACAGGAAGTTTCAAAATCTGGTGTATACTCTGGACTCAGTATCAAAATGCATTTCTTTCCTCATAGAGGGCTTGAGTTTTTTCCCCCTCTGCTTGTGGACTGTGGTAGGTAATGGTCACCTGTTAAACATCTTGTATTTATAAGAACTCCACAAAATTAATATATTTAGTGTGAACCCTAAAGGCATGTGAAAGGAAAGGGATCAAGTCGAGCAATCCAGTTTTTGCATATTAAAAGAGTAAACAGATGCATAAATACCACAGGGCATGATGACTCTGCTCCTCTTAATACAAAGTACTGCAAGAAGTTGTATATAGTTATGTATGTGTATACATATATGCATGTATTAGCATATAGTTGAATACATATATTTTAATACAGTTATGTATTTATATACACATACATAATTATATGTAGGATATATGTTTTTCCTAGAGAAACTGATGCTGTGGAGTTAGTACTCCCATTTGGCAAAGAACTCAAGAAATAGGTACTGCTATCCTTTCACTGATGTTTGCTTTACCATTCCTAGTTGTTTATTCTGAAATACTAATTGTTTTTAGGGATTAAAGGAATGAAGAGAGACAAATTTTCTTTAAAGTAAACTTTTAGCAACTAAATGCAGTGCTGCTGAAAGGACCCTGGGGGTCCTGGTCAGTGGCAAGCTGAACATGAGTCAGCAGTGCCCTGGCAGCCAGGAGGGCCAACCCTGTCCTGGGGGGCATCAGGCACAGCATCACCAGCCAGGCAAGGGAGGGGATTGTCCTGCTCTGCTCTGCACTGGGGCAGCCTCACCTCGAGTGCTGAGGGCAGTTTTGGGTGCCACAATTTAAGAATGACATTAAGGTCTTAGAGGTGTCCAAAGGAGAGCCATGAGGATGGTGAAGGGCCTGGAGGGGAAGCCATATGAGGAGTGGTTGAGGTCACTTGGTCTGTTCAGCCTGGAGGAAACTGAGGGGAGCCCTCATTGCAGTCTTCAACTTCCTCATGAGGGGAAGAGGAAGGGCAGACTGATTTTTTTCACTCTTTTTTTCAGTGACAGGACTTGAGGAAATGACATGAAGCTGAGTCAGGGCAGGTTTAGGATGGATATCAGGCGAAAGGTGTTTGGGCACTGGAAGAGGGTTCCCAGGGAAGTGGTCATGCCCTCCGGCCTGATAGAGTTCAAGCATTTGAACAATGCTCTCAGACACATGGTGGTACTCTCGGGGTGTCCTGCATAGCACCAGGAGTTGGCCTCCATGATCCTTGTAGGTCTTTTCCAACTCAGTTTATTCTCTAAATATACAAGACTGCAAATCCTTGATAATCTTTTTATCTCTAGGGAGCAAACTAGGGAAAACATATAAGGGAGATAGTAAAAAGTAGTTGTTTCTGTACGTAGTAACATAAATGATGAAGTTGGTCACAGAGTTTTGGCATAAAAATTTGTACACTATTTAGTAAACTATGTTGGATTTTTTCTTATTGCAACAATGTGGGACAGAGGCTAGAGAGAAAAAAAGTCAAAATTGTATTGAAGAATACAATGGTAATATTTCATCATAGTTTACATGTTCAAAGCACTTTGGTAACTTCTGTTATTGTATAAATGTCTAACATATAAAGCTGCTCAGTTTTTTTTAAGGGAATTAGTAGTTAAATGGTAAATATAATAAAAAGAATTACTGGTTTACCATTTAAAAATGACTTTAAAAAGTCATTTTAAGGGTGAGCAGTACTAAATATAAATTTTAAATTTGAGTATTGTGTACATCTCCATCTCTACAACCCCTGTTTTACAACCTCAGGAACTGAAAACCTGTAGCTCTGTCATGTGAAACCCCTGAATAACCTTCCGGTTACATGAAAAAAAAAAGATAAATTGTAATCAGTTTACGTTGTTTATTTGAGTTAATATTTATTGTGCATTATAAGTTTCTAAAGTAAACTGCTTGCAATAATTCATTATGGAAAGATAATTGGTTTAGAATGTTATCATGTCCTGTATGTTCCTACTGGCACTAATCAAAGAAAAATTATAATAGGAATTTTTCTCTAATTTGAAACAAAATTTTCATGTTGGTATTTTTTTCACTGGAACATCGTACACGCAGGTTGTTTTATAAATACTTCAGAACTTAAATACTCGCAGTGAAAGACTTAAGCATCTTATACATCTTGTTTTTCTTCCTATTTAAGTGAGAATAGGCAAGTATTAATCACTGCTGAAATTTTTTTTTAAGAGGTCAGAGAATCCTTAAGAGAGGAGTACTTGTTATGGCATGAAGATTTTTACACTACTTAATGTTTTATTTGCCCCTCTAATCCCTTTGGACAGATCATTTAGTGGTATGAGTAGTTGGCAATACAAAGAGTTTCTGAGTAGCTTTATGGTTTAAGTTGGTTGGATTGTTAAAATATTTTTTAGTATGAAGAAACAGTTTGTGTTGCTTAGCCTGTAGCTTACCTATAAAACAGAAATTCAAATTAAGTCTTTACCTGTTCAGTCATTATATAAAGATACAATAAACATGCTTTTTGAGGTATAGTATTTGAGATGGGGAGTATTTGGTGTTCCTTTCTCATGTGAATAGTCTTTTCTTACATAACTAGTCATTACCAGTTCAAGAGATGTGCTTCTGCTAAGACTAGTAACAATTTTGGAATCGGTGCACATATTTCTCTGAAGTTAAGGGTAAATGAAACACATTTGATGAGTTTTATTTCTGTATCAGTGCTGGCCAAGAAACTAGAAGCATACATATGGTTACATTGTGATACGGTTACACAGACCATCTACAGTAAGAAAATCTTCCATTATCTCTCACCAAAAAAAAAGTTATTTTGTATCTGTCTTATTGAGCAAAAAAAATGGCATTATTCCCACCATGTTTACATCTGAAGGATGAAGAGCTGAATTTGCTACTTGCATGTTGCTGTAGGAATTATGTACCATCATAGAAAGAAATAAATGTTTTCTATCTCATGAAGTAAACATTATTAAATTCTTGAATCATTAAAGTGGAAACAATTTAGTACTGTTCTGAAAAATCTGCACTGTATGAGCACTGACACTGTTTGTAAATACAATGTAAATTCTAACTAACTAGGAAAACATTATATAAGCCAAATAGAAGATGGCTATGCCGCTGGTGGTGGTTTGTTTATGGTTGTGGTTTGGGTTGGGCGGGATTGTTCTTTGTTTTTAATTACCAGGTTAGCCCTTTCCTGAAAAGAGCTAGTTAGAATTGTAGAAATTCTCACCCTGGAGCCTCTTGGGAAGCCCTGATCCAGTGGTCTTCTCAGTACAAAGTCAACACCGAATCTAGACCAGGTTGCTGAAGGCTTTGTCTAGGTGTGCCTTGAGAACCTTCAAGGACAGGAATTATGCTGCCTCCCTAGGCAGAGTTTTATAGTGCTTAATTTTGATTTTGAACATTCCTTTCTTCATGCCAAGTCAGAGCCTCCCTCATTTTAATTTTTGACCACGGTCTTTTATGCTTCAGCCACTGATCTCAGTCAAGAGCTTAGGCCAACCTTCAGTATAACCTCCTCTTTCATAAAGGAAGGTTGCTGTTAGGTCCTGCTCCCCAGGCGGTTATTTCCCACCCTGTGCCATTGCAGGTGTTTATTCCTAGAAGCAGAACTTTGCATTTGTCCATTCTGTATGTCACGAGGTTCCTGCTGGTCTGTTCCTTCAGTCTGACATCAAGTTTGTCCACTCAGCTCTCAAAGTTGCCCCCAGATAGGATAAGATGCAGCAGACACCAGTTGGAACAGAGGAGTTTTGGATTAGGTGCAAAGATTTATGTTTCGGATCCGTGTGCCTAGAAGTGGCTTTCAAGACAACTTACTCCATGATTTTTCCAGGTGCCAAGAAAGACTTCTTATCCTATCACCTTGTCATTTTTTAAATACCAGTGTAGTATTTTTTTTTGTCTGTTATTGAGGACCTTAGCCAGTCTCCATCCCATGCCAAATGGCAGACTTTCAGTGTCACCAGCAGGCTCTCGGCACCATCATGTGCATCAGATTTGTCAAGTCTTGTGCTATTTGCAAACTATTTGCTGCCAGTGTCTCTCCTCCCTGAACCCTCCAGATATAAAACCCTGGGAGACCCTGTTGGGGAAGACCCTTCAAATAAGTACCTTTCATTAAATCCCATCATTATTTCCTACGTGAGTGTCTCTGTCTTTAAATAAATAATTGGGCCTCATTTCCCCTTTATGACATTAGTTTGGCATTTCCAAGTCAAATATACCCTGGAGAGTCAAAAGGCTACACCCAAGATAGACCCTGGGTCATGGGATCTTCACACTTTTGTAAGTTTGGTCTATTTGCATATCAGGGTTAATTTTCCAATTACAACTTCAGTTTGTGATGTAATTACCCCAAGTGTGCCCCTCCTCTTCAGAGGCTTTTAGTTTACATAATTTGGGGCCTGGGACAATGGAGGTGACCTTGGAAAGCAAACCTAGAGAGGCTTTGTTATATCTGACCAGCATGAGAGAACAGTAGTTAACAGGCCACACGAAACTTCAGAGTTACACACTAGGCAGTACAGGATTTGAAAAATATAAAAGTTAAAACCTAAGGCATCAATGCAAGTAACATTCATTTACTTTAAAATTGAAGAGCGTCAATGTACTCTTTAATCCTGAGAAAAATTGGAAAAATATGGCCTATCTGGAAGAAATTAGATAGAGGAGATGTAGCCTTTGTGTGTCTGTGTAACAATTGATACTGTCTGTCATGAATTCAGAGCAGCTGAAGTAAAAGCTGGATCTCATAGGGAAAAATAAGCTAAACACTGTTTGGAAGATAAGACAGCGATGTACGGATAGACAGCAAAGCATACGGTGCCAGGAGCTTGATGCTGGGAACAGTCCCACTCTCTATCTTCATTATTAATTTGGAAAGAATGCAAACATATGTTAACTTTTTTGGGGGGTTTTTTTGCATAAATGGAACCTTATGAATTGAAGAATCTTGTACTTTACCAGTCAGGACAGAGGACAATGTGATTTGGCACAATTTTTTTTTTTTTTTAATTGGCAAACAAAAAAGGGCAGAATAATATTTGACTTGGAAATGTCAAACTAATGTAATTAAGGGGAAATGAGGCCAATTTATTTATTTAAAGACAGAGACACTCCTGTAGGAAATCATGGTACTACAAGAGACCCTTGGCATTCCTTCTCCCTAATGGCAGGATGGGAGTGCAGAGAGCTGTGTTCCAAAGGCATCCACTCATGGATGAGGGGAGAAGGAGCTGCCCTTTCCTGCAAAGATGTGTTGCTGTTTGGCAGAGAGAGGAAAAGCAGGTCAAATTGGGATTTAAGGAAAACCACTAGAATCTGTGACAGTATTGAGCAAGTGTAGACTTCTTGCTTTTAGTGATTTGTGATCAGTAAACTGAGTAATCAGTTCTGCGCTTAAATCACAGGTTGAGGGCTGAGTTAAAACTTCACAGGGAAAATAAGAAACTGGCATATGGCTTAATCTGTCACTAGTGTAAGGATGTTCTGGAAAGCTGGGAGCATAGTTAAAGTATTATGGATTCTTAGGCAGAAGGGAGGCTACAGGCAGCCATTGAATTTGGCCATTTTGCAGTGTGAAAATGCCATGAGAATACATTTAAAAACGTGAACAGTTATCAGGAAAACAGAAAGATCCGTCATGCAGCAGTTCATCAGCGCAAGCACAGGAGCAGCATAAGTGGAGTTGTTTTACAGCAGCTCAGAATGCCAAGTGTGTTTCTTGCACTGATACTCTTTCAGGCATCAGGTACTTGCCTGCCAACACTGTGGTGAATGAATCTGGGGGCTAGAAGAGAAACCAGCATTTCTCTTATGTCTGCTGTCTGGGAAGGGCTGTATTTCAGCAATAGGTATCTTTGTGCCTAACAGTATGACTTTCTTCCTTATTGCTTTCATTCTGTGTGGAACAGTGGGTTGGGTTTTATCCTTAAAAAAACAATTTTTAAAAAAGTAGAATAATTTCAGAGCTGAAATGCTGGGATTTACTTTCTTCACCTGTGTTTTCATGTATTTCTTTTAAAATTTCTGTTCAAACAGTCTCAAAAAAGTTGAGACTATTTAAATAATGTCCTCTGCTGCATATGGGATTATGTTTGACATTTGCTTGATATTTGCTAGTGTATCTTGCTGGTTTTAGTCTCTACAGCATCTTAAAACTTTGCTTCTATAATATATATTGAAAAAGTACTTTTTAGCATTTAGCAAGTAATGTTAGCTTTCTATTTTATAAATATGAATTCACTAAATGTTAAATTAATGATAATAAATACAAATTCAGAAAATGAAGATATAATGACATTGTTGATACCAAATTGGTTTTATTATTTTTAGTGAATCCTGCAGGAAAATTCCACAGTCATTACATACAGTGTTCCTGTTACAGTTTCTTCTGAAGATATTTTTTTCGAGAAACAGTGACTGCATAGTGAGCTGGACAGATGTTTACATAGTATATGTAACAAAGCATTTATGTGAGTCACTTCATATAGGGATTGCTCTAGAATAATAACCATTCACTTAAGAAATTAATTCACAGTTACATGTTCAGGAGTATATGTCTAGGAAAACACATTCAGATTACAGATTTAATAATAAATTTCTGATGTGATTTCATTTTCACTACCTATAACCTTGCATTGCTTGATATCATGGAGCTGCTCTTTGAGGAGCTGTTGCTTGGCATCTTAAAACATCTTGCTGTGTTTTTATCTAAGTGGGGGTAATATATGAACAAGATGGAAAATGTGTCTGCAAAAACTACCACTATAATAAATAAGTGAAAGAAATTGATCAGCTGGAATAACAATAGGCAAATAATTAGTGTAAAGGCAAGCTTCATATGCACTGATTAACGAAGATAATCATCTTTATTTTAAAATATTATCCAAGTAATCTTGAGATTTCTCTCAGTTAGTTTCACAGTTTCTGAGGCTAGCTTTAAAAAATTCCTTTTCTCCATTCAGATTAAGAAACTTTCTTGATACAATGCTTGTTTTCAGTTTCTTATTTTGACTTCTTCTATAATCTCTTCAGTTGTCTCTCGAAATGCCTCAAGCCAGTACTGCTGAGTCACTATGAAAATGTTAAAGTATCAGTAAGATTTTTACCCTGAAGGATGAGAATATCCAAACAGTTCAAAGAATATTAGGGACCCAGTTCTCTCTAGTATTGTTACGGGTGAATTTTTGTATCTCGCTATTTTCTCTGGAGTCACCACGAGTCTCATCTCCACATTTTCCATGGCTGGACATGAGATTACACCAGCTTGATTCAACAGAAAAGGAATAGTGACAGTCTGAGCAATGACCCAGGTTAGAATGACTTCTCTGATTTCTATGTGTTGTGATTTACTTGCGGTAAAAATAAAAATGTACTGACTTGTGGTTTCACCCAAGCTGACAGCCAAGCATCAGGCAGTCGTGGTGCTTATGTGCAGTGGAAAGTCTTGAAAATTGACCTTGGATTTAGTTGTTTACATATGTGTAGTTAATTTCCATGTACTTCACTAAGGTAGACTAAAATACAGAAGATCAAGTGCAACCATATCAAACAGGTCGAAGTCTTTTTAATCAGTGAGGCTTTTATACTTCAGAAATGTGTGCCAGCTCTGTAGTGAGGGTTCCAGCTATTGCCTAAGTTAACTCAGCTGCAGTACAAGAGATGGCACTTAGGTTTCAAGATCACATGTAATGATCTTGATGTCTTTTCTCTTGCTGTGAATTGATGTTGGTGAACATCAACTTGATAGAGGTGTCAGCAGTGCTGGAAATCCACAAAAATGGCCCAGTAATTTGCCTGGAAGCATATGTTTGAGTTCCACAAAGTATATGCGTATGGTTTCAATAAAAAATAGTTACTAGAGGGTTGAAAAAGTAGCTAAAATACTACTACTACTAGTCACTGATGATGGTCAATAGACATTCATTTCAGCCTGTCTTTTTGTAATTTATATTCACTATATCACATGTTCCACTGATCTCATTTTACTGAATGCAGTCACTACTTACAATAAACTCAATTACAGTTTTTAAGTGTTTCAAGCTATTTTTTAACAGATTTAGGTGAATTTACGTACTGGTTCTTGGCCATAAGTCTTTTGAGTAACAAGACACATTTTGACTATTGAACTGTTTGATTCAGTAGTCATGCAAGTCATACAAAATCTCTAAAGGGAGAGCATCCAGAGGCTAAATTCCCTTACTGACTTACTACTTTATAGTTTCTTGTTATTCTTTTAATTTCCCATATTTGTCCCTTTCCCCTTGTTTTTTTCACAGCAGTACTTTTTTTCAAAGGTTTCATAATATTCAGCTTTTGTAAACACTTGTTTGTAAAGATTTGACAATTGCTACTTTGGTAGCAAATTACAAGTATTCATTAACCACTGTCTAGAGTGTTGTTCTCTATATATCTTTATGCAACAAAGATTGGAAAATCATTATTAGTTCAGCAAAGAGTTTTTAATGTGTCTCTCGCTTTAACTTGTAGTATTGCTTTCTCCTCCTCCCAGCCTGTGCTTCCATCTCTTCAGATTTTACCACTTTTGCAGGCGTGTGCCAGATGCACATTCAGATACAGCCTTAGAATAGTGCTGGGAAGGCAACAGGGGAGGCTTGCTTTGCCTTTTGAGTCTACTTCTGAGCCCAGAGTGATGGTAGGGGCGTGTCAGCAAAGAGAGAGACTATCCAAAGGCCTGACTCTTTCCTCATTGGCAGAGTCTAGTTTTTAATTTGTTCCTTCTGTGAGATAATTAGCTAGCTCCTGTTCTAGCCTTACACTGAAATAATGATGTGCTCTTTCTGAGCATTTGGAAACTGTGTTAGGTAACTGTTAAGTCCCAGTTTGGATGTGACTTCATTCTTAAAGCAGACATTTTATCCATCTCAGTAAATTGATTTTTATTTTCGGCTCTTGGGATGAAATGAGAACAGCACAAAAATTGTTCAAGTTCTCCATTCATAGATTCTTTTTGACTTTGCACATTGCAAAAAGGTTTAAATACTACGTTGCTGTTATCCTTGACCTCTCTGCAAGTGATTCTTCCATTACTGATGCATCTCATGGGTGTGATGCAATCAATGTAGATAGAGCAACATCATTTCACAATGCCTGTAGTGAGCTGAAGATCTAAGTCTGCTCTTGATTCATCTTCATTCTCCAACTTCACTAGCTTGTGTTTTCAAAGATCTCAGAAGCACATCTTAAAAATGAACTTTTCTCATCTTTTTCACTCATTTTTCCTTTTCCTCAGGCTCCTTTTGATAGGTGATTCACGTTACTATAGTCCTTTCCTTGGGGTGTTGTAAGGGAGCATTGATACTGCATTAGGTATCTTCACTACCCCTTTTATGAAGACAGTCTTTTCCTTCTCCTGTAGCTCTCTGAAGCTGCGACTGGAGGATAATGTGGCCTTCGTGTTTCACATAGGGATGTTGAACCAAAGAACATTCTAGTCACTTGTGGAATGGGTGTTCATTTGCAACAGCTCAAACAAGAGCTTGCACGCCATCAGAGGCAAGACTTGCACTTTCTGTTAGGGACTCCTTAAGCAGGAGTTTTATTGTTTGTCTTCATCAGTAGAAGACCCACCCTACACCATGTGCTATTCTGTACCCTCCATCTTTTACCCTTCCTGCCACCAGCCCCCACCAATCAGTAAGAAGCTCATTCATGACCTTCTGGATTTGAAATGCTAGCAGGTTGATTCCCTTAAGATTCAAATGAGCATCTTGTGTCTAGCTTCAAATGTCTCATACAGAGGAGCCTCCACTCCATAATGAGTATGAGACCTCACTTTCTAGCCAAGCATCCTTGCACATCTGTCCATTTGCAGTCCTGTATGGTATACAAGTACATAATTACATGGAAGACCTTGATTCCAGTTTCCCTTGTAGGGTCCTAGATTTTCTCTGTAAAATCTTTCTCTTGCCTTTTCCCTGTGCTACTGGTAGCCATGGAAAGCAGACATGCTGGCTTCTCAGACCCAGGGCTTCTTCCCTGGTGATCCACAGTCTTTGTGCCCTTCATATGACCTTTGCTTCAAGCAAGTAAGTGTCTGTGTGGTGGTATCTGATCTTGAAAACCCCTAGTTCCTTAGTGCCAATCCCACTCTTCCCTTCATCATAAGTCCCTGGTTCCAGGACAGAAGGATACATGGTGTTTGGATAGAAAGGCCTCAGCACAGCCATCAATGGTCTATTGCCATGTCCTCCTGCCACATGATGGCATGGGCATTAGCCTACACTTGGATCTTGCTTCCTGAACTCCCTGAAAATCGTCTCTCCAGGCTGATCATCCTCTTTCTCAGAGGACTTGGTTTCTGTGTTTGGAGAGCAGATTGCTACAGTGTCTCTGTAAATGCTGCCTATAACCCATGGACTGTGTTTCTCTTGAGTTCCTTTGGTCCAGCAACCTCAGAAAAGCTCCTAGAGACACTATCTGCATCATGGTGCATCCAGGCTGCTTTCCTACAGTTCAGGTGTTTGCACGTGAGACATCCAACAGACATCTGCTTGCTGGAGCTCTATCTTTATTTTTCATTGTGGATGGGTAACAGCAGTTCTTTAAGATGGTTTCTGTATCACAGTGATTCACCTGACTGGCAGATTTCCAGATGGTGCCAAATTGTCCCTGGATTCAAATTTCCATTTATCTTCTCAGCTCGCTTCCTCTGATTCTGTACTAGGCCTTACATTACTTCCATCAAGGGCCCCATTTCTAGTTTCAGATTTTCAGCTGCATCCTCCTTTCCTACCTTCTTCCTCCTCCCACACCCAGTGCATTACTGAGTAATATCTCTTCTTGATCTTACTCTCACAAAAATCAGAGATTTGACTGATTTCTTGTTAATGCAGGAGTACAAAACAAAAACATGTAAATAGTTTTGCACAAGGCAATATATTCACATAACATATTTTAAATTACTGGAGAAAAACATACATTCTGCCTTTAGAAAATAGGAAGAGCATTAAACAATATGCCATGATCAAAGCAGAATTTCTGACAGTTTTTATTTCAATTTAAACAAGCAGTTTACTGGGGGGAATTGTGTTAGGGACTTGTCTTCAAGCATCAATTATAAAATACACAAAATAGTAAAATATGGAAGATTCTCCATGGATCATCTATTTTCTATAGGAAAATAGATCATGACTTTCCTAGTTCAAGGAAATCAGACCAAAACCAGCTACATCCTCTGATCAGGAATCAATCACACTCAAGGGAGAGTCAGGTCACACCTTGAGGTTACCTTGCCACCCTTATCCATAACATGTGTATTGCTACATGCTCACCCTATTTTTTGAGGGCTTTCTTGGAGTTGGCGAGGCTTGGGTGTGTCCACCTTCTTTGGGGTATCTCCAGATTTGATCCCTAACCATTTCCCATTATTTTATCTGAACCGACGCCAGGATTCTCAAATAAGTTGTTAGCAAGAGCATCATGTTGTTGGCTGGACCAATGCCAACAAAAATCCATTCTGCATTAGGTCTTTGTGTGGACAGTGAATTGATCTCAGAAATAGTGAGCTCAGTCTCACTGGATTGAATAGCTTTAACCACTTAGGACCACTGGAGCAGAAGTTCATCATCCTCAACAAAAATAAGCAAAGTGAATGCGCACTCCATTATTCCATGAAATTCCCAGTTTACCTAAAGGCAGCTCTGTGAGTTCATTCTGCAGTTGACTTGAAGCATCCTAATCTGTGAGTAGCTATTGTGGTCCTTCAGGTATTTCACTGATACTGTCCCTGATCTTACACCATATTTTGTTTTCCGTTACTGTGGCTACATATATGTGTTTGGTTGCAGTAGAAAAACACATTATTCTGTTTTCTTCTGTGCAGAATAGATGACTTGTGTTTTCAGAGACACTTTGTGTCAGAATGAGTTTTGCATAAGGGAGGACACGTAACTGCTGAATACTGAATGATTCAGCAGTGTTCCAAGGGAACAGACTTTGACATATAGATGTGTAAATGACATGAGCTTTTCCAGTATACAAGACTTACAGCATTGATTCATTTACTTATCCCTATTTTCTCTTGCTGTATTTATTCTTTTGTAGCCTGGATGTTTTCCTAAAGGACTGTTTCAGACTTCAGTTATAAATTTCCAGCAATCATAAACCTTCTGTGACCGTTGTTTCATTACGATTGTCCTGATGTTTGTTTGTACCGCAGAAAACTAAATAGACATCTGTAATTTTGGTGCTTCTTATTGCAATTTTAATTAGTATTTTGGGGACTTTATATATTTATATGAAATCTATTAGGATTTAGGTTTGCATTTTATACTGTGTCACATGAAATATGTCTCAAATTAATTCACATATTTTCAGTTTGAATGTTGTCATCTATTCCAAGAGCTTGTTGAAAGGCTTTAGATTAGTCATGATTATTAAAGCTTGTGGCTTAGGTTGTGGAAAAATGTATATTTTTTTAAATAGTATCTGTGTCTGATTATTCTAAATAATATGGCTGTATTAAAAAAGCTAAAGAGGGAGTAAGGAAGCATAACAATAAAAGCCATAAACAATTCTTCTTTGGAAGCCTACCTTGCAGTACCTTAGAAGAATGGGCAAATATGAAAGACCTAGAAAAGTCAGTAAGTAAAATCCTTGTATTTACATTCAAACTGATAATGTGTTTGAAAAAGCGAAGAAAAAATTATAAAAATGACAGTGGATGGCAAATCAGATATTTTAGAGGTCTGATGTTTGAGATACAGTAGTTTACAAGACTCTTCTATGGTCAAGTGCAAAAAACTTTATGACTTGAAAGCTAGCCAGGATAACACGCAAGAGAGTGTTCTTCAGAAGTAGTCAGAAGATGGACAGACACCTGTGTTAAATTTAACACAGGAGAGCAAAAGATAATTAAAATTTTCTGTATGGGTTGCTGTTTGCAAGAATTTTGCTATTCCTTTGAGTATGCAGAGTGTAATTGTTTTCTAGTTCATCTGAGAAGTATTGGCTGAAAGAATGTAAATAATTGTGTTTATCTAAATCAAATTTTTACTCTTCATTGAAGAAGCAAATTGCAAAATCTGAAAATAATGAAGAAGCAGATCACATAACGTTTATTGCTGTGAAAAAGAAATTTATGGAGTTTCTCATTAACTTAAAATGAATATTAAAATATGTAATTAGAATTACTTTTGTAATTCGTCTTGTCACAATCCAGTTTATGACATCTTTTCAATGAAAAGACCAGAGCAGGAGAAACAAAGCCAAAGTTCAATTTATTAGAAGTCAACTACTACTGAACAGAGATGATCAATACATTTGAAGGGAATTGCATTCCAGAGGTGCCACATGCTTGCACAGCTCAATACTGGGACTGTAGCTCCTCTAAAAGTCGGATACTTTTTATTTTTCTTTTAATACATTGTTCCAGAAGCTACCATAATGTTTAGTCTTATAGTTGTGTTCTTTCAGCTAGTTCTTTTTTTCATCTTGTGGTTAATCCAAATTATACCTGCTGTCAGGAAAGAATCTGCTTCTTATTAATACAGCAAAGTTTGCCAAGACTTATATGCTGAATTTCATCTGTGTCTACATAATTCCTTGAGGAGACAGAAGAACGTAGAAAGCTGAGAGTGCCTCAATCCAACTTGCACATTTTTTACTTCCCTCTATAATTATTACAAATTTTATGTGAAGAAGCACAAGAAGTAGGAAGGTTAGTAAGGAGTGCTGGCTTAGTAAGAAGTTCTGATTCATAGTGTTTTGAATTTAAAGTTTCACTATCTTAACCATTAACCTTGAATTTAGTTTTAAATTTTTCTTTTAAAATGTTGATAAATTTAATTTTTGAGACACTGCATTAAATTTGATCCTTTTTTTTTTTATTGCTATGCACTGGTCCATGAATGAAATAGCTGGTTTTAAACCAGGGATTGTCCAAAACATATGTGCTAAACCTGCTGGATTCAGTGAGTCTGGTGTGGGGTTTTACATCCTACGATCCCTAATGCAGTATAGAAGTTTCCAAGCCTACTCACAGCATCTGCCAATCTCTTGTTTTATTCCTTTTCTCGTGACAAAGACTGACAGGGTAATCTTGGTCTGTAAGACTTCCAGGTTTCCCATTCTCTCATATGCTGTGATTTGCAAAGAAAATTTCCAGATTTCCTCTGCTGCTTAAGAGATGATGAGACATTTGGTCATGGAGCTTTGAGACACATCTTTAAGTGCTACCTGTTGACCTGCTTGCTCCCTTAGCCCACATTGCCTTGGATTCGATTCCCGGAGTTCTTCAGGACATAGATATATATGCCCATTCCCAATCAATGGCCAGCTTTTAACGTGGAAAACTACCCCTTGTCATCATGTAAAATGATGCAAGTTTCTGGAGTCAGACTTTCTGAAGTCAAGGTAGGCAACACTTAGAAATGACAAGAGCTTGCATGGGATCAAGAAGAATGTAATGAATCAGTTCAGTGAAAATACCCTCAGTGTCAGATTGCTTGTGCAGACTTTGCCAATAGTCAGTTCAGCCTGTGAATCACAGTGTTTGTTACACTAGAGGAACATTTATTTCTTCCTGAATTTCCCTGCCAGCACTTGCTCACTGAACAGCAAGTGAAAAGCTTTTGCTTTCTCTGCTCCTGAGAAGCGTTTCTGAGAGAAGAGAAAAAGAATTTATCATAGGAAGTATCTAAAAATGTTGTATCAGTGGCAAAACTTGGGGAACAAATACTAAATTAGGTATCTCAAATTTCCAGGACCAGATAGATAATGTTCCTCCAAGAGTAGCAAGAGCATTCAGAAACAAAAGAGCCAAACTGAAGGCTACAGTGTTTCTTTTTTAGCCCCCACAAGATGACTCATAGGATGCCTGTGTTCCAGATGGGCTTCCAAGTAGGTCTAACCAGCTCGGATCTGTATCACATTTGCATCAGACGAATAGAAATGGCAATCAAGACCAGAACTGGTTGGCTCACATATTAATGCAATGTGGTGTGAGAGAATAAACATGGGGGTTTTGAGAAAGAAATTGTGATGCCACACCAAAATCAGTTAAAATTGATTTTGGGTAAGTACGAAGTGATGTTTGTGGAAAAAGTCATGACTTCACATATACATGTGATGCACCGTAAGCCACTACAACAATGAAGAAGGGTCATGTGGTGATAACAGGATAATTTCATTAAAATGGTTGTTTAGCAGTCAGTTAACAAGATGCTGAGAAGAAGTGCCTGAGATAACCTGGTAGCCCAACCTAGAATGGCTTTTCCTACTTTGTAACATGTAACTCAAGAGTGGCATTTTTGACTACTTTGATTTACCTTGGCAAGTTCCTTACCATTTGAGATAGTTGGTCCTGAATTGCTTACCAAATTTTCCAGTGGCATCTGCCTGTTTCAGATCTGTTTATCTTCATCAGACTTTCCTGCTGAAAACTTCCAAAGAATATGCAGTCAGAGATCTTGGTTTTGATGAAATAACAGAGTCCTTCAGGCCAAAAACCCAGATGACAACCATTTAATCATTCAAAACATAATGTGGGTTGAAGTTACCATTTTTAAGTAGCATAAGCAGAGAATTAATTTATGCGTTCTGTACTGTTTTTTAGATACAGAAGAATAAAAGGCGGTTCTCATCAAGAATCAGAGAGTTTTGACAACGAAAGAATGGTCTTTTGCTACAGTTGTTGTCAAAACTACTATAAATCTTAGTTTCTGGTGGAGTAAAAGGTTTTAGTCCACATGCAATTCTTCACGGTCTTCTTAAAATCTACCCCACCAATGAGATACATTTTTTTACCAAAGTTATCTTTCCTCCAACTCATAAAATTAGACCTTTTTATTAAATTTAATTATCCAGGTTTACCACATGCTGTCCTTTCTTCTCTGGAGGTGCTAGCCCTTACAACTATCATATTTGGCCTTGTGAGTCATAAATGATGTTGAGAACTGTGTCCCAAACAGACTTTCAGATCGTGTCTGTGGTTCTCCATGATCAACTGCCATTTTCCATACTCTCCCAACAGTGCCAGTCTAATTTAAAACGTACAGTTTTTTAACAAATACAATGACTCAGCTATATGATCCAAAACACTGTTCAAAAATTACAACTGTGAAGAAAACTGAAGATTTTGGAAAAACATAATCTCTTAGAAATAAATGTACATTTGTACACTACCCCATGCCCCCTCCCCAAAAAAAAAACCAAAACAAAAAAACCAACAAAGCTACTAGAAAATCTAAATACTCATTCATGCTGTTTGTGGTAGAGATAAATTTTAATGTCTTCACACTCCAGAGCAGCAAAAAAATCCATTAGCACACAGATTCTCACAGTCATTGACTGTGTGGGAAGATACAGATGGGTTTTTTTTCTTCATTGCAACAATATCACTAACAGCAGGAGCTGAAACATACTATGTCATGTCAACCTGAAACAAATTAGGATTTAAGAATCTAATAACGTTGGGATTGCTCAGTGGTGCAGTTTGCTGACAGAATGTCATTGTGCACGAATGGCATGTGCTCAGAGTTGAGTCGCTCTGGCAGTTAAAATACCCGTGTTTCCCTGATAAGCCAGAATGCCAGCAGCTACCCCACTGGGGGCTTCAGTGTAATATAATGCACTCATCCCAAATTTTCTGTGGCGCTGGGTGGTCAGACAGCTGTATGGCCAAACCACGGAACTGAAGAAAATGAAGAAAAATACCTGGTAACCTGGCAGAAGCAGCTTAAAATCTGCCAAGTTCAGTGTTGGCCTCACTGTGACTAATTGATGCTATCTCACAGATTCAAATAAAAATATGTTGATATATTCTGTACCCTACTTAATGACAATGTTTTTAAAAAACCTCAAAAGCTTTTTTTTGCTAAAGAACTAAAGTGTTGTATCAGTTTTCTATATTCTTTCTTTTACAGTGAGAAGGAAAGCAAAAGTTTAATGGGCAGACTTTTCATTTTATAACCAAGAACTGCAAATGTTTGCAGATTTTTGCTTCATATATAGCCAGGGCTGGGAAACATTTTAGAGCTAAATATCTCCTTGTGCAAGTTTCTTAAACCTGATTTGAATTCATAGTTACAGCAATGTATGTACAATCTAAAAGAAAAGTTTGCATATAGAGATGGTAATTGCATACACTGTCCATCTTGTTTTACCCGCGATGAAAGAAAACTCACATAAGCACATGTTGTATCAACAACAGACAGTTGATAACTTCCAAATTCAGAATACTCTCTAATAGATAGTGCAAATACAAGGCTGTGCTATCCTTCCAAAAATTGGCTGTTCTTAGCTCACTTGTTTTGTGAAGCAGGACACAGCTCACTTGTTCCCAAGTGTCAACAGCCCATGTTAGAAGGTTTTGTATGGACACGGCTCTTCTGTGCAATGGTAGTGTCAGCTTGACCTTCTTCCTGTTGCAAAGATTTTTTTTAAACAGCCGTGTTTGGAAATTTAAAGATTGTTGTATGTATTAGCTGTTAGTTTTTCAACCACTTCAGAGAATTTTCTGTTCTTGAATTAGCTTAAAAATATGCAAGGTATTTGAACATCAGTATCATATATAAACTAAAAGAAATGTTTTTAATTTTTTTTCCTCTAAAATAGGAAAGGCATGTTAAGTATATGTTAGAAAAAGATTTTCAGGGTCTAGTTGAATGGTGCAGAAAGACATCTTTTGGTTTTGTACTTCTTTTGCTTAACCCCCAGTGTCCATGTTTGTGCTTTTTTTAAAGCTAATTGATGGTAAAACTGGTGATCCTGTATTTTTTCCCCTATTTCTGTGTCTGACTAGACAGCTGGACCTCATTATCTTCTAGTGTATTGCACAAAATTTAGCACTGTTAATTGTCAGTTTCAATGTGCATGGAGAAATTTTAGAAAGAAAAAAGTGTCTGAAACTTGTTAGGATTTCTGTATCTGTACCTAGGATCAATCACTATTTAAAGGAGGAGAAAACTCATCCCTGCTACTTTCACATCTTTTACTGAAATAGTAGTAGATCTTCTGTATGGAAAGTGAATATTCTGTTTAAAGACTAAAAGCTAGAGTAGAAGGTCATAGGGAAATGCAGAAATCCTAGTGATTAACTGAACAAACCTTTGAGCAGCACACATTTTCAAGGCTGACTGCACATTTCAGTGCTCCCTGCGCGTGTTTTATGGCACCGCTTTCCTGTGTCTTAGGAGCTGCTGGTACAGCCCTGGCATCCTCTGCCTGTGTGGCTCAGAAAGCTGTCCCCCGACTACAGTGTTCCACATCTAATTGCTGCTTCTCTCACTGGATCTTGCCGAGTTTAAATCTGGTAACTCTGGTAACTCCCTGCTCTGCACTGATGGATTGTTATCTTTTCCACATCCTTTCATCTACCAGTGGTAGGGCAACATTCCTAGAGCAGATAGTTATATAAGGGTTTTACTTTCTCTTAGGGAAGAGAGAATAGCTGGGGGTTCTTTTGTCTGCTTACAATGTCTATGCACACCTTTGAAATGGAAATTGAGATATCAGCAGATACTTGAAGGCCAGTTTGCTCTGAATATACCTTAAACCAAGCCTTTACAGAAAGCAATAGCAAGGCAAATAATTATTTAGTTTTTCTGTATATTCCTTTGGTTAGTCCTTAGCTTCCAGCACTGTCAAATGAATCTCACAGAGAAACATAAGGTTTTTTAAGCTGTATCACTGTCCTTGTCACTGAGCTATATGCTGGATGATCTTACTCACTTATGAGGCCCCATCTGAATTTCAGCAGTAGTGAGCCTTAGAACATCATTATGCATTCTTGTTCAAAATGGATCATATGAAAATATTGATAATTATTGCTTTGTACTCTGTTACAGCTCTAGGAAGTGCTTGAATTATTGTGGACTTTTAACTTCTGGGATTTCATTA
The DNA here is from genome assembly GCA_013399195.1 of Dicrurus megarhynchus. NCBI lineage: Eukaryota > Metazoa > Chordata > Aves > Passeriformes > Dicruridae > Dicrurus > Dicrurus megarhynchus. The sequence continues at coordinate 363,141 of VXAD01010356.1, forward strand.
CAAACATTAAAAATGCATTGCTTTTTAAAAATCCATGAGCTGTTACCTCTACAAAGTGGGATTTGCTGAAACAGCTTTGGTCATTTCAGCAGCTACTTCAATTAGTGCATCTTCAAGGGCTGGACACCCCAATCCAGTCACAATGTGTCACCCTGATCCAGGTGGACAGATACAGGTTTCCTTTTGAAGGAATGTTGAGCAGCTTGGACAGGCTCCTGGCTGAGTGGTCCTCTTCTCTGGGGCTCATATAGCATGTGGTTGTCATGGAGGGTAATTCTTCTTAGTGTTGGCTGCTCATGGGTTCAAACAGGGCTTTGGAATGTTCAGGTTATGCTGAATCATCACAATGAAGTGTGGTGTAATTGTTTGATTCAACACTTGGATGTGTAAGGAACTGCCTGTCAGTTACTCCAGTCACACCCGGAAATCATGGGCATTTGTCTGCCTACCAAAGAAACAGCCAGTGGGTATATTTTACATGGGCAAGGCTCATTACTTCACCTCACAACAGGCCTTTTAGAGCAGTTTTTCCTTAAAAGTCCTTATTCTGAAATGTGTAGAAGTCAGGAAGAAAGTAGGTCTGCAGTATGTCAATAAACTCTTAAAGTTAGAGAAACATTTGGCTCATGAGTTTTACTGTGCACCGCAGATAGTCTTGGAAAGACAGAGAAGGTTTAATGTGGTAATAAATGTGTTCTTAACGATTACTCAACACAACGGCGAATAAAAGGTTGAAAATGGCTTGATTAGTTACCTATTTCCTGGGTGTTACCTCTCAATCGATACCCCATGGCACTTCTACCAAACTTTTGTCCTCCTTCCAGGATCAGTTAATTACTCATTAAATAGTTACATAGCTTATTTGATCTCCAGCTCCCAAAAGTCTTCTCCAGGATAATGGAAAATTGCACGTCGTGTTCCTGGTTCTCTTTCATTCACGTTTGACTTTCGTCGTGAAGCAGCCCCCTGAGAGTCTGATGCTGTGCTTTGTACAGTTGTAGATACCATTTATGAGAAAAAGAACATTGGATAAAATGTAGTGTCAAGCTGTTAACACATAAATTGTAATTAATAAAATACACAGCCATGAATTTAAATTAATAAAGAAACTATTTGATACTTTATTTTGCTATCACTTACAACATGCCATCTAAGTATGTGGCTACAATATAAAAATTAAAATGTCTGGAAAGAAAACCTAGTGCTGAACAATCATGTTGATAAGTAAAATTTTGACTCTTCAAAATGTTGTCCCTTGTTGACCCAGAAGGAAATCGGTTCCAAGGCCAGCAGCATTCTGTAGAAATGTAAGCTTCTTATCTGGTTATAGTTGATGGTGAAAGTATTTTTAAGGAAGATGGTGGGAGTGGTATTTAGATGTTTGCCAGTTGGTAAACGACTGAGACTGCTGAACAGATGGCAGTAAAGGCTGATAGGTATTGGTGGGTCTGGTGATTGGTGTCAGATAAATAACCCATCTATGCTGTGTACACATCCCAGGTCTGTTCAAGATTTGTCATTAAATTGCTCTTGAGTGTATGTAAAGCAAAACCCAAGTTTTCAGCTGAGTCTTCCTTTTGATATCTCGGTATTGCTGAGTCATTCCATTATCACAGTAAAACTCAAGAGCAAGTCTAACTTGCTAAAACAGTCATGAAACCACCCAGTTTCAAGTGTTCAGCTGGGAGAGTCATTCATGTATTTTACCAACAATGTGGTAACATCAAATAAAATGGTGACCTAAGGGGTCATTTAATTACTATCCTCAGTGAGTATTTGTAATTGACCATTTTTGCAGCTGCATACACTGGGATTATTTTTAATAAGGTGAAGAATTTTTTCTTAAACCTCTCTTAGATACATGTTGTGCCTATATTCTCCAGTCAGCATCAGTTCCCAGAACTGGGATGTGAGGAATCTATTCCAAGGAAATTTGACTTCTAGGGCAAAACACCTGACAACGTAAATGAAAAACAGAAGCTCTTTAGGCATGTGAAACAAATTGCCTTTTACTAAGCTTTTCTCATTTTCTTTTTGCACGGTGCTTGCTTAACAAATGGTAGTCAGTAATCTGCCTCCTGATGGGTTTTTTTGTCTTAGATCTTCACCCTCTTTAAAACCATTTCGGTCTCTGTGGCTACTCTGCACTTCTGTGGCAGGATTGATAATAACATTTTACCCTGGAGTCAGTGATTTTTACAGCAAGGTCTCAAAAATCTTTCAGAAGGCCTTTCAGAAGGGCTTTTTTTAATAGATAGCAAACCAGATGTATAGAGAGATGAAATGACATGGAAAAAATAACAATGTATTTATGCCTCCCATTTCCTTGTCTCTTGCTGTGCTTACTCTGCATGATCTCTGCCTGACCTACAGGGTTTTTTTTCATAGTTTAATTCATGGAGTTTGTGGCTGTGAGTATATTGCTTTGCTTTTATCTCATGTCTTCAAGCCATAACTCTTTATCTCCTAACTCAAAGCTGCAGGACTGAAGGCGAAGCCGATTTGCTTTCTTCTTTTCTCAGTGCTCTGATGTTCTGCAAGGAAAATTTGGCAGAGGTAAATAACTGTCAAAGAAAAAGAACAAGACAAACCTAGCAGATGAAGGTTTTCAAAATCAGCTAGTAATTTTAGGTGAATTCATTTTGGGTACTCATTTGAGAAACAAAGACTCACAGCCAGGCCCTTGTAGTTTGGCAGCCAAAATCATTAGCATCTTTTATTAAACTTGGCTACCATGCTATCATTATAGATAACCTGATTTTAAACAGCTGGCTAAAGTAAAATTTTATTAGCAAAGGTAATTCAGTCTGTTCAAAAATATTACTATTTTTATTGTTTGTGTGTTCTAGTCTTAATTATAACAAGAAAAGTTTACCTTCAAAAAAGGTTAATACTTGTCTTCTGACAAGCTAGTTCTTAATTTCTGCTGTGCATAACTACAGCTCAAAGGGGTGGCTTTAAACAGAAGTCTCAGCTGTTGTTGGCTTTGCATTGCAAACTGATGGGAGCTGCACATCTGCGACTGTGAGCAAACCTGGCTGGTGCTGGGTTAGACCAGGTGACAAGATGCCTGTCCCAGGAGCATCCTCCTGGGCAGCCCTGGGCCTGAAGGTCAGGCAAATTTTACAGGTGCAGAACTAGTTAGCCGTGGTCTCACTCCCTCCCTCCCTGCTTCTGCCAAAGCAGGGGCTCCCTCAGTATTGGACTGCATCACTTCAGAGACGGGGCAGCAGAGCAGCTTCCTGGGACATCTTCAGTTTTCCTTGTGCCTTTGAAAGCTGTTGAACTGGCTGTGTTTATATAGTCTCGAGACAGTAGTTGATGCATCATTTATATGTCTGAATAAAAATTCTTTTAGAACCTAGTTTAGGATGTATTTCCTTATCTTAAATTCTAATCAGGCAGAGCTTGCCTAGCTGTACGTGTTCCTAGGAAAGCAGTAAGTCGAAATAGGTATTGCCAATTTGTTTTTCTCCAAGACCTGATTTATCAGTTTCTGTTGCTCTGAATTTTTGTTGAATTTCTAGGGCATCTCCTCATATGTTACATTGCAGCCAGCAGGAGTCCATGGCTCATTAGTATGCAGAGATCGTTTTGGTCCTGTTCTTGCCTAATAGTACAAACCTCAAAATAAAAAGTTAATTAGAGCAAGTAAAGTCATTAAAAGTGCCTGTGTGATTTAAAAGGTGAAGTCTGCATTTTCAGGAGAGTCTTAGGCATTTTGGAAACCTGATTAAATTAAAATCCTTTTTGAGGTTACATGAGAATAGGACTTCGGCTTTAAATCACCTTGCTGATTTTGATGATCTTACTCAGTGTCTTTCATCGTCTCGCACAATAAATGGTATTCCTTCACAGGTGAAAATCACCACTCGTAGCTATGGAGGAGTACAAGGACATCCTCGACAACAGCATGTGTTTAGTCAAAATCTTTCACAGAACCCAAGAGCACTTCAGATAACAGTTCATTTTAAATGACCATTATTTAGAAACACCTAGATGAAGACAAAAGAAAGTTTTTCTGGTTTTTTTTTTTTTTTAGTTCTTTACTGTCAGGAGAGACTCGTGACTGTCTGTGTTACAGTTGAGGTTACATTTCGTAGCCCAGATGTATAAATCTGATACACTCTGACACCCAGCACATCCTGGGCTTTGGCAGGAGAAGAACAAGTTGAATCAGAGGGTTATTGAGGGAGGCAGAGCCTCTTCTCCAGATTCACTGTTAATGTCAAGCATAGCAGTACTCATGTGCCATTGTCCATATACGTTCACAAACACATTGTCCACACCAGCCCATGGAAAACTAATTTGGTGTGATAGTACCAGGGAAATAGGTGTCTGTAAGAGTCCCGGTTGCTAAATCCTCACTAGCAAGCCAAGGACTAAATGAGCCTGGAGACTGATCTGTGTTTTCACCTACAGTGTCTCTCTTCAGTGGGAACTGACTGTCTGTGCTTAAATTAGTGTAAGAAATTCAAGACTGGATGCCTTTTCTTTCTGAAGGAAATTAATACATGGTGTGGGAGAATGAATAATCTGCAGGCTGCCCTTGGTGAGTGGGGTAAGATGCAGTGACGGGGGAGGAAGGAGCTTCAAAGGATGTGGAATCACTTTTAGTGAAGTGGACAAGAGACATCTCAAATCCTTTGAGTATTTTGCTTATCTTTAGTGAAAGCATCTTGAGATGCTTGTGATGGTGCAGATAGTATTGAATTCATACTCTTGTTTTATGTGTACTGTCTTGGTAACATAATAGGTGTTTAATGCAGCTCTGCCTGTCTCCCTTTTTCTACTTGTCCAGAATATCCTTGGTGTTAAAGAGCAACCCTTATGTCAGCTTCTTTATTAAAGAATGTGCTGCGGAAATTATGCTAATTAAGCAGGAGTGTAATTATGGGCTAGAAAGATTATTTCACAGTCAGAATCTAATTGTTGTAGATAAATGTGCATTAACTTAATAGTGTGCAGCTAATTAGTTTTGCTATTTACTCGTAAAAATTAAAAAAAAAAGATATAATCAGTTATACAAAAGCTTGAGAAGTTAATATATTGCAAAGCCAATGGGGAGTGTACTCTGAATCTCTTTTTAATTACTGTTTTGCTGGAATTTTTTCTTAGCTTTCCTGTTCTGAACTTGCAGTGGACACAAGTAGCTAATTAACATACTTTATTTCTACTTAATATATATATTATGCAAGTAAAACATGTGATTGCCAGTTTGACAGTTATATATCTGCAATTCGTACTGAATTACAGCATCAGAATGTCTTGTACTCTCCACAAAAGTAAAATTGCTTTGGATCTCACTGTGTAGGAAATTGATAGACACTTTATTTTCTGTGTATATCTAGCTTTATTTTTTATGTTTGTCAGCCGGGTGACATTTGTCTTTAGCATGGCTTAAGGAAGGAAAGAACTAAGTACTTTCATGCTCAGATACATCCACTAAATACCTCTTAGAGTACAGCAGTGTGTAGTCATGATACAAAAACCAAACGTGAAAACCAAAGAATGCAGAATTACTTGACCCCCATCTAAAATACTGAAAGCCTTGAGGTGTTTGCCAACAAACATGTAATTTTGTATGTTCCAAAAATACCCATAATAGCTCTCTGTCTCAGACATTCACAAGTGTGAAAGGAAGGCTGCAGAACATTCTCCTTAATGTGGATTAGTATCAGCTTCTGGGAAAACCTAATACAATAATTTGATTTGTTGTCATGGGTTAGCATATAAATTCATATATATAAATTTTTGTAAGCCACCTCTGAGCATAATATGCCTTCCATTGACTTCAGAGTGAAAGAGACTCCAGTATAAATTAAAGTAGTGATTAAAAAGTGCAATCTCAAACTGAAGTCTGGTGTGCTCTGAATGTTGTATGCAGTGTTGCCTACAGGGCTTTACTGTATGATTATCTTTCTTTATGCTGAAATGAAAAAACATAGAAAAGGGACATACTTTTATGAAACAGAGAAAAATCATTTCAATAACCTATATAGTGATTCCTCCCCTAATAAATAAATAACATCAGATATAATATCCTCTGTTGCAGAACAGTTCCATGGCTTTTCCACTGTGAGTTTTAATGAAATTGGATATCAGTTTCATTTTTATCAAGTTATATCAAGAGCACTGGCTCTTATGTGAATTTGTATTTGCCATTAGAAGAAAACTTATGAACAGCAAGTATTGGCACAAACCTAAAAAATCTCAGACTTTTTCCACTTCCAGCCTCCCTTGTGAAACAACACAGCTGAAAATCTGGGAACTTTGTCATGTTTGAAATTGACTTTGGAATTCGCAACAAGAATTTGTGATATGAATTTCAAAACCATACATATTTTCTCTAACAAGACCAAAAATGAAAAATTAAGGATTTTAAACGTATTTTTTTCTGCTTGGGAGGATTTTACAGCTGGAGTTGATGCTCTCAGCTGAGCACAGAGAGAACAGTTTCAAAGTTTGAGGGAGTGGTGCTGTCCTTTCAGTTTCAATAAGGAAATATGGGGGGAAAGATTACCAAAGTCTGAAAAGAAATTAGCTCTGAGGTGAAAAAGGAAAGGTACAATTCACGGTCTGTACTTCTTGGTGCTGGCAAAATATATTGCAGGGTGTCACTCACCAACTAAATTCTTGGATCAGTGAAAGAAATGGGTGCTGGAATTTACTATATGAGATGAAAAATCCACCCAGAACATGTTGCATGGAAATAAGTACCATACAACTAACAACTAGATAAAACACGAGTAACTCATTCTTTTTCTGTCAAAAGCTGTACTTCCACTGGCTGAGGAAAGATTTTTGATAGATTGAGACACATATTTTCCTTTAATATATTCAAGTTTCAAAGACCTCTTTAAGATATTGATTCTGATTTCCAAATGGCAGATCCTTGGCAGTGTTTCTGTCATTTGTTAATAAGGGCAATTGCCCTGAGTCAGTACCATAATTATTGTCTCCAGTGGATTTATTAGATACATGCAGTGTTTCCCAGTTCAGCTGCAAAGGTTTCTGTAGAAATGCTGTGCAGCACAGTCTGCAGCCTCATTCTTTTACTCAAGAACAGAAAAGTTATGTCCCTGTTGTATCCTGACAGGTTAGCAATTAAGGGAGGAGCTAGTTTTCCCCATTCAAAGGATGTTTTTCTTTGAGTGGGATTTTATTTGGGTAAAACTATCAAATATACATGTGAGATGTTTATTTTAGGTTTATTTAAAAGCTATAGCCTACTTCTGCTCTAAACTCTGAATATCGTCCATGTAAATTTTTTTTTTTTCTGATTCGGCTTTTGCATTAATTTTAGTAAGACACTTCCTGGTTTCAGCTGGGATTCACTGTTCTTGGTCTGCTTTTGTTGCTGATACATCAGTTCAGGGTTGTGGATTTCTTTGGTGTTGATGAGCACTTGGTAGTACTTTAACGACTGACAAACTCATCATTCTTCTGCTGGCTTTTGAGTCATTGTGAAGACTCTGTGGGTAATCCTGTGGCCCAAACAGAGAACAGAGACATTACCATGCTAGATAGCCAGCTAGAAACCATCCTTTCTCCATTTACTTCCCCCTGCAAGTGCTGAAGTACAGCCTTGTTTTGTTAGTATTCAGAAAAATGGGATACATTATATTTTTGTTGATGTTTTGAGTAGAATAGGACGAGATCAAAATACCCTCTTGGAAACAGCAATACCAGGAACAGAAAAGCACTTCTTCTGAAAGAATGTGTGACAAATCTTTTTTTATGATTGTTATTATTTATAAACTGAAACTGTTGTTAGTTTATATCAACAGAATCCAAGACTGATTTAAATTCAAGCCAGTTGATGGCTACAAGAAGCCGTCTTTAGCTTGAGCAATGGATGTGGCAGCATCCATGCCAAATAGTGGGAGGGTCGCAGTTAGAAATTGGCTTTGGTAGCCCAGAAGGTCTCTTCTTGCCCTGCACTCCCCTGAAATGCTGTCCAGATCATCTCAATTTTTTGTATATTTGAGAACCTTTTGCAGTCAGCTAACAGTGAATCAGTCTCTGTGAGTTCGGGGAGTTGAAAACTAGGACTGAGGATTTAATAGTGGCCCTTTTAACTTTTGCCAATTTATTTTTTTTTCCTCTATCAGAGAGTCATGTAAGCTCTCCTTACCCATGCCTGCCATGAAGATGATGATATCTATGTACTGCATTAGGAGAGTTCCCTAGAATTTCTACAGTGCTTTGAAGAAGATGAAAAGTATGTGAGGGGAAGTAGCAATAGTATTTGAGTATCACTGCTCATTGCTGTTGGATATTTTTTCTTCCATCCAACAGCTTTTCTTTGAGCAATTTTTTTAACAATTTAACTCTCTTGTTACTGACTCCATGAACTTTCTGTCTCATGAGTGTTGTGTGTATTGCATTATTGCATCATTTTGGTGGTTGTACAATGAGGTACGTCAAGCTAGCGTGCAGGAGATCAGTTTTTCCATGTTTAATAAAAACTGAAATAAAGGCAGCACAGGAAAACCATTAGTATGTATTTCTGTTTGACAAGAAGATCCGTTTCAAGTGCATTTATAGAATTGAACAGCTTGCAACTTTAGTGAACAATTAGTTGCTCAATTTTTCCTAAAGACTGAATAGGAGTCTAGTTGTAAGAAAAGAAAATGAATGCTCTTTATTGTTTGGCTTTTTAAAAATCCAGTATTAGAAATTTATGTAAGTAAACTTTTTTCTTGGCTTTCCAGAATTGGTGTTTCAGGACAGATTCTGGACTTAACAATTTGTATTGTTTTTATCAATATCTTGAGTCACTGTTAAGTTTTATTGTTTAATATTCATTATTAAGCATCAAATGAATGCCTATTATGAACAGTTTGCTGTGCTCAGGAAGACAGGGAGTGCTGCAAAGTGTTGCACGGATAAGAATGATGCCATGTGTGGGGATGACATGAGAGCTTCTGCTGTGCACCAAGAAAATAAGCCAGTAGTGCACTCAGTGGAGTAATCATTAAGGACTGAGATAACACAAGATATTTAGGATTAAGACTTTCTGTTAGTTTAGATTAACACCTTTTCCTGGCGCCCCACCCCAACTGTAAAAAGTATTTCTGCAGCTTGTGCTAAACTGTCTGCTCTGTTGGAATTTCCTATTTTCTGCTACTTGCACACATAGAAGACAGACAGTTTCTGGTGTTGGTGGTCTCTGCTTTCCTGTGGCAGTCTCCAGGTTACCCAGGCAGTGGTAGGTCCAAGATTTATGTTTGTGAACAGGAGAGAAACATCCAGTTTCATTGTTTCTTGATTTGCCTAAACCTTGAAAAGCTTGACTTTGTCATCCCTGCTGGAAAAGGGTAGAAGCAGTTGTCCTGTCACTGCCATCCAACTGAAGAGATCTGGAGCCAGAAGCTTGATCAGGCAAAGAGAGCAGCAGGGAGAGACAAACCATGTGTTGCCACATCCATTATTATTAATAATAACTCATTCTGCTTAATAGCACAACATTGGAAAGCTTTGACTGGAGAGAGGTGGAATGCCTCAAAACCTTTTGGGAACTTTCACGGTTCTGATTATTTAAAAAAATAATGTGGATGCTTTGAACCTTTCAGGGAATATTGTGTGTGCCAGCTTCCCCTCCCACAGATGAGTGTGGTTTAAAATCATTAACGTTGGTGCTGTTAGGCTAATGTTTTAAGTGTTCCTCCTGCTTTTTTCACTTTCTTTTTTTGTAGCTGCAATGTTTAGGTGTTATCATGCATGTGGGAATGTGCATCTTCCTCTCTAAAGTGTTTCTCCCATTTTCCTAGGGAAATCGGGGGGTTTGTGGAGTAACCTTTTTTCTTTAGAAAGGATACATTTCTATATGGCCAGAGAGGAGCAGTGTCTCAGAGGCCTTTTTTCTCCTGTTGTTGAAATACAGAAAGGTTTAGGAGCCTCTGAATGGGAACAGTAGTTCTAGAAAAGGAGACAGCTTTGATTTATGGGTCTCCGGAGATGGAAAATCTCTCAAACCTCAGAGAAAGGCATTAAAGTAAATAATTCTGTCTGACAATATAAGTCAATGACAGAGTCAAAGCTGGAATCCCCTAGGTCTGTGTACTGTTCTAATCTCCTGCCTACGTTTCCACCTCTCTGATCTATGAGGAAAGCATATCTGCATCTGTAACGGCAATTCTGCCAGTGAGTAACATTTCCCAATCTCCTGAAATCTGCCCTGTGATGTGTGAACTCCTGTAGATGGAGAGAGGCCAAATGTAAGCTGGTCTCTCAGGGAAGGGTTAACTTGACATATTTTCACAGCTGCAGTGTATTAAGCTACTGTAAGGCCCTTCTGTATTAGGAGGTCAGAAAAATGTTACACATCACAGGGAAAAAGAAGAAAAATTAGGCAGTTTAAAGACATCTTGATAGCTTACCTAATTTGCCTCTTACTTGCTTTTGCAGAGGCAGTCCCTGTATATGCAAATACCTGCAGAGGAACAGATAAAACAAGTGTTTCAAGACTTTCAGCTCAAGAGCCCCAAAAGACAAATACCACTTTCTAACTAAAACAAATAAACTAAATAAACCAAATAATACAAATGGCAAAGTTAGAAAGAGTCTAAAGCACGGAAGTCCCTGCTCCAAAGACACAGTCTAGAGGAGAGATAACATTGTACCAGGTACGAAGGGTATGGCTGCCTCACAATACAGGCAACTGCTTTTGTAAGAATAAGAAATGCAAGCTCTCTCACAGGGTGGGAGAGAATTAAATATTTATAGATCAGTACCAATATAGAGTGAAAAAATATTTCAAAATATTCATAAATATATTTTAATTAAAAAGACATTTGTAAATGAGGGTAACCTTAAGCAGATAATACTTATACCTCTGAATATAATCATGTTGTATTGAAGGCAGTAACCTGGAGCTATAAATAGTAACACATGGTCCAGTGTCATTAGATAATCTTTACTCAACTGTATCAGCTTAAAATCTTTTCCTCTCAAATAAAATGTTCACAAAATCTAAAGCCAGTTCAGCTCCAGGCCATCTTTGTTAGGTTGAAGTAACATTTTGCCTCTTCACATGCTTGCCACTTAGGGGTTTTTTATTCTAAAATCTAAATAACAGAAGAGTGGTGCCTTAGCAGAGAAAATGTAAAGGATAGAGAGGCGGAACTGTGGGATAGTGTATTTGCCTTTGTACAAGTCAGTTTTAGCCCTTTACTGTATTCAAGATATAATTTTTTGAAGTACTGGATTAACCCTGAGACCCCAGGTTTATGGTTGTATTAAAGACCTGGGACATGCTGAGTATCTCCATCGCTTCTTGGCAGAGCTGGACAAGAATCCTGTGCATCTGGTACATCACATCCTTCTCTGCACCTCATTAGCAGACACAAATACATTGTAAAAACCGCAGTGTGCTGTATCTGTGTAAGCACTACTGCATGGCAGTTTTAGTTTAGGCCTCGTGGAAGCATAAACCAAGGAAAATGTCATAACCCAAGAGCAACATCCAGGTTTTTGGCAGGAGTACCAAATACTTTTACAGCTGTTTTACAAACAGTTGTGTTAAATTTGAAAAGCTCTAACAAGAGGAGCTTTTCAGAAAGTGTAGAGAATTCCTTCAGAGGAGGAAAAAATGGTGAAGATTTGCAAGATTCTGGAATCACTGGTTTGGTGAGAGGTTTCCATTTACTCTCTGTGATGGTGGATACCTGTGCATCAGCCTTAGGGAGCACCCCACACAGGCTACAGTTTTCAGGTTGGAATAAACAATAACATATTTCTTTGTTTCATAAGAACTTAGCATTTTTATTCATGGAAGATACATCTTCAGTGCCTTTTCTCTGTTGTCCTTCTGGTGCTTCCATATTTAGACTAAATTATGTCAGATTATTTTGTTCCTTAGTTTTCCAGTAGTTTGGGTTTGGTTTATCTAATTTGAAAGGACAAAAAGAGAAGTGCAGGGAGCTGTTTGCTGATAAGGGTTCATTTCTGTCCAAAGGGGTTTGCCTTAGGCCCAAACAGGCTGTTACTACATCTTGTGGTTCTGTGTTGTTCGTGTCACCGTGGGTCTGAGGATGATGATCAATTGCTTTTTATTGTACGTTCCTTTGACCAAGTTTGACTGGAGAAGTGAGTAGGCTGAAGGGTTTTGAGGGATTTCCAAGGTGAGTGGAATGGAGATTGACTTATCTATTTTATTTCCTAAAATTGTGTGCTGAAGTTACCCGGTATTCATGTGTTCCATTTTCAAAGCAAATATAGTAGTTCTGCCTCCTCTTAAACTGTAGGAGATCATTCAGAGCGGGCTGGCAATCTCTGCATGTGTGTGTGTGTGTATATATGGAGAAGCATGTTTGAAAAAGAGTACTTAAAGGAAGCACTTCAAATTCAACTCACAATAAATTAAGTGTAATAAGGCTGTGTTCTTTTGTGTTTGACCAACTGTCAGAGAATTACAGAAAGAAAATAAGGAAATGAGCTGTTAGATGTCTTCTTCCTCTTTATATCACATTTCTTGTCTGTGGATTAAATATTCTTGATTTCTTTTTCTAGTTAGGTTTAACATCTTATCTTTGCTCTTTTTAAAAGTACCAAGAAAAGTCCTTAGAGAGAAATTCTTGTAGTATTGGTATATTGCCTTCCAAATATTTTAATAGAAGTTAATTTCTCCCTTTAAACACAGGAGTTAGTTCTTTGATCTTCTCTTGGCTTTTGATTAGTTCTCCTTGTGTTTGATCCTGAGCTACATATAGTTTGTTTTCTTTTAGTACTACCAGAAAACCATTTTCACAGCTCTCCTTTCAGAAATGAGGGAAAAGAGATTTTCATTGAGGGAGGAAGCAAACAGAAGGGTCTATGTCTGTAGGCATAAATTCAGCAGAAAGTCTTTTAGACTGGCATTAGCAATGCCACAATGTATATGAGGTAAAAATTGTGGAAATATCCTTAGCTCGGGTTGAATTGCCTTTGCCTCTGAGCACCACTTTGTATATGAAAACCTTCCCTTCACCAGTTTAAGGCAGTTTCACATGCTTATTAAGACAGCCAGCAACACACAGACGGGTTTGGTTTAAACAGTCTTGTAATGAAAAAAATGTGCATTCTCTTTCTTTGATAAATGCTTTGTGATAGTTCAGTCTTTGTCAAGCATATGGTTCTTTATAGCGGGCGTCTTCACAGCGCTGCCTTTGGGGAATGCTGCGGAGACGGGAATAGCTCTGGGTGTCAGTGCTTGCCTGTGCCAACTGCCTGATCAGATGTGAATGTTCTGCTCTAGTAACGTAAATCAGAAATAAGAACCCAAGCTCTCGTGAGATTCAGTGTGACCATTGGCTGGAGAGTAGACAGAGCCATCACACCTGCTTCTCCAATGCTCTGTAGAAGCAATCAGTATCCTTAGTTACCAGCTGGAGACCTGTGTTTTAAAAACTCATTTAGTAGCCTTTTTAAAATAAGTGCAGCCTTTTTAAAATAGGTAACAGGATTTTTAGTTTTGCTTTTCTTTGTGCCACCAGCATTTTCAGTAGCTGAAGAAGAAAATTCTGGCATAATTAAAGCAAATATTCAGGTGCAGTACATCCTCTGTGTTCAGCAGCACCTCTCAGTGAACCCACAGAGCCAATGCACTCAGTTACAATCTCTTTTGAGTCTTCATCTCTTTTACTAACTGACATGTGTATGTGATAAGATAGCAGGAGCAGGACCTGTTTTCAGTGCATTACTTGCAGTACCCAAGTCAGCCTGGATTTCTGGGTGCTACTGCTTCTGTGGCAGAGTTGTTGTGTCTCATGTACAGCTCCTTGTTGATTCTCTTCAGTTGTTCATAATAAGATGTAGCCTGCTGTGGTAACTCTAGGCATATACATTGCCAGTTTACATATGGCTCAGTGTTCCCCTTTGGGTCCTCTTCCACTCCTGGAGCAGTAGTCTGCTGTAAACCGTGGAACATCTGCCTTACTCACCACTTCAAGCTAAAACCTTCTGCAGGATTCAAAATGAGATCAATCCTACAATCCTAGAGCACAGTTTCCATCAAAGAAACAAGGTTGGAACGCCTTGGTGTGTTCCGGTCAGTCTCCTCAGATGAGGATGCTTCCTAGAAAAAAATGCACTTTTACAGCCTGCCAAAATATTTGAAGTTCACGGCAAATGCTGCTTCCCAGACAAACTGTGAAGTTCTTGCACAGCTGGGATTCTCTTGTGGAAAAACTCACACTGCCACCAGAAGCCTTTAGCTGACCTGAAGGGATTAATGTTCTTATTCCAAGGAAAATCATAGACAAGGGGCAGATTAGTGAAAGATCTTGCATGTGCAGCTACTACCTTCCTCTTCATTTTTGGTTCAACCACACGGATACTTTGTTAGCATTCTCAAAATGCCACGCACCTCCTCAGATTTACTCCAGCCTTCTAGCTTGTTTCACCATCTGTGTGGATTGTCTCACTCAGATTTTGTAAGCATGGAGATGTTTTAATAAGGGACACAGGCTTAGCTGGTGTTTGTTCAGGATGTTCACTATGATTTTGAATTTTGCTTAATTTTACTTTATCATTTTACTAAGGATTAGATCCTCATATGTTGCGAGTTTTGCTAATTTGCATGTGGCACAATATCACATGTTTCACATAAATCAAGGTAGATTGGATTTTCGTTATCCTTCTACTTTCCTTTAATTTGACACTTACCTCTGTCAAATACCAACCCTACTACTTTTTGTTGAAAGGCAGTAAAAGATCAGTTAATTCCAGCTCTCTCCTGCTAGTCGTTTTCTCTTACTTTTTGTTTGGCTCTCTATTTAAATACATATTTTTTGTCATTTAGGTATGTATGCTTGGAGGCATGGCCTGGATGTTCCCCCACATCTATGCAAAATGTTCCAGATACATTTTGTGCCTTTGTCTTTGAGGAATACCAGCCCTCCTTCCTTCTCCAGGCTTCTGCCAGATGACTTCATTAAGTAGCCTTTCAAACTTTTCATAATTAAGCTGAACTAAAAAAAATAAACCCGTATTTAAATTTTTAAAATAAGTGTTAATAGAGCTTCAAACTTGCTGTTCTTAAATAAATCCTCTTTCTCATTCTTACCTTTTTCCCACCTATAAAAGACTTATATAAAACAAATGAAAAATTTAAACCCCTAGAAACTAGTCTTTCTTGCCCTGAAGGCTGCTAAAATTATCACAATTATTCAGGCAGCACTAACTGTTGACAGAAGTTTTTGTTTGTTTTATATAGCTACTGTATTTCATTTAGAAACTGCTAAAAATAAAATCAACTTAGAGACCATCTGCTTAAAATGACAGTGCATACTAGGGCTAAATTTTTAAACTTTTTTTCTTGCTTTCTTCACTATCTCTCCAAACACTGGTTACATAACAAACTCAGTATTCATTGCTAAGGGTTTCTTTTCTGAATTGATTTTCTACTTACATCCAGTATGCGCACATCCATTTGCAACAAATATTTGTACCTCACTCGTATGCTGACGTTTTGGGAGATCAGAGGGTAAAA
This sequence comes from Dicrurus megarhynchus, assembly GCA_013399195.1. Lineage (NCBI taxonomy): Eukaryota > Metazoa > Chordata > Aves > Passeriformes > Dicruridae > Dicrurus > Dicrurus megarhynchus. The sequence goes on from VXAD01010356.1 coordinate 378,616, forward strand.
GTAGGGAGAGCCTTGTTTTTGTAGGTAAGTACCACGTAAAGACTGCAGGTTCCTCAGAACAATTAACTGTTCCTTTGGTGAAGGGACCTTTTTCCTTTTGCCCCCTCATGGCCTGTTCTGTTCTGGATTCCAGGACATGAGGATGAAGGACCTGAGCTGGTAGTTAGAGCCCACAATGTACTACTGCACATAATGGGCCTTTTGTTTAGGTGGTTTTTGGTTGGTTTGCTTTTTGGTTGGATTAAGTAATCCACATGTTGAGAAGGAGGAAATTTCCTTTTGGAGAGAATTTGTTGGTGGAAGTTCCCACACTTCAACATGTAGTTATTTGCTGTAAAACAACTCATTTCAAATGTTCCCCCTTGTTCTCTTGTCATACAAGCTGTTTTCTTCTCGTATTTTGTATCCTCTCCAAAACACCAGCACCTGCACTTGGCATCTAGGATTGAAAATGAGAATAAATTAGAAGTGGAGGTAGGATAATTAATTTGTCCTCAGTAAGGTTATTGGATTTTGCCTTCATTTCTTATATTTATTTAAACAAAAAAATCTGGAAAATGTCTTTGGTTTGTTTAGAGCCATTTCTATAGAATGCAGGTCTAATAGGCTTGAAGAATCTGTTAGGAAGTTAATTGTTAATTGGAAGAAAGCAAGTACAAGAGGAAGCTAATCTGTCAGATAACTTGTTTCTATTACCTGGCAATTTAAACATTAAAAAAAGTGTGCTTGACCAATGAATCCCTTCCTTTTCCCCTGTTAACAGAGTCATGGTAAGCTGGAAATGTGATGTTTGCAATCTTTGGCTACTGAAGTTTCTAGCCTCTCCTGATACCTTTTACAATGTTCTCTGACTTTTCAAAATATTAAATGTTAAAATCTTTTTGAACCTATGCAGATTGCTCTTGTAGAAGCTTCCAACAGTCTAGGTCGTCTAAAAATTCATTGGAATAGTCCATATGTGATTTATTACTACATCTTTATGATTCCTTTATTTTAAATGTTTAATGTGAATTCTCATATTCATGAGTTAACTTAGGTTTTGTCAGAAGAGAAATAATCAGTGAAATTCTGAGTGTATTTTTTACATCTCGTATTCGTATTTTGAATCTCCATAAAGAAACAACTGTAATGACAACTCTCAATCTGGGAAACGTCACAGATGAGGAGAGAACAGACAATCCCTCTGTTCTGTAGCAATTCATTGTTATTGTAAAATGAGTCTTCCTTCCCTGAAATGTCGTGGAAGAGCTGTTGTATTTAAAGTGTGCTTGGGACAGATTGCAGAGATGCTGTGAATTCCCCTAGTGACGTATACTTGGCCTCAGCGCTGAAAAATCCCTATAATTTAGGAAGGAGACTGATGATCAGGATTATTGTTTCCAAATATTATAGCTGGACTCTTCAACAAGTCTACCGGGTTTTTTTTTGGCAGTGAGGTCCCAGGCAATGATGGTAACTGCAACAGAGAACTCTTTTACAAGTTACCTCTTTTTCCTAATTTCCCTCTGTTAGCTTAAACATGTACCACTAGATGGAAGATGGTCAAAATATTTATATGGCACAAAAAATAAGCTCTTGGGAAAAAGGCAGGTGATATCTAAGTATATCATGCAGAGTGGTTACAAGTATCTCTGGTTTTTGGGACTCAAAGTCCAAAGCCATTTCCATGAATGATTTTACCATTAAACACAGAGTGGAAAAATTCACCGGAAGTGACAGATTGATTCTAAGTTCAGGTCTGGAAGCTGCAGAATACCTGCTGGGACTCATTCAACATACTTGGATTCGGGTCTTTTATGTGATGCTAATGACGTTTCATGTTTTGTAGGGTTAAAGTAAAGTGCAAAGACTGAGTAGGGCCAGAAATGTGTAAGAGTTTTACATTGACTGTATCTGAAAAAAAAACCCAAACAAAAGACAAAATTGGTCATTGCTTTCTATAGAAGATAGCGATTGGTATTACACAGGGATAGCAATAAGTATAAAGGACTTTTTTACAAATTAGCATTTCATAGCAAACCATTTGAGGTGATATGAGCATGTATTTTCTTGCTTCTCTTATATTAAGGTTTTGTACAGCCTTTTTATTTAGGAAAGTTTATCAGTTAGAGAACTAATTCCACAAAGTTACTTCTTCTAGTTATACTTTGTATAATTCTTTGTCCAGAGAAGTACAGTTTAAAATGAAAAATAGCTTCATATTTGATTTTAGTGTTTACTATGATAATAATGGGGGAAAAACCACTTTATTTAGACATTTCTGTCTTCTTTGTTGACCTAGCTGTTGCCACATTTATCCACTACTAGCAAAATTTTTGATGAATCTGTTGTATTTGCTTTCACACAGAGAGTTTGGATGGCGGGATCCAGAGCTTCCAGAAGTGATACAGATGTTACAGCATCAATTTCCCTCAGTACAGTCGAATGCTGCAGCCTACTTACAACACCTCTGTTTCGGAGACAATAAAATAAAAGCAGAGGTAAGATTTATAAATCCTTTCTTCAGCAGTGTTGCTGTCTGCTGTTTATCATCAACAATTATTTATGTGTGCTTTAAAAAGACTTACAAGAGACATCATGGGTATATGCCTGGACCCATTTTTCTAAAGCTTTCAGTGAAGTCATTTGGTACTGTTGGAAAATGTAAAAAATGCATAAAACACTGTTGCAACTCATTGTTTTGGGGTTTTTTTGGAATGTTTTGATTGATTGCTTACCATTTAAGCACTGTGTCATAGTTGTTCAGTAATCAGCTAGTGGCGTAGTCTTGATCTCACTGAAACATATGGGCATTTCCTTAGGGTTCTCTAAGAGGCATCTAGACACTAAATATAAACACAGAATATGAAAATTAAGAAAAAAAGTTCTAAATCAAAGCATCCTTTAGTGCATAATTGTGTGAATAGCTTTAATTTCACTGGGTTTGCAGCTTGAATGGTGCTCATTGGTCTATGATCTTGGAATTCAGTGCAGATTGTATCTAAAATGTGATTCAGACATCAATATAGAGCTTGTTCTGTACCTGTAGCTGACAGGTAGTTCTGCTTGTTTGTTCCCTGTGGTTAATGGGACCAGAGCAGCTTTTGGCACAAGTTAAACAGAAGGAAGGCAGCTCTGAGGGATCTGACAAACACATAGCAGTCAATTAAAATTGAGTGAGTGAAGCAGTTACCAGCCCCAGCTGCTTCCCCTGGCCCTCTCTGAGACACTGCTAATGTGGTGTGCACATAAATCTGTGCCTGTACTGGCACCTTTTAGCCTGGCATGTAAAGGTAAACTGAGATCAAGATCTGCTATTGCTTATCTGTCAGAACTGTGCAGTGATGCTGACTTGGTAGTGCTTCATCTTCCCCACCCTCAGCGCAAACCACTCTGTGGGTCTATCCCACTATAGAGCTTTCCCTTCCAGGCTTTCTCATGCTGAGGAAATTCCTTAGTGAGTAAGCGTGTAGTCTGCTGGCATTGGCAGAACTACACTGGTTGCATACATCACCTCAAACATCTTAGTAATAGTAATAAAAAATATTTACATTAATGTTAAAGTGAGAAATGTTTGTGCACCGGAGAAGAGAACTCTGGTACAGGTATCACTGAAAATTTTAACTGCGTGGTCTCTCTGTACTTGACTCTCATCTTTAATCAGAAATTAGTTTTTCAGTAAAAGAATTGATTAATCTCTGAGAAAGGCAGTTAAATTATTAGAGCAATTACTCATTGCACAATCTCTGCTGCCTCCTGTTAGCCATAGATTGAGAGCCCTCAAGTAGCTGTCCCATTTGAGGGAAGCAGCTGGTTTAATTTCTGTTGCTAACTATTTACAAAAAAAGGTGTCTGATCACTGTTGATCTCACCCATCCCAGCAGGACATCAGCCTTTGTAAGCTTCAGGCTCATGAGCTGGAAGGGTGAAGGTAAGTAAATAAAACAGTAGAGTACTCGACAGTGTTCTGAGCTTCTTCTGTGAGAAAGGATAGCAGATAAAACAAGGATTCCCCCACTTCATTTGTTATTATTCAGGACTTTCATATACTGCTCAATACATACTACATAAATTGCCATGGAAACAAACCAAAATACCATTCTTAAAGCAGTTCATCTGAGAATATGCTTTCAAACTTCTGGTACTTTGGATTTTTGTAAGACAACAAAATAATGGGATGTATTGTAGGCTTTTCAAATGCTTTTTGGAGCTTTTCAGACTAAAGCACCCAACATTATCAAACTATTTCATCCTTACCTGTATCTATCTATGTACCAGCCTGTACTATTTAATGATAGGTCCTGTTTTGTTTAGATCATGACCCAGAGAGCACTTGAAACAGTTTCTGTGTTTGTTTCTTGGTATCAGGGTCTACCCAAATGGCTCAGTAGTGTGCCTAGGGCCTACCTGAACTTCCACGGAATCACAGGTTCTTGAGTAACCTTTTGTGTGAGAGTTCAAAATCCCGTTGATAAGGGGATATCACAACAGTTATCCCCTATTCTTCCTAGGTTTATACCCAGCCATAGAAACTTGAGTGGTCCTGTTAAACCTGCCTGGGACAACTTCCATGATAACTGTTAAGGATGTGTCTGAATTATGAGTTGAACTAACACCGAAATAACAGAAACTGATATAAAAATTCTCTTTTCTGCGAAGTATTTGCATTGTAGTCATGTGTTGTGGCCAGTTCTCCTCGTCTGAGAATGACCACATTTAATATCTAATTTCTTCTTCATGGATAGCAGCATTCCAGTCCTGCTGCATGTGGTTGCAGGGAACCCTGCCAGATCTGACACGAGGGAATAAGCACCAGGATACATCATATTTTCTTTGCAATCTCTTATTGAGATTACAGAGCAAAAATAATCCAAAAAATTCTTTTGAAGCAGAGAAAACTGCTCTTTGACAAAAGAGCTTTAATATAGCAAGTGTCTTGGGCTAGAGAGAAGAAACTGTCTTGGTGGTCTTTCAAATCCTAGAGAAAGGACAAACATAGATATATGTAAGTATAGAATGCTGCTGTTATTTTTATGCCTGACAGGCACTGAGGAAAAAGCAAATTGAATTCACTAAATAATTTGTTAAGTGTTAATCTTTAATGTACACTTAAACATGCATACACAGAAAGAATAACATTATGCAACAGTTTAATTTATTTACCTGGTTGTATTGAATTTGAAATGTAATGCAGTTGGTAAAGTTTCAGCTCTGGAGTTATCTGACAGGAGAAAAAAGTTCTCTTACCTTTATCACTATTGATCATTGAATTGTCACACTGCAATTAATGGCTGTTTCATCCAGAGTTTCTGGAAATAACTGTCCTGAAATACTTTTTTTATTGTTCTTTTAAGTGTGATTTATACTGTATCACCTACACAAAAAGATGATTAATGATCTGTCCTCTGAACCTGACTATTCTTTCAGTCTTCCAGTTTTGTTTTTGTGTAGTGGCAAACTTGTCCTACTCTCATAAATGGGTGGGATATGTATAAAATTTCTCCTCATGTATTTGGTAGGACAGAGGCTTACCTTATATTCCTTTTGTGGAACAGTGTCACCTAAACTTTAGGCAGAAATAAAAAATAGCAACTGTGACTATATGCATTTCTGAGATTCCTAGTATCTTTTATGGTTTTACCGTTATGTTTTTATCTTCTAAAATATTTTGATTTCTGTGGCTGAAGTGAGAAACACTACCCCTTGCTTCCTCTGAACCCCACCCCTGCCACTAGAAAAGGAAGTGGAAATGCTCTCCAGAAAACAACTGAGAAAAAGATACTCAGTCAAAAATGTTTGATGCATGGCCAGGGAAACTAGAGCTATTTTTCCCTTCATGACCATGTTCTTTATGGTAGGTGTTATTTCTAAAGCACGCTGATCACAGGTGTGCTTATGAATTTGGTGATGTCACTGGAAATACACCTTTATTGCTGCATCAGCCTAAATTTCCCGCTCAGTCTCACATAGCAATGAGGTCTGCTAATCCCCTTCTCTATCTTAAAGTACTTTCAAACAAAGTTGGTAACTGTTTATGTGAAGATGTCCCAGGCTGGATACTAAGGTGTCAGAAGTAATTTACTTTTCCACAAAAAAACCCATCTTCTGGAGTAAATTAGGTTTTAGATTACTGGAAGAATTTGTATTTTTCCCCTTCCAGCCCTGAACACAGCAGAACAGCAATAGGCAAATGCAATAAACACTGGCCATTGATAAAGATGGTGGTGTTATTTCTTGCAGGTGCTGCCGCTTCTATGCTGCTCAAAACCATTCAGTGCTAGTCTTTATTTCAAATTACAATTGTAACTGCTGCTCTAATCTGAAAGTTTTTCACTAATGCTACTCCTGAGTCTCTTTAAGTCTTGCTGACTGCAAGGCAGGTGCTATACATGCTCTCAGTAGTGCTTCTCATTCTCTACCTTTATTCCCTGTGCTGGGTGCTTATGTGGTGCAGCAGACATTAGAATGGAGTTGAAGAAATTGGATTATTTTTGCTAATGTTTAATAGTTAGATTTTTCATCTCCTTTTGAATAGTGACCAGTCATTGCTGAAGGTCTCACATATGTAGAAGGGGACATAGGGAGGCAGAAGTCTAAAGATTGTAAAAATTACAGTCAACCCATTACAGTTAGGCATAATAATTCCGAAATTCAGAATCTCAGAATACTTCAGTAATTCCTTATATAAATTATTTTTTCAGTGGTGACAGTGAAGAATGTAACTAAAAGGGAAGGAGGGAAAAAGTTTTGATCAGACATTTGAAAAGCTGATCAGGCAGATGAGCATAAGAAGACCCTTTCAGATGGCATTTTCTTCTCAGGAGAGGGCTCTTACACGAACAATGGCGAGATTGTGAGCGGAGCCAGAGTAGCTGCTCCTGGATGCCAGGAAGGAACAGACAGGGGATATAGGAAAAAAAAAGCATTTTAAAATACTCAGCAGAGAACATTTCTTTAAAAGAGCACATTCTATTAAACACAGGATTCATTCTTCCACAGCATTTTTTTATTCCTATAATGACATTTTCCTCCTTTGTATGAGGTCACCATATAAAAGGATTGAATTGTGCAGTTTCACACGCCAGCACCGTTTTGCTCTCATGGAAAATGGCAGCCTGCCATAGCTGCAAAGGTGTAACAGGTCACTCAGGGGTTTTGGCACCAATGATTCCCTTCCTCAAGATAGAAAATTAATTTTTGTCAGCAAAATCACAACACTTGAGATTTTCCTCTCAGGAAAATAATTCAAGGATGCCAAATAAAAGAACTGCAACTGCTGAACTGTCCTGCCTGAAGCCTTCCCTTGCATCCTTAATAAATAGTGCTGAATTGGACAGTGTCCTCTTTATCTTGGAGAGCATTTCCATAGACTCCCCTTCAGAAGAAAAGTATCAGTCCAGACACTATTACATGGCATTCTAGAAACTGAGTGACTGCACGCTGAAAGCATCTATTTTCCCAACTCACTGAAGCCCATCATTCACATTCGTTTTGTCACTATACTAAAGGTGTTTCTACATCTTCTTCTGTGAGTTCTTTAGAGTGTGCCCAGCACCCTTTCAACACAGTACCCTGCTTGTTCACATGTCAGGCAGTGGACATAAACTCCATTAGCCTTGTGTTTATCTTCTTTGTGATACACATAGCTGCAGTGTTGTTGTAACTTCAGTGTCATCCGTTGCACTGCTAGATTCCTGATGGTCAAGGATGCATACATGCCTGTTTCTAGCATGGTTTTCTCCCAGGGAATACTTGCACTTAGTATGGGGTGATGGAGAAACAGTCCATAACGTTGCCTTTAGACAGGCTGACTGACAGAAATCTTCATATTTGAAGAATCCAGAAGGGGGATTGGAAGTGCTCACATCATCCTCAGAGGGTATCTTGATTTGATTTTTACAGTGTTCTGCAAAATTCCCCTCCTTATGTTTCCATAAGGATAGTCAGAGAAAACAGAGTATCTTATCATGCTGAGGGCTTGGGGAAGAGGGCTGGAATGCTGGAATGCATTCCTTCCCAGCAGGAAAGGCCCTATATACCTGCTGCTGGTCGACAGCCAGCTGAACATGAGCCAGCATGTGTCCAGGTGGCCAAGAAGGCCAGTGATATCCTGGCCTGTATCAGCAATAGTGTGGTCAGCAGGACCAGGGCAGGGATTGTTACCCTGTACTCAGCACCTCTGAGGCCACACCTCGAATCCTGTGTCCAGTTCTGGACCCCTCACTGCAAGAAGGACATTGAGGTGCTGGGGAATGTCCAGAGAAGGGCAACAGAACTGGTGAAGGGGCTGGTCGTGTAGATGTGGCACTTAGGGGACATAGTTCAGTGATGGACTTGGTGGTGCTGGATTAATGGTTGGACTCGATGATCTTTGAGGTCTTTCCTAACCCAAATGACTTTATGTTCTTTATTTTTCCCTATGTGTTTGAAGAAGACTTACAGTTCTGGATTCTCTTTCCCATACATCACCTTACTCTTCTCCTCTTACCTCTAAAATCACTTCAGTTAAAGGCTGGAATTTGGCATGTACACTGATGATACTGTCAGTTTTCCATTAAAGACATTATGAGAACTCTTTTAATCTCTGCATGCAAGAAGATAGAGACATAGTATTTAATTTAAATGAAAAAAGTATCTCACAGGTGATACTGAACAGTAATGCAGTAATTTCAGAGAGACTCTACAGCATTTGTTGAGAGTGCATTTTAGTGCAGACAGCACTTGCATACCTTTGGAGAAATTATACTTCCCTGTTCGGTTATAAACATTTTGTTAGTACTTTGATAACCATAATTTTCTTATGTTAAAACAACTCTATGGGTAAATTTTCACAATTTGAGAACTACTTCCCTCAATGGCTTCACAAGGAATTTCCTATTGTAATGATGACTTTTTCTATGAAAAGGTGCTTGCCTGTACCTGATTTCTAAAATGAACACTAAGATGTTCATGCTTTTGCTCACCTATGTTTAGATTACTGCAGTACAGTTTGGGTCTGTGCCCCCATCACCCTGGACAGCTGTACTCACCTCTGGAGGTAGATGTCAAGCAGTCCATTTTTAATACACTTTCTGTGTAGTTTTTACTGGTAGAAATTACTCAAATGAAGTAAAGCAGCACCCAGTGGCATGCCCAGAAACAGTCTTTATGTAAGAATTTTTTTTTTAAATTTTCTACAGCCTCACTGATAAAGATTTTACAAGACTTACCTTTCAGATTCTTACTGATCTCTAGTTTGTTTTCTAAGAAGTCAATCAACAGATGGTGTATTGTTTTGCAATAAAGGTTGGGAGTTTTTATTAATGGGTTATTTACTGTCAAATATTCAAAGACAAAATGCTGTTTGTTTTGGGTTTTTTATACTTTACGCTCAAAGTATTTTTGGAAATCCTTTGATTTGTCTTTTGTAAGTTGTCTTAGTTTGCATTGTTGAAATAGTTCTGCAACAAGGCTTTCCTCTCTTAGCATCTTGTTATTCAAGGATATGATTTTACACTGAAAGAAAGTTAGGTGTAACTTCCACACAGAACCATCAACAACACCAGGGAGTCTCACTCTTCACAGTAAGACAAGGAGGACAAGGCATAAGAATTCATGCATGGTTACTTCTTATCCCACTACACTCAAGGTATTTGGTTTTTAGCATGGGGAATGCCATTCTTTGTTCCACCTCAAAATTCATCTGTATTTTAATGTTACTTTTTCAAAGAGCTTTTGAACTAGTCATACTTAAAGAATGTATTTCAACCAACACAGGATACACTGTTACAGTATTCCTGGTGTACCGCATACACCTTACATGAGAAGTAACTTCGAAGTGTAAAATAACTGACCTGAAATTACTAAATGACACTTGGTCAACTTGGTCAACTGATAATTACAAAACCAAACTGTGACAAGAACAATTAATCTGATCAATTTGAGTATCCATTGTTGTAGCTTTCTCTAGCATACCTATGACTCAAAAACACTCCTATCATGCTGTGACAAAAAAATAATCACGTATTTATGTTTCATTATCGTCAGACAGAGAAGAGAAAGGGGTAAATATGTGAGGGTGTCACAAATGATGAATATGTTAAGTAAAAGCTCTACACATGAATGTACTTGAAATAAAAAGGGTCTGTACTGAAGGCACTTGACTAAGCTTCAAGCCCATGGCCCATTTTTAGCCCTGCATGACGATGGACACTCCTGTAAATGGGGATGTTAATTTTATTCTTCTTTGATTATTTCCTTTTATTCCTCTTAAGGGTGATAAGTTAGCAACAACCTGTCAATATCAACTCCTCCATGGCTTCAGGTTGAAAATATTTGTGAGGGCTGTTCTCTGTCGTGGTTTGACCCCAACCAGCAGCTAAACCCCACGCAGCCGCTCGCTCACTTCCCCACAGTGGGATGGAGGAGAAAAACGGAAGGGCAAAAGTGAAAAAACTCAAGAGATGAGATAAAGACAGTTTAATAAGAAGAGCAAAAGCCGCACACACAAGGAAAGCAAACCAAGGAATTAATTCGCTACAGCAAAAAAAAAAAAAGGAATTTCCTATTCCACCACTTTGTAATGGCAGGCAGTTTGCCTGGCATTGTGCAACTTGTGGCATTCCTGCAGTCCCACTAATTTGAAGTGGGATAAAGGGGCTGAAGATATCTTTTCTCCTGTCCTGTTGGAAGATTTCTAAAACACCTGGGATGGCTGAAAGTTGAATCCTCTTTTTGTTTGAAATAGAAATTATGCCCTATTTTTCTCCAAATCAAAATCCCATCACTTGGATACACTAACTATGGCTTGTCCCACCTTCTTTCCATGGAATTTTTTTAAAGCAACCCTTGTTTTCTAGTATTGCTGCTTGGTTTTGATTTCCCTTTTTTTTTTTTTTTTGATCCCATCTTCTGACCTGTGTAATCACTCGTGATCACTCTGCTCCTTTCCATTTTATTCATTCCAGCAGTCAGTAGCTTGAGTTCTCTTTCTCTGTTTAGGCAGGCAGAGATAAATGGTTTGTTTCTCCTGACTAAAGCGATTATATCGGTGCTTCAGACTCTTCTCTCCTGATAGGTGTACAAGAGAGTTTATATGACAGCATTTCAGTAACTACAGTGTGAGTTTGAAATGTCTCATATGTCTGCTCTGGATGGCCCTTTATGCCATGTCCACGATACTCTCTCTCCTCTTTCAGTTTGAATTGTGTGAATCAAAGAAGCACTAATTCATTGCATATGGTACAAGCCTGTGGCTGAATGTTTTTCCTCTGTAATATTAACTAAAACAGGTGAGGCAGAAATGTCTACATTGGTCTTGACACAATAGACTATGTTAACAATGTTAAGACCACCTAAATCTGAGTAGTCTTAATCAGAATGCTATTTAAAACCCAATTTCATTCACTTCACGTAAAATATTGTAATTATGTTTCTCAGTCTAGAGACCAACACTGAGTTACTAAATAATATTTATGACAGTACATCACTCTGGTTTTTTCTTGCTAATATGTTGTCTTTACTTTGCTAATAAATTCCAGAAAAATGGATAAACTGGTAGGCCTTTTCACTTTTTCATAGGAAAAAAGCATAAAAGTGTACCTTCTATCTGATAATTAAATCTTATCCTGACAGTCTTGCTTTCAAAAGCATTTCTGAATGCATTTCTATGTTTAGTTTTGCCATCTTACTTCTACAATACCATTTTATGGTATTTATCTCTTCTGATGAGAGGTTGCATCTCTGTTTTGTGCACAGTCTGTACACTGATTAAGATTGAGTATTAATGAGTGTCACTGAGTGCTGTGCTGTGTCCCCATAATAAGTGCTTTCTGTAGCACAGAAGTGGCATTTTACACTCTGGGATGCTCTGGGATCATTTAACCACAGTTATTCTTGATTTCATCATCAAGATACTGTGCCCAAATTATAATAATGATTTACTGTGTACCTGGCATATATTTCACTGGATTTAAGATTAGAAAAATGTTCCAGTCGTTCAATAAATAAATTAAAGACAAGCCCCACAGTAATAACATTTGCTTATAAGGGGGAAAGGAAAACTTAGGATGTTAAGTTGGGTGTTAACTGAAGATTACACACCAAAGCAATGGCAGATTTCTGGGGCCAGTTCTTGTCTTCTAATCCTCTGCACCGCTAAGGATCTTGATGAATGCTTTGGGTTTATGGCATTCACATTTCAAAATCATTTCTCTTGGAAAAAAAGCCTCAATCATGTAAAGTGTCATGATTTAAAAAATTAACTAAGAGTGTGTTTTTTCATAAATGTAATGCTACATCTAGTTGTGGTTGGGTTTTTTGAATTAATGCTAGATAAGCAAAAATTAGACATTTTTCTTGCCTTCCTGTTTTCAGTTGTTTTGTAACATCCGCACCATTCTTTCTCTTCTTGAAAAGAGACTGAATCAAACAAATTTACAAGGTAACTTAAAACATTGTTTTACAAAATCATGGGCTTAATATTGAGAATGTGCATTGGTATTTTCATCTCAACACTGCTTTACATTGCTTTCATGTTTCTCCCCTCCCACTGTCCAGTTATTCCCTCTCCAGGGAATAACCAAAAGGACATTATTTTTCCCACTCTTCCAAGAAGTTTCTCTCTAAATTTTTTTCTATGATGGTAATAGTCAGTGACAATTATTTAAAGTGAGCCAAAATTTTATATATTTTTTAGTAGTAGTTAACAAATGTCCGTGTTTCATATGGATAATTGCAACCGTGCTCTTTGGACTATGCTGTTTATTCACTACAGTGCAAACTGTTAGCAGTGTTCACAAACATCTTTGGGATGCAGAATTTGACCTCTGTTCTGCTACTATTTAGGGTCCTGGTTCTGGTCTCCCTGCAGGCTGAAGGGAGTGATTGAGGGCTTGAACAAGAACCTGTCTAGATCTCCAGTTTATCTGGTTTTAGCACTCACTTCTACAGTGTCTGCCTTACTGGAGATGGGAATACTGTCTTTTTCAGCTCTGGGAAGTCAGAATAAGCACCTAGAAGAGAATTTCAAGCAATAAATTTGATAAGCTAAAAAATTCAGATGTGAATATCTGGTGATAATGCTTTTCATGCTGTTGGGAGAAGCAGTATTATGTGTGCAAGATGAATACCTTTTGCTGCTTTCTGTGGTATGCAGCAAACACAGGAAGAACATTGCACTGTACTGTTCCTCTCTCCACTGGTCTGAGGAAAGCATGTTGTAGTTGTATCAAAACATTTGCAAAAGCTGTATCTTTCGTATTTGAAAATATTGGGTGGTAGCAAAGGAGGGGTAATACACTGAAAGACAGTGTCATTTGACATAGGTAGTATGACATTTAGAATGGGCAGTAAATGTATTTGCAGCTTTTTCAAGCAGTATAATGCTCCACTGTATGTGCCATGGATTTCTTTCTATTCATAACTCTCCTGCCAGTTGCTTCTCTGATTTATTAGGCTGATGTGTGTATGCAGAGAATCACTTTCCTATTGTAGAGCATATTTTTTTATTACTGTTTTCATCATCCAGCAAGCCACAGTAAGACTTTGCACACTATATATAGAAATAAAATAACCTAGATCGATATCAATATCTGTAATTTGATGCTTTCTCAACATATCTGTACTAAAAAGGTTGGCAGCAAAATGATTTCAATAAAGAAGATCATAGTCCTGATAAAAAGGACCTGCCAAGTGAAACTTTTAAGGTAAAGACCATCAGTTGATCTTCAAAATGTGTTTAAAAATACAGAGATGGCTGTTACTAAGCTACTGAGAAAGGTTGCGGCAGAAGGCACAGGTTTGTAGAGACATAAGAACACCTAAGGCTCTAAAACAGAAATGCCTACCTTGAAACCAGTGCATGTATATATATGTACACACACTCATTTATTATATAATACATACTTCTATATATTATGTAAATTTGCATATTGATCTGTGGTTATTACAAAGTGTATTAGCTATGAGGCAGGTATTTACTTGTGCTGGCTTTTACTTCATTTATAAAACTCAGGTAAGTGGGGAGATAGAGGAAGGATTCTGCAGTGCAGCATTCTGCTGCACTGATGCTCTTAAATTACAAGTCATAGCCTGCCTTTGTGATCTTAGACAAAAATTTAAATTTTATGTGCCTGAGTTTCAATTAGCAAAACTTCTACCAAAGAGGGGTGTTGTGAGAATGCGTTCACAGGCTCTTGAGGCAGTAGCTTGCTCCCAAAATACTTCAAGACAGAAAATTCTCGTGTGACTGAGAGATTCTTTGAAGAGTAATGCATCAGGTCTAAGAAGAGAACACCTCATGTTTAAATCGCGGTAGAGAATGTCCTGGGAGCAGAGGTCGTCAGGTATGATGCTCAGCGTAATAAATTGTAAATGTATTTTTAATCTGAGAAGAGGCCTGTTGTTTGTTCTGTGAGGCAAACTGTGGTAGCTACAGCAAGCATCAATAAATTTGATGCTTTTGAATTTCCAATTAGAGCTGAAATGTCAGATAGAGTTGTTTTGTTGTTTGGGCTTAAATGACTGAAAAAAATAAAAATTTCTTTGGTCTTATTGGTGACTATCTTGTTCCTAGTTGGTATTTGTGTTCACATTGACTAAATCACATTTATGATACCCTTAACTGAATAGAGTTAACTACAGCTTTAGAAATTTTAATCCAACACTGAGGTGATTTCCTCTATTGCTGCTAAAATATTTGAAGTAGTGACCTACTGCTTTCTCTAAAAATCATACTTTTGCTTTACATTAAAAAAAATAAAAATTGAGTTTTCTTTATCTTGTTTAACTTCACTAGGTATCTGGTTATAGGAATACCAGGATGTTTTCAGTTGAAATATATATGTCAGTTCTTTTCACCAATAATAAACATAAACCATCATTCTCAGGTAGATGCTTAATTATTTTTAAATACCAGAAAGTAAATGATCCAAACCCTTGGTGTTAATCATCATCTTTCATTTAATGTCATACAGTACTAAATCAGTTGATTGGTTGAGTAATGACAATGTATTTGCATCCTAAATTAATATTGCTGTTGCACTGTCTATAAAGTGCACACTGCTGAACCTTCTTTAGCATTGTGCATTTTTTGAAAAACAAAGACCCCGAATCAATATCAAGTAGTTACAACACCTACTGAGGGCTGTGGCATGTCTTTATTTTATCGTATTTATATGTGTTCCTCAGTGTTAGTCTATAACGTGGGTCAGTGCCAATCTGTTAATTTTAGGAGATACTGCTTTTAACAGTGGGATTGAAAATTGCTTTTCTGATGCCTTCGCAGTCAGAAAAGCACTTAAGGTCAGCTCTGTGCTTGCAGTTAGAAGTGTTACTTGGAAGATCCCACTAGTCCTTCATTATTAGAGTAGGATACTTGTGTTGTCCTTCAAATGTAATGTTTTTTGAAAGTATTAGTGTAAAGTGCTTTACAATTATAGGTAACTCATGCCTAGCCAGGGATTTTTTTTGTAAAATCTAAAATCACACAGAAACTTTGATTTATAATAGGTAGAGCCTTCCTACCAAGCATGAAAAACAAAATGTGTCACAGAGCAGAATACATTAAGGCTTCCTGACTGAGAAAGCAGCACATTTATTCATACCTTCTCAGGGCAATTTTAGAACATGATTTTGAGTCTTCTCCTGTTCAGAAAATGGTTTTGACCCTGTGTCAACCCCACACATAGATCCCAAGATCTAAAGAGGTCACTTAAGAGACACAGGGAAAACCAAATGTGCACTCAGTAACAGAAATAAGATGCCCACTCCCGTAAAAAAAGCTCCTGAGTATGACCCCATGTTTTGCATCCTCATGTCACACAACCTTTCCACCAAACACTCACCTGGTTTCTACAGATACAGAAAAAAGATCAGAATCCTTCCCTGCACAGTGCAGTTTAGCACAGAGGGAACAATTCTTATTTAACTTTAAACAGAATATTGTATATATATTAGTAGTTGAAATTATTTACATTGTGCCTGTTCACAGCTTTATGTTACCTTTGTATCTGATCTAAAAAGTTCTAATGAGAAAGCCATTCTTAAATGGGACCTACATCCAAACCCTGATTTAGATTCCTTAAAACAAATTAGACTTTGGAGTTAATGCAGCAATTTGCATTACATTCTGCTCTATTTTCAGCTAAAATTGCTCAGCACTTTTTTAAACTTGTAGCAAATTACTTTGGTAATGAGGCTAAATTACCCTATGATGTTACAGGTAAATTTGTCTGTAATAAATCTCCTGTGCGCTTGCAATGTATGGATTTTGAATTGTCTATCTGCTGTCCAATAGGCACATCAGAAGAAATGATGGAGAGGACTTAAAGTTTGGACCAGTATATTTGTCTTAAGTGACCTGCTGCACTAAATATTATTCCCATGTACTATTCTGATGATTTGTTTTCTCCCCTGCACATCCATTTCAAGTTCTAGGAATCAGCCCTCTGAAACTAGCTAGCAGTGAGGCTGCCCGTCTTCCAAACACTTCTCCAAAAAATAGCGTAGTTCTTTCCCTCTTAAATGAAAGTCATTTTAGTAATGTAAACAAGGCAAAGATAAATAACTGAGAGAATTTGTAATTGCGGTAAAAACATCAAGAAATATAATAATTTCATGGATACTGTGTATAAACAGTCAGTGCAGTCAAGTTGCTGTGCAGCCGGCTTGGACTTTTCTGCAGTGCCCTGGTCCGTGTGGGCACACCAGTCTGCTCACAGTGAGTCTGAGAAGAACAGGGTGGCTGTAGTCAAAGAGTGTCTCACAAACACTACACTGCCTGCCACCATTTAAAAATTCTTGGGAATTTGGTTTGGCTCACTTGTAGCTTCTCCTTCCACCACTGGAGGAACAAAGTTGCTCAAAATCCGTTCACATGTGAAATAGTTAGCACTTGCCTTGCTGGTTAGAAAACCAGTATCAAAGAACATTAAATTGTTACTAATTATTTCCAGAAGGAGACTTAAACTGAATTGTCCTTTTAATTTGTTGTTTATTGGATACATAACATCACCTGTGCTAGCAGTCTGTTATGTTTTAGTTGTCTTCCATATGTAACACAGTGGCATTAAAAATGATTCCATGTGTTTAAATACATTGTATTTTCGTAGATGAAAACATGCTTTGTTAATACCAGAAATGTCACAGAATAAGTGACAGGTGATACAGTGTGTTACGTCAATTAAACTGGCAATTAATATCTCTGATGTGCAGAGAGGATTGATTGTTGTTAGATTTCCTTCACCTCCTTTGGATGAAGAGTTATTCGATAGTGATTATTAAGAAAAATGTGGAAAGTAAGCATCTAACCATGCATTAATCTTTGAATTAGGAATGTGAATCTGTTAATAGTGGAACACTTAATGTCTTACTGGGAAGAGGAGATTGTGTTATTTTAGCAGCACACTGTATCACTCTGTCAGTCTAACAATTTTTTTAACCTATTCTTACTTCTCTTCTGTTTCCATTATATTTTACTTTGTAAAGCAGGGTAGTCAGAATTAAATGCAGAAAAGGATGTTTCAGTTATACCTACTGGCAAAATTTGAACAATATCTCAGATACCCACTTGCTGAGTATAAATAGAAGAGGAAGGGTGTTTCGGTTTCTGTCATAGAGATATTTTTAGACTGTTTTGGAATACTTCATTATCTAACAGTCTTTGGCTAAACTGTTTAAAAGTTGAAGCTTCATTTTTTCTTCTTTTTGTATGTCCAGCTCTAATTTTTGTAGCCTACCAAGGGATGGAACAGGCAATTTCCATTTTGCAGTGATTGAAAGAAAGGGTATTGCTTCTTTTCTTTGTTGCTGGGAGAAACAGAATAATTTTTACTCCACAGATTTCACAAAATATATTTCAAAATTGGGTTCAAAGCCTTAGTGGTAGTCAAAACAGATAACATCTATTTGCTTTGACTTTGCTTCCGCTGTTGCAAAGCCATAAGCAATAGCCAGATTCCAGGGCCAGATTTCTCGTAGCTTAGTATAAAGAGAGGCCACTCACCTATATTTTGTTCGCTCTGGTCTCACCAGTATCTATCCCTGAGATTCACAGTGTCTCTGATAGCTCTTTCCCACATCTCCCATTCTCTTCATCAGCTGTTCCAGCTAAAGGTTCACTATTGCTAGCCCAGTCCAGAATGTAGCCCATCCTCATCCAGGAAAATTGTTAGCAATTAGGATTAATAAGCATATAAAACAGGTTGCAGTGATCAGGTGAGGGGTGTGGTCAGACAGGTATATTGAAGCACAACTTACTTACAGGTGACCAGTCCCTTTCATCATGCCCTTCTCTATTTCTTCATGTTGTTCCTCCCCCATGCATTCGCAATGTCTCCCATTTCCTATCTTTGCCCTTCTGCTAAACACCCTGTGAGTCTGGCACACTGCCACAATCCCATCATCATGCTCCTTTCTGTAGGACCTGTGATGACCTTTTCATTCATTCCTCCCTGTGTACCCACTTTACCAGTTAACAAAACTCAGGCTGAACCTCTCCAAGCCTTGGCATGGTTCCTTCAGCAGCCCATCGAGCAGTGACCTCCCAGACCTGGTCTTTGGTACTGTCTCTTGCTCTGCAGGGTTTGTGTACATCAGTGGTTTATTACTTTTCCTGTCTCGTCTCTGTTTATGCACTGGACATCCATTGAGTAGATGTCCTCACAAAACAGGTGTCCTTACATTCCAAGTATCTGCAGACCCTTCACATCCTACATTTCATTTCCTTCCACGCATCCAACCAATCTGTTGTATTGAATTAGGAAAGCAAGCTATTAAGAATTCATATGCTAAAATCTTACACCAATCAAGTATGTGTGTGTGTGTGTGTATATATATATGTGTATATATATATGTGTATATATATATGTATATATAATTTCAAACATATTATCGATGTCTTATTGACTTGTTTTAACAGCACATATGCTTCAGGCTGGTCATGTGTAACTCCTGGTAGATTAAGTATCTATCAGTCCACTGTTGTGGTAAACAGCATTGAGTCAAAGATAAGCCTTGGAATGGATGAATTAATTTCGCATAGGTTCTTGGCATGAGGCATACCAACTGTCCTTATTAGGAACATAATTGACATCTTCACTGCCTCCAGCAGTGGCCTGAATTTTGAGTCTAAATTTTATTTTCATAGTGTGGATACAAATACATATTCTCAGATGTAATGCAAAAAGACTTCATACTATGCCAGAGAAGACTCTGTCAGCAAGCTGACATGAGTGTACTTTTATCAATCTGTGTACTAGAGAGTCTGGCACCTTTTCCTGTCCTGTCTGCCTGTGTTGTGGCATCATGGAGCTAGTCAAGTGCTTCTGACCAGCAAGGAGGCAGTGACATTAATGGCAGAGAGCCAAGTTTAAAGGAAAGTTTGAAAATATCCTGGTAAAAGAAAACATTTGATTCCTCAGATGAAAGCATCTCTGTGCATTCTTCCATGGAAATAATTTTTTTCCAAAATTTATGTAATCTCTGTTCTTTCAGTTTTCACTTTGATTGGCATAGATTCCTAATCACAGCTCTGTATTTAACAGCTCTCTAACCATGTCTTCAAAGACATACACAAAACACTTCTAGTGAGAAAAAGGAAGGAAAATAACTTTCAGAAATTAACGGTATCCATGGATTAATAGAGTCATGAGAAACAACGCAGCACAGATTCACCCAGCATTGTTAATATCATTAATCCTTCTACTCTGATCCTCTTTTTTTTATTTTTGAGAAAAGATGGTGTAAAAAGGGGACAATGCATTCGAGACATGGGCAGATACAATTGGGCATACTCAGTTGTGCTGCAGAGTTGAAGGTCATTCTTTTGAGTTCAGAAGTGGCTACTTTGGGGCTAGTCTTTGTAAGAATAGAGTTTGTTCCCTTTATCTCCTGACAAGTTGGTACTCACTGCTTGTTTTTAGTAGGCAGATTCTGGCATATTCTATTTTCTTTTCCTCCTAGATGTAACAAGGCAGCAGCCACTGATATGTCGATAAATATTATATTAAGAAATGTTCTCTTCATCTTAAGTTAGGAAAGAGACAGAAGTATCTATCAAAAGTCCTTTGGGGGATTGGGATTTGATGCCCCATTGGTGCAAATTGCTGCTTATCCATCCATCCCAGCATTCTTGGAAAAGACATTTGGCAGTAGCGCTGCTGAATTCACTGGAGCCGTGACTAACTTGGCTGAGATCTGCCCCAGGAGACTAGGTCAGAATTGTCCTCCAGGCTGTGGCTCTTAGCTTCCTAAAGGACTTGAACAAATAATTTCATTTCCTTTGCCTCTATTTCCATACACTTAAATATATCCTGATAACATCCATCACAGTCTCACAATTTGTCAGGCGTAGTTAAACCTGCTGGAGAGTATAGTTTTGAACATCTGTATAGATATGTGATAGAAATACAGGGATGGGGTGAGGCTTCTGGTGAATAAAGGGCTGTTGTAAAAAAAAACCCAAAACCAACAAAGCAAGAGAGTAGTCCAGGTAAAAAACAGCATCAGAAACTGAGTTCACAGTTGTGAAAAATCAGCTCCATCTCTCCCTGCATGGCACAGTTACTCTGCCAAATATCTGAGCTTGGAAATTCTAAGAAAGTTTGCAAAATAAATCTTGTCTTTCCCAGGTAAGAATAGATTCCTTCTTCAGTAAAATTTAAGGAGTTCTGTCAAGTTATGTAAAGTGTTATGTAACATCCGTTTAATTTCTGTTGTATTACTCTTTTTTTTTTCCCTGACAGAAATGCATTTTAGATTAATAATTAATGCCCTTGCTTTTAAGAAACTATCTTTGAATCACTTCAGTCTGCTCCTGGCTTCAGGTTCCTGGGAGAGGAGGAGCTGCATGAGCTGAATACTAGTGTGCTGTCAGCTACCATGACTGGAAAGGGAAGGTGCAGCTCAGGAATACTGGCTCAATGTAGCAGAACCACACATTTCCCTTCAGAAATGAGCAGAAGATAGCAAAACCTGTCACCTGAGAGCATCCACAGGATAAACTGCTGAGGAGTATGAGATGCCACTTGGTTGTGTGCAAGGGGAAGAGTGAGAAAAACGGCATAGGCACAGAGTACCTGTGAATGGAGACAGAGCCCTTGGAGTCTTTAGCTGAATTGTAGCACACAGAATGATTTTTTGCTACAAAGTAATATTTTTTCTCATTCTTACCGGTTTTTTTTTAGCAGGAAAGTAATTAAAATATTCATTCAACATAATTGTGCTTTAAAAATATAATTCACAAAGATCAGCAGGCATATTTTCATTCTGTCGTTCCTGATATTACTCATCACACCAGGCAACTCATATATTTTTCAACTGTATTCTTTCTCCCATCAGATCTTGTTTCTTTTCAGGGGTTGAAGTGTGAAGCTCAGTGGTTGATTCACCTTTTGTAGAATTGATGCATAAATTTTTGTTCCTAGTCTGTTTAGTAAATGTCATCTGTTCTGTCATGTAGGTGGCTCTTCATGTAGCATGCTTGGTTCTGAAAATCTGGTTAGTAGGGGAAGCAAATGTATTTTTATATGAAGGTTAAATGGTAATGGATTGTAAAACCAAGCAAACAAAACAAGCAAGCTTTACCTCCCCACACCTCTCCCAGATAAACTTGCTAAATTTTTCCTGGCTCAGAAATGAGCTAATTATTTAATTGCAAGTCATCCTGTTCAGGTGGAAAAGATTTGACCAGTGAGATATTTTGCAACACCTTTTCTCTTTGACCTGTTTTACTCATTTCTAAACTGAAAGGTGTCGTGGCTTCTCTGAGCAGCAGAAGCATAAACTCTCAAAAAGATTGGTGAACTTTTCTGCCTGAAGTTGATATATTTTACCAGTGTCCATTCATATCTCTTCATGTATCATGTGGTGCCAGCTGCTCTAGTCTTTGAGGTGACCTGCATATTGCTCAGAAAGTTGCACTTGATGTACTGATAGAATGCCTGTTTAGGGGAAAATATCCTAGTTTATCTTTAAACACTATCCCTTTGGCATTTAGACCAAAGCTTTGTGGTAACTGTATAGACATTAAAACATCTTAATTTAACACTGCAACATCATGGTGTATATGCTTTTTCACTGCAAAACTGTTCTATTTTTTGGTTTTGCTGTTATTAAAAAAATAAGAGTATGCCAGATAAACTTGAAGAAGAGAGAGAGAACTTCTGGTTTAGCAGTGAGTAATTTCATGTAACTCAATTTTGGAACCTCAAAGCCTGAATCACTTTTCATTCTTTATTTGAAGTGAATCATAGATTCATAGAATCATTTAGGTTGGAAACAGTCAAGATCATCTTGTGCAACCATTAACTCAGCACTGCAAAGTCCACCACTAAGTGCCACATCTGCACATCTTGTAAATTCCTTCAGGGATGGTGACTCCACCAATTCCCTGGGCAATCTGTTCCAGTGCTTGATACCCTTTTCAGTGAAGAATTTTTTCATAATATCCAACCTAAATCTCCCCTGACATAACATGAGGCCATTTCCTCTTGTCCTGTCACTTGTTCCTTGGGAGAAGAGACCAACCCCCACCTGGCTACAACCTCCGGTCAGGTGTTTGTAGAGAGCAATAAGCCCCCCCCCGAGCCTCCTTTTCTCCAGCCTAAATAGTCCCAGCTCCCTCAGCTGCTCCTTATGGGACTTGTGCTCCAGACCCTTCACCAGCTCTGTTTCCCTCCTCTGGACTCACTCCAGCACCTCAGTGTCCGTCTTGCAGTGAGGAGCCCAGAGCTGAACACAGGATTCAAGGTCTGGCCTCGCCAGTGCTGAGTACAGGGGGACAATCCCTGCCCTGGTCCTGCTGGCCACACTATTGCTGATACAGGCCAGGATGCCATTGGCCTTCTTGGCCACCTGGACACAGCTGGCTCATGTTCAGCCAGCTATGGACAGTTCCTTTTCCAATAGCCATCTTTCCAGCCACTCTTCCCCAAGCCTGTAGCATTGCATGGGCTTGTTGTGACAGTAACACAGGACCCAGCATTTCTCCCTGTTTAAGCTCAGATCCATGAAATGCTATCGGTTGTACATAAAGATTTTTAAGTTAGTAGGTGCAGCTTGCATTCCTAATAGATTTCATCGTACTGTAAGGTTTCTGTTTCACTGTTTAACTGTTTATGTCTTCCAAGACTTCCCCCGGCAGAGGCCCAAGAGCACATGCCCATGCAAAAACTGCTTCACAGATATTTGAAACTTTTTGTTGTCTTAAATGTAAAATGGCCAGCTGAAGTGCCTGGCTTGTTTTGGGCCTTAGCCAACAACGCATATGGGGAAACTTCTTGACTTTTTCAGAGATGTCTGTATAACTTGCTTGAAGCTAAAGGATTGTACCCCTTGGATATTAGTTATGAATCTGTGGTTTCTTAAAATTAGATCCAAGACTGATTACTCTTTGAGGAACAAATAGGGCCACAGAACAATCAAGATGTATTTGTTTGAACTGGATTTCATAATAAATTGTACGTGGTATTCCTGACCTTCTTGATTTTTTGTCTCAAATATTTCTGTGCTTTTTTTAGAATAATACTTTATATAAGGTATTGGAAATGTATTTTGTAGGCCACCTTGAGTACACATAAGACTTCTGTTCCTGCATCACTTAAGGGTCTCCCTCAATCTTGTTAGAACAAGCTTTCCACGATTGATTTATCATCCTTGTCTTTATGTTTCTGGTGACTTCCTCCTTTTCCTTTCATCTTTGCTTATCCCCATTTAGTTGATATATCCTTACTTATCCCTACTGAGACTACAGTAGCTGTTCCCATTCCCAGTAATTAAATGTAAAGGCAGGATTTCTAAAACCTTTTTGACATTAAGTGCTTTTTTTTGTTTGCTGTAGCCTTGTGGTTTTTTTCTCTAGCTTGTGATGTGTTACACTCTGAAGGAGATGATGTTTCTCCAGCGCAGGAGAAACTCTTGCCAAGGCAAACCTTGATGTACCATGAGAAACCTTGATGAGGCAACACTCTTGAATAACTTTGGCTGCTTTTACAGAGGTTCTGGTTTGTCATTGTACAGTAATGCTGCCACTGAAAAAAATAATCCAAGGAATCAAAGCAGTGTAATGTACCAGCTTTGTGGTGCTACCAGCACACCTTTGCTGGCCTGCAGCCTGCATAAAACACAGCTTAATTACATTGGACAGCATTTATTAATACTGGTGTTCATTCCCTAACTGTATGATTATCACTTTGGCCTGTTTCAGATAAGAAGACAAGGCGGAATACAATTACTAGTGGACCTATTGGACCATCGGATGACAGAAGTCCACCGTAGTGCCTGTGGAGCTTTGAGAAACTTGGTATATGGGAAGGCAAATGACGACAACAAAATTGCTCTGAAAAACTGTGGTGGTATCCCAGCATTAGTACGGTTACTCCGCAAGACTACAGATTTGGAAATCAGAGAACTGGTCACAGGTTTGAATCTTTCAGTATTTTTTGTTCAAGCTCTCTGTCGGTCTTGCAAGCACAGTTCTCTGCCGCATGCCACTTGCTCCATCAGTAACTGTTTCATCTTATTTACCATCTTATTTACCATCTTATTTACCATCTTATTTACAATAACATCTTATTACCATCTTATTTACCATAACAAAAAGCTTTCAAGCCCTTTGCATTTATGTAATGTATGAATGGCTTTCAATATCATGCAGTTTACAGATGCAGGTATGGTTTATGCCTATGATTGCTGTTTCATTTTGTTCTTGGTTAGCCGTGAGTGCTCTTGCGGGAGATGTGCTCCACACATGGATATGTTGTGGTGGGAATCCTCCGCTCTCCCTCCTGCCTGGTTTAGGGCTGGCCAGGCAGAAGTCATATTTTACTGAATTTACTTAGAAACTGTTACTCATTGCTTTTATACCCTACGTAGTGATGTAGTGAGAGGGAGGATTTGTTCAGGGGTTTTCTACCTTTCTTAGGGTTCTGATAGGAAAATGGAAAACTGTGTTGGAGAGGTGGATGTCACCTTCTGAAGCGTTTTGTCCGAAATTTGGTAGCATGCTATGTGATGTGTTTTACACAGAGCATAGTGGTAGTTTCTTTCTTTTCTTGATATAGTAGGATCTGGTCGTTTTAAGATTGTGTGGACTTTTTCCCTTGTGAAATTCAAGAGAGAGGGGAGGGGAGGTGGTCTTCAGGAATACAGGAATGCTGTCAAACTGGATCTGAGATGTTTGCAGGTGTTTTTCACCTTGCCCTTAAGCTATCCTATTTAATATGTAAAACAGAAGCGAGGTAGAGGGGCTTTTTTTATTTTTCACTTTGTGATTTCATTCTGTTTGATTGCTGATATCAATTGCTGATTAATTTGATGCTACAAATCAAAAATATTTTCATTATCCTGTTTTCAATGCTGGTGTTTTCATTTTGATTTTCCTACTAAAATATATAAGAAAATTTCTCATTTCTGTCACAGAATCATCGGAGTACGCGTTTTAAGTATGTTTCTGCAGAAGTTACTTACCCTTGTACATCAGGCCTCATTTAGGATGCAATTTGTACGATTATCATCCTTTGGTTGGGTCCAGGTTCCTTCCTTGAGGGTATCTGAATAAACT
Source organism: Dicrurus megarhynchus (assembly GCA_013399195.1). NCBI lineage: Eukaryota > Metazoa > Chordata > Aves > Passeriformes > Dicruridae > Dicrurus > Dicrurus megarhynchus. The sequence continues at coordinate 404,135 of VXAD01010356.1, forward strand.
GCATGGTGTTTATTAAATGTAGATTTTTTATATTTAATTTTGTTTCTTAGTTACAACACTTATCACCTCCTACTTGTTAGTCAGGATTAATGGGGCAGAGATATGGGTTACATGAGCTCGGATCATGCCTCCTGTAGAGTGACAGAATTACTGACAGATCTAATAAAGTGTAACCACTGCTTCACATTCAGCATACTTGTTTGTCTCTTGGCTGTGCTGTCAGTATCCTGGCTCCAGGGAACATTCTGCCTATTTATTCTGAGTAGTAAGTGGCAAACTGCTAATAAACTTCACCAGTCACCGTGGCACTTCCCATGCCATCTGTAGATGGAACACGTAATGTCATTAGGTCGTTTAAAGAAAATACACTGGGCTATAGTTTACATTGGTTCTATTGCACAGTATGCTGTTAAATTTTCCCAAATTCCCACAGAAAGAAAGGATGTTTGTTTCCTAGTATGCCCTCAAAGTGCTATTACCAAGAGAAGTAGGTACCATCGGTGGCAGGCAGTAACCTGCCTTTGTACAGGTAGATGCAGCTCCCAGGGACGGTGAACTTCAGGACTGCTGGACATGTATGAAAGGGGAGAAGACCAGGATAACCCTGAGGAATGGAATAAAAGTCAGTGGTATTTCAAGATTTTATTTCTGAGCCTCTTTTTGTATTGGGGTTTTTAGTTTGTTTTTAATAGCCAGTACATCCCAGAAGGCCACTGCTTGCCCTGGCCATGTTTTATGCCTTTCAGAATGCAGATCACCGGCCCTTTCAAAATGCAAACGTGTTTATGGTAGTGTTCTGCAAAGCTTCATTCCAAAGCAAAGCTCATAGCTGCAGCTCTCATCTTGCATCTCTTAGGAAACAGGCTAAAGTCGTGCATCTGAATCAGTTCTCCTTTGCTTTGTTTTCATAAAGTCTTGTAGTGTGACAGCTACCTCAGCTGAATTCCTTCTTTCTGTCCTTCCTGGGGAAGGAACGGTAGCTCCTGCAGCAGCACCCTCAGTAACGAAAAGATTTGACTTGGTGGCAGACACAAGGAAAAATAAAAAGTGCTTTCCGTCAGCCTTCCTGAGCTGAGGTGGCAGGAAGGTCATTGTTCCAGTAGGGGCTCCACAGCCTGGAGGAGATGCAGAGAAAATAATAACAAATATCTGTTTTGGGAGTAAACATAATACCTGGAGCCTTTCCATCTCATGTTCATTGTGCATCCTGTCTATATAAAAGCTGCTCTTGTTTGTTACTTTCAGAGAGGACACAAAGTTCCTGCCTTAGGAATTCATATAGGCTCTGACATCACTGCCCCTAAGTAGTCATCCACATTGGTCCTCAGAGCACTTCTCTTAGGTGGGGAAGTATCATTATCTCTGTTGCACAGATGGGGAACTGAACCTATCAAGTGTAAATGACCTGTCCAGAAATCTGGCAAGATGAAGGTGTGAATCACTCTGAGTAGGCACCCAGCTGCAAGGGAAGAAATATGGCCTGGAGAGGTTGTTAAGCAGCTCAATTTGTCTGGCAGTAGTGAAGCATTCATTGCCTGCCCCAAGTACCGTGAAGAACTTGCCCAGCAGAGCGAAAGTTCAAATATTAGTTCCTTCCTCAAACATGCACATTTTCTTCCTTCTTGTTGCTATTCCCTAAGTAGATTATGACTTCAATTTCTGGCAATCTCAAGACTGGTTTTGGAAGGGTATTTAAACCTGCGGACCAGCTTTCTAGCCCAGTAGCTGCTTTATTGTCAGGATAGCCTCCGGCACCATTTGTGGCTTGTCCTCTTTTCCAGAGATTTCTTTTCTGCCATAATCTCTCCAAAACAGAGTTTTTTCTCTCTTTCCTTTATCCCGTCCTTCTCCTCAGCAGCAGAGGTTTTGGGCTAATACTGGAAAACCTTACCATACTCAAATTTTTGGATTGCACAAACTTAACCTTATAGAAGAGCTTCAAGGCTCTCTCATGTCAAGGAAATGGTTTCGGTGCAGGCTCCCATGAAGAAGCTCTGAGGGAAGTGTGCTGCCTGACTGTTACGAAATTAAATGGTGCTAATGCCCAGGAAGTACTTCCTAAGATATGGAAAGATTATTCTTACAGAAACACTTCCACAGTTCCAGGTTTTTACTAGAAGAACATGGATAAAATTAGGTATAGCCATGAATTTGAAGCCATGAAATATACATTTGTGCAAAAGTGAAATACTCTGATAGAAACAGAGTTGGCATGGCCTACAGCCTCTGGTAATTTCCAGAAACTCAAGGAGAACCTGAATCACAATACTTTGTTTCATGGAAGTCTGTAAATGAAAAGAAATAGGTGTAAGCTGAATGCACCACACTTAATTTAGCCATCTTTTTACCCCAGCAGTGTGCTGCCAGTTTCCACAGTAGCACCTGTTAATGGGAAAAAATAAAAGCCTTCTATTTTAAAATAATTAAATGTTAACACTTTTCTAATAAATATAAATAGAGAAGAACACAGTACAAAATTAGCACAGATCCTGCAGATGGTAGAAAGAAATGTTTTCACTTGGTAATAATGACAATGAGTAACTGATTTCTGATTCTCTTGCCTTTACCGAGTTAATTATGAACCCTTCCACAAAATCCATTTTTATCATTTTTTCTGTTTGTTTTACTGTTAGGGAAAAAATATTACATGGAAAAATCTGATGTTTTAGCAAGGATAACAGAGGAATCCTATGGATACCTTGTGCAGCAGGTGAGGTCAAGCAGCTCTTGCTAGATCCTTTCCAACCCAGGCCATTTTATGATTCTGTGATTCAGCCTACGCTTGCTCCTTCTTCCATCAGCTCGGTTGAAAAACTGGGTACCTGTCTCAGATAAAATGGTTTAAATTGCTCTTCTCATTTTTGACAAACAAGATCCATCACAACTAGAAACACAGTTTCTGCCTATGAACAATGAGGTAGCTGAATTAGAAAAAACTCCTTTTAAAGAAGGCCCTTGTATTACTGCATCACCTGTTTACAAACTGTAAATACCATTTCTGATTGAAAGGTAAAAGTGGATAATCCACTTTTAGAAAAGTACATGATGATAAAGAGCTGCAGCTATAAACAATGTCAGGAGAAACTATTTTTTCTTGCGCCAGCAGCCAGCCTCCTGCTTATTTTGGTTGACAATAAAGTGTCAGAGATTTAACTATTGTCTACTGAAAATATATAAATTACAAAAATTAGCACATAAAAAAAAAAGAAAAAGCAGAAGCTATCTAACACTCTACATGTATACTATATATATAGATGGGTAGATATTGACTCTGTATTTCATTCACATTTTTATTCACTGAACCAAAAGGCATATATTCCATTCCTGCAGAACATTACAAGATGTTGTGTACAAAATGTTTCTTTCAAAGAAGCACTATTTCTCCAAGTTTCTTTGGCCCACAGTCAAGTTGGACAGGAAGAAAATTTCATTTACTTCCCAGACTTTGGATTCCAGTGTTCATTAGTGTTGTCTTTAATTTCAGCTGTGGCCAGTTTGTGTTTTGGCTTCGTTGGTCCTCTGTTATCACCCCATGTTATGCAACATTATTACATAGTCCTGTTTCAGTTTCAGTAGATGCCATATGTTCATAATGAGGGGGTTATAACCTTACTGCTAATCTCTCAGTGTCACTGAAGGCAATCACATGTTGTCCACCTTAGATCTATCTGGTTTGAGTTAACCACTGCAGGGGAAACCTCCTTTTGATTGCATGCTACTTCTTAGCATGTGCATCAATTATTGGCAGATTAATCAAGACACTCCAGAAGGCCCCTTTGAGCCCTGTATCTGTCTTTGCTAATCTGTGTAGTTGCAAGTTAGTGAGCCTGCAGTGATATGTAAAGCATGTTTAAGAGAGTATTCTATTTCAATGGACCTTTTGGCTCCCTTCAGTGGAAGATTTAATTTGTTTTCTTTTTTTTTCTTAAGTAATTCTGGCCAATTATTTAGAATTTTTAACTTCCTAGTATGATTGCAGTTCTTCTATTGGGGGTTCCCAAAGTCAAAATCACATGCCTGGAATTGTTTCCTATTTGTAATGTTATTTTCTAATTGGACTTTGTAAGGTATTACACTTGTGATTTTTTTGTATAGTAAATCTTATTTAACAATATTACGGCAAAGGGTTGACTGTTTAGTACTTAGGATCTTGAAGCACTTTAATTTAATAATTTAATCATTTTCTTCAAAAGTGCCCTTGGCATTACCTTAGTTACTGGAGTGTGTAAACACAGATGTGAGATTTTATTGTGATATAAACATTCATTTGGAGGTGGCACCTATTTGTAACCTTACTGCTCTCTGGAAATTTGATTTGAAAATGAATAAAGGCTCTTTTATCCCATTCCGAGATGACTTTCCCACAGCCTTAAGTAAAGAAGAACCAACTCTTCCATGAGTTGCATTCTTACAGTATTTCACCTTGATGTAATTCCTAAAATCTCTATTATATCCCTTTTCCTTTGCAGATTTATATTAGGTGTTGCTCCGGTATTGCCCATTTCTTAATTGTATTCAAGTTTAGTAATGGGGCAATGCAAGTATAAGGAAGCCTGACCAGTGAGAGGCCTAATTAATTAGCAGCCTTTGATATGTAACGTGAAAAGATGGCTAGGAAGATAGATGTACAAAGTGTCTTGCTCTTGGAACCAGAGAGACAATTTCAGCATTACACAAACTGAAAATCAGATTATAAAGATACATGTTTTCGGTTCAGATACATACCCTGCCCATCACAAGCTTTTCAAACAGACAACACAAAAAGCCATATATGTGTGTTTGAATTGTCATGATGGCGTAACCATGCTAAGACTGCTGCTACAAGGTTGACATAACTTTGATTCAATATATGCTTAGCTAAGACAATAAGACTGCCCAATATCCTTTGGGGCCCATAACTCTATGTAGTAAAACAAAATGGAGATGTGGGATAAATGCAGAAGGTACAGAAGTGCCTCTTAAGATGCAGCTCTGTGAATTAGCTTCCCCTCCGCCTCCACTATATGTCCTGTCAAGTCAAGGAAATTAGAAAGGTTAAGCATGGAGATAGATAACTGCTAGCACAGAACACTGCTTTCAGAAGTGATGGTTTTGATTTCGGCAGGAAAATATATTCATTCATTTCTTGCTTAGTGTCTGCTCTGCACGTCCGCAAAAAATGTTTTGAGGAACACTACCAAGCACAGAGGCAGGTGACTTGCAGACTTGAATTATTTTTCTACTGACAGATTTAGGATAAGGTTAACAAATTTCAAATCTTTTTGCCTGGGCACCAAAGTTTGCTTGTATGTTTTAAATGCTTTTTATTCAAAATGGAGATTTAAAGGGTATTAGATCTAATAAACCTTTCCTACTCCTTCGTTAAATAGATGTAATTGCAAGTACAATCTCCTACCACAATCAATTTTAAAAGTTGATTAAATCTTACGAAGTAATTTACTTCTAATTAGGTGTTTTAAATAAAAGTTGTTTTCAACATTTACAAGATTATTTGTGTAATGAAAATTCCTATCTATTTACTCTGGATCAAAGCCAGTGGCTGAATAATGAAACTACATGTTCTAGTTTCTTCCGTATTTCTTTCTTCAAGTACAAGAGCCTTTTCAGTTCCCAAAGGTTACATAATAATTTAACTCCCTCCTTTTGCTTGAGATACATATAAGCAAGGTATTCTTCAACCTCTGCCTTGAGTGTTGTGAACCATTGAGAACTTAAAAAAAAAAAAAAAGCCAAACTCCGTCAAATCCCCTGCAAGTCTCAGATTGCTGTTAAAACAATGTGTTTCATGTCATGGCCAGAACTTTGCACAGGCTAGTTTATCATTTCGTGCTGTTACATCTAAAATCCTGTGGGGGGAAAAAGGAAATCAAGAGTTTGTTTAACTCAGAAAAAATACTTGTTACTGCTACCTTGATAAAATTTGGCTTAATCCAGACCATTATCAAAGCTAAGCAAAAGCAGATGAAGGCACCTGGTCTGCAGAAGTGGCTCCTTGTGTTAATCTCACTGAAGGTCTAAGTGCCCCAATACAACTTCAAACAACACCACCAACGTAGTACAAACCCTGTGTCAGGGTTACTGGGCTGCATGGCTACTCTGTTTTTCCACCCAAGTCATCAGTTACTTTAAGGTTTCACAGAGCATCTCCAAAAATCACTACTGCATCATCATTATTTTCATAAAATACCTCAAATTTATATTTTGTCCTATTTGTACTTCTCCAGACTAATAAGCTGACATTTCATAGTCGGTGGATGTGCTACGGCAAGGCACAGCTGTGTGTTGTACTTTACAGTATGATTCTGCTGTGTGGCAGAGTTTAAATTTTAGATTTTAGCATCACCTACAGAAAATATTGCCATCATTTCTAGAAATATGGAAGTGATTTTCAAAAAAATTCGGAGCAGGAGTTAGTTGGCATTTTATAAATGAACCCAGTGTGGAACCACTTACCAAAACGCCAAATCTTTGTACTCATTTTCCTTGCAAAACAGGAAGGTAAAAGGTTGTACAGCTTACACTCATATGGTGTTGGGAAACTGATTTCCAGCCTAGAGGCTGTGACATCTCCAAGAAATTCCAGTCATTCAAAACACATCCTATTTATAGTTCATATATGCCAGCAAATATAAAAGTAATTTAATAAATTGTGTAATTTTTTTTTCAAAAATAATTCTGTCGTATCAAATAATGCTTAGGCAAACAATGTTGACAGTTCAACTGGATTATTTTATACCATATCTATTACAGTTTACTGCCTAAATAAAGAACAGTCTTTGCCCCCTTTCTCAATATGCTGTCACTATCTTGGCTCTGAAAATGGGAAAACCCACTGATAGAATCTGTTGTCTTCATGAAGAGTCATTCTCAACTTTTTCTGAATCATCAGATTAACTTCTTCACCCCCTTCTGCTCCCAGTTAAATAAGGAAATGTGTTAAAATAGATATTTTCTCAAATCTTATGCCCTGCTTTCGTAGCAACAGGCTGGGGCACTGATTTATCGTGTAAGGTGTTACATCCAAAGCATTTTTATAGTTGAAAGGGAATGTAACGTTAAACAGCAATACAAAACCTTCTTCGGGTTTGCAGTGCCTATTTCCCTGGAGGTGAATGTGGGAGAGGCAGAACGAGTCACTGGGTGCCGAGGTCTCGGCTGGCAACAGTGTAATGCCCCTGGGAGGGGAGTCCCTCTCCTCTCTCTTGGGGTTCTGCTTAGGGGTGGTTTCATTGGTTTTCCCATCCCAGCCTGCTTCCTTCTCCCTATTTTCCAGGCAAATTCACATTCACTTGTCCTGCACTGACCACCCTCAGTACCAGCACAAAACCCAAGGTGGTCCCTTGTTGCTCTCCTTTTCTCTCTGAAATGGGAAGTAACTGTTTTTCCCTTGTACAATCAGTGAGATGCATCTTCTGTGGAAAATTCATTCAAGTTTTGCCCATGTTTTGATTCATGGAGCAGTGAAACTGATTTCATAATTTGCTTGTTAATATGCTACAGAAATTATTTTCTTTTTTTCTTTTTTTCTTTTTTTACTTTGGTCAAATTTTAAGAGGAAATATGAAACAAGGTAATCTGATACGTAAGGAGTGATAAATAGAGGACATCTGTTGTGGCATATGGCTTGACATAAGAGCTGCACTGAACTTTTTTAGCAGGTAGTAATCCTTGGAAAAATTCAACTGGGCATATAATTTTGATGGGCCTGCCTGAATGATGGAGTATTGAAACGCTTGCAGTTTGAAACTACTTTGTAGTTTGAAATGTTTGAGATTTGCCGCACAAAAGACTTAATTTTTTTTTTAATAGTTTTTTTTTAGAAACAGATCTGAATATTTCACCTTTTTGTTTACAAAATGAAAGTTTGAGGGTATGGTGAAACATGTTCATTCTGTGATCAAATTACTGTTTTCGCTATGACCACTAATTTTTTAAAAATTTATTTATTATTTTTAGGTTAAAAGGCCAACTTCCCTTCTTCTGTCCCAAATAATGTTATTTACAGTGCTGTCTTTTTCATAGGTAACAATATGGCTAGTAGATGTTTCCTTTTTTTTCCTTTTTAGCAAGTAGACACTGAGCCTTTCATTTTGCACATAGATGCAATTTTATAGATAGAGCTAACTTCCTAACTGGTTCTTTTTAGAAAGGAGTTTTGTATTTAGAGCTGTAACTTAATGTTCAGCTTTAAGTATAACATTTTTATTCTCTACATTAGGCCTGTTATCAAACATATGTTTTGATTTTGGGTGCTAGAAAAATTATTCAGTATAATACATGTGTAAGCACTAAAAAAAAATCTTGCCACACATATATATCCATCCTTGTTAGATTCCCATGTTTTCTAATAAAATACTTAATTTGGAATGGCATTGCCATTAGTCATGTGTTAGAATAAAACTTTTTTTGAAAGTAGTTGATTTCTTTTTTTCTGTGTTTCTGTCACCTAGAATGAATTGCTTTCGGTTTGGCTTCTGTGTTTTACAGGACCCATTTAATTTCATCAGCTAGGAAAACAAGTTAAGCAGGAACCACTGATCTTTCCACAGTAACCTTAGTGAAATCCTTTAGTAATTCCTCTACTGTTTAACATGAAAATTAATAACTGTTAGGAAATGAGGAAATGTTTGTATTTTTTATACTATATGTAGTCTTGTACTTTTATGTAGTCAGGATCAAGCTGTATTTTTTGTAATTAAACAAAAAAACCACACCATAATAATCCTTCCCCTCTGTGGAAGCTTTTCCTTTGTAAGGCTATGAGTGGCCACAAAGGGAAAAAATTATTCCTGCAGCTTTGCTTAGTGTTCCTTAAGCTCCTGCCTGCTCATGGCTTTTACTGAATCTCATCCTTTCTCAATGTGGACTTTTCCTACATCAGCTTATACACGGATAGCAAACCACCTCTGTGCATGTAAATAAATTAATTACAGCAAGGTACACATAGGTATTCATTCACAAACCAGATAAAAAGATATTTCATGAAAATTGGTGAAAGTTTCTCATCTGTTGTGCCAGTTTTAAACTTACTTTCACAGTGTGCTTTTAAGGAGATTCCTTCTGAGCTGTGTGTTGTTCAGGTGCCAGAATTCAAATCAGCCACTTTTTCTTCCCTACAGAAAGTCTGTTACCAAGCCAGTCCCTCACCTTGATGGCTGAGTTGCTTGTGAAGTCTTATTGGACTTTGTATTAAGAAATGTTGCGGTTGATATTCAGCAGCTCTACAGCAGAACTGCTGTAGTCTTATCAGGAGCGCACATCTGCTGCCAGGGAGCAGATCCAGCTCTGCAGAGCAGCCTTGCAATTACAGCGGGGCTCCGAGCGGCAGCCAGCAAATGACTTTTCTAGCACTTGGGAGATTGGGGTAGAAGATGCTTTTCCTAAGGACTCCAGCAAAAGATCCCTTGTGCTTGGCTTCTGTGCAGGGTATTTAGCGCTCAGATTTCAATCTTAATTGCCATGTTCATGAGGGAAACTCCCTGTAGTAGTTCTGTGCCTTCAGTGCATAAACAAAAATGCCTGCCAATGCTTTGGTCGCTCTTTCTGGGATGCAGTCTCTCAGCACTATCAAACGGTTTTCTGCATCACTCCATGATCAAACTATTAAATTATGATGGAAAAGGAAAACCTGGATGTGTTGGAATACTTTTGTATTTTTATTTTTACAGAGAATATGAAATAAGCAAAATCTTAATATAATTGAAAGTTGACTTAAACAGCCTGTATTGAGAAGAACCTAAGTCTTGTTTATCCTAATAGTATTTGTTTACTTACAATCATTTTACTATATAATTTATTTGGGAAAGTACATCTTTTGCACCACAAAAAAACCCCCAAAACATAGTGGCAGTGTGGCAGGGGAAATGCTTTTTGGGAAAGATGGCTTTTCCAATTTCTTGGTTTCCATTTATATTTGTAGTCTAAGTTGTTCTAAGAGCTTTGTTTGTGTGTATATATATATATATATAAAAGTCATAATTTGAGGTAGCATTAAATCATGAACTAAATAGTTGGTTAGACTTCCATGGTTTTGCACATGTTCTCTTGCTATGATGGTACTTTTTGCACAGATGTATATGATCTCTATTTTCTTGACTTTCAATGGAATATGGGTAGCATGTGGCTTATCTGGTCTTGAGTTATATCTGACTACAGATATGCATATACCAGTTCTAACTAAAACACCGGCACAAAAATGCATTGAAGTGTTTAATCAGCATGAGTTTGAGCTCCAGCCTGATTCAGAGATTATGGGGTTTTGGCTCAGACTGCTCCATTAAGTTGAGCAACCTGTTGACCATAGCAGTAGCATGTCCTCTGATAAGCTGCTCCAGAAGATGCAACTTGATGCAGTAAGATCTCCAGAGTGAGCAATCCTGCAGACTCCTCTAAGAATCCTTCATCTGATGTCTGCTAGACTGATACTGAGCCCCAAAATCCATCTTCTAACTGGAATCAACTGAATACTTTCAATACCAGTTTCTCCTCAGTTTTAAATTTAAAATGGGTTTGCAAGATACTTTTTTACTGTACTTCCGTTTATTATATGTAAGGGTGAAAAACCTCAACCTGCAAAATTACTTGTTCGGTCTGCTGTAGCTATTTTTGTCTTTCTACAAGTCTTTCAATACAACCAAAAGTGATCTGAAAATGGGACACAGAATGCTTAATCTGCCTCACAGTTTTAAAAACAAGAAGGAGATAAGAGATGAATGAAAGTGATTAAGAGATGTACAGAACTGATTAATTCTTTATTTCATTCTTCTCACAAGAGTCAGTCTACGGATGGTAGACTGTTGAGTTTGACTGTTGTGTTGTTGGGTCCCCCTTTTTGTCATCAGTCACTGGTGAGTCCATTCCCTTACGTTCCTGTGGGCATCACTGTGGGCAGTGATGATCATGCAAGTTCTTCAGGGGTCAGTCAAGGCACCTCTGAGGCTATTGCAGACTTTTTTGTTGTGCTCAGAAACCCAGTTCAGTCAGGGCTTTCAGAGTGAGATGTCACATGGCCTCAGTAACCAGCTTCTTACAGGAGCTCTAAAGGGCATGTCATGCATACATGCTTGGAAAATACATTCAGAATTATCTGGTGAAAAGGTAGCTCTGTAATAGAAGGTGTGTCAGGTAAAGGATTTATTTTATTGTCATTCTCCCTTGCAAAGTCAAGGCAGTGGATCATCATCTCAGACCCCACATAAATCTAGCTCCAGGTCATCCTCAGCAAAAACAATGAGAAGTGAATAGCCAGTGCCCTTTCATAATTGCAAAGCCTTAATTAAGAAGGTTACAAGGAGGCATGTAGAATGCCAACCTCAGCACGTAGCAAGCAGACTGCACTGCTTGTGAGAATAAATTTGAACTTGTCAGTAGAAAATTTTTCATTCATGTGGTTGGTAGATAAAACTCATTGTTCTGGGGTGGAAGAAGATTATCTCACTCCTTAAAACTATGAGGAGCAAAAACTTTGAAGAAAGCATAAGACTTACTGTGCAGTGCTTCTGCCTTGACTTAAATTTTGCTTGCTTCTGCCTTTACCTAAAATCGTTTTAGGAGAAGGTGTAATAGCTATTTTAGCCTGGTGATCCCATCATCCTCTTAACTCTGAAGGTTTAATTTTCCAGTTAGAGAAGTCAAAGAGAAAGAGGACTTAAAGAATATTTCTAGGCTCAACTTTTGCTGAATACCATGATGTTTACGTGAGTTTACTTTAAATTAGCAAGAATGTGAAGTGAATAGAAAATAGTATCAACATACACGTTTTTAAGCATTTTGCCAGACAGGGCTCTTATGTTTGCTTCTTTTGTATTCTTTTCTGCTTTTCCAGTTCATGACTAGTTCTTGAATCCCAAAGTATTCTTTTGTTGCCATCAAAACACTCTCTTCTGCTTCGCTTTCAAAATAGGACTTCTTCACAAAGTTATAACACATTGTCTTGCATAAGAACTAAATTGAACCTTAAAGGGGGAATGATTTGCGTTCTGGTTCTCTCCTTTTATACCATGCACATCATTTACACCGGTCTAGATAAATGGAAAAAAAAAAAAGGCAACCACAGTGTTGTTTTTACTGACAAAACCCAGCAAAATGCTAGGTATTTCAAGAATAGTAGATGTGCCATTAAAGCTTGTCAAGACCAGGTCATAGAAAGGCAAGTATAAATATCCTTATGAAGGTCTTCTTTCCTTTAAATACAGAATTCCTTTTCATAAGGGCATTCAGAACATAATTTAAGCAAGGACTCTTTTCGCTTAAAAGTGGCAATTCTTAAATGAAAAAAAAATTAACATTATTAAAATGAACATTACTCCTGTTTCTGCCTTTTTTTTTTTGGTCTGTAGCTAAAGTCTTCCTGCCTCATGCAAATTATTTTAATGGGGTTTTTTTACTAGTATACTGATCTAAATTTTATATTAAACTGTGTAACTGCCTTTGCAGACAGTTCCATATAAAATAATTTAAACATGAAATTGTATAACTGAAACAGTCTCCCCATAGAGGTAATTAATTTTAAAGGGAAACCCAAAATATAGGTTGATTCCTCTTAATTACACTGCTCTGTCAAAGCACAGAATGGTAAGGAAAGCCTTGAGCAAGTAGTGTTCTTGCTGCTTATATTTATAAATGTCTGAGTCTGTGTTCCTAAGGCCTTCCTTCAGCATTTTCCTCCCACACCACTCACTTGGATTTTTCGTAGTGTTCGTATTTGTAACCTCCTATATAAAATGATGATGGTGGTGATAATTTTTCTCTTTTGGTTGAAAACTGTGATTGACATAAAATCACAACTCAGTTTTGCCACTCAAGGTCGTTTGGGAAGGACAGTAGGAAGGGGTAGGATTGGATTCTAGAGAAGAGGATGTGTGTTGGCAAGGGAGCGGCATGATGAGGCAGACTTGCTCTTCCAGCTGCTCCTTGGAGGGTGCTGGGCTAAAATAAAGACCACTGGTTCTTCAGAACAGTAAATTGTTCTCCAGCTTCCCCCAGCAATAAGAGCTGCCCAGCAGCAGCAGCAGCAGCAGCAGCAGGATCTTGGCACAGCACAAAAGTCACATGTGCTTTTCCAGCAAATACACAAATATATAAATATGGGAATGGAAAGCAAAGTGTCTTTTGCTCCTAACAATTTCTCACCTGCTTTCTGTGTGGCACAGTTGCAGTGACCTTGATCTTTGCAGATGTGCTTGGAAAACTTTGGTTCTTGATTCTCTTCCATTTCTTTGGCACATTATGAACTGCAACAGTAGGGATTTGGGTTTTTTTTAAACTCCAGTAAATCTCCTTATTAGTTGCACCATGAAGCTTGCTGTTTCCATGTAAAAATTACAGCATTCTGTAACTTTGTATAGTTAAATAATTGCAAAATCTAAAAGTACTTGCTGAGGTCTGGTATAGTACTACTGTATCAGGTTGTGGAGGAAGTCTTTTTGCTTGTAGTACCAACTAGCCTAGACAGTTACTTCCATTACAGTGAAGATCACAGGGCTGAGGTTTAGTGTAAATCAGAACCTGTTTTCTGCTACTGGTTTTTATTAATTTTACTTGGAAGGAAGATATCTGAAGACCAAGCACTAAGAAATTCCTTGTAATACTCCTTCATTCCATGTGTGCTTCACAGCCTGCATATGCCTAGATCATAACCAGCTGCTCAGCTTTTAGGCAGACCTCTGAGAAATTTCCAGTGTTGCTGTGACTACATGTTTTGTGTTCAAAGCTGTATTCCCACTGCAAAAGTGTGCAGCTGTCATTCAGCCCCATCTACAATGTAGTCTGTTTTATTCTTGACAGAAACAGCTAAATTAAGCACACCAGTGCTGTGAAATATGTTGGTTTGGGTTGGATTGGTTTTTTTTAAAACAAAAAAACATTCAAACTTGTTTTGGAGAAGTGTTAATTACTAGTCATTCTACTTTTTGTAGGAGTTCTCTGGAATCTATCCTCCTGTGATGCACTGAAAATGCCAATCATCCAGGATGCCCTTGCAGTGTTGACCAATGCAGTGATCATCCCTCACTCTGGATGGGAAAACTCTCCACTCCAGGATGATCATAAAATACAGCTCCATTCATCACAGGTGCTGCGCAATGCCACTGGGTGCCTAAGGTGAGTTCTTCAAAACCTTTGCTTTACCTTAATCATCTTGCTTTTGTTTGAATTGGTGTTTCTCATTCTTAGGCATGTGTAAACTGAATAATTGGTTTGTTTGTCAGTGAAGACAATTACTTTCAGTGGTGTAAACTTAAAGTTGGAAGTTAATTAGAAAACAAGCTTCAGATCATTCAAAAACAATCTTTAGAAGGCCTGTTGGGGGTTTTCTGTTTTTCTTTTCTTATCTGCTTTCATCTAAGCTAGTACATTACATATATTTTCTCCCTTGTAGATTTGTCCTGTTTCCCCAGTTGCTTAAATGAAGTTGATATGTTCTCACAATTATGTCCAATTTAATCAGTATAAAAAAGTAATGAAGATGTTCACAAAAAGTAACATGTCCTAAAGGTTTCAGATGCCATTGCTGGAGTTATGATAAGTATATAGATTTTTTTATGCTCTTGAAGATGAGAAATTAATTTCAATAAGAGACCAACCAATTTAACATTTTTCAACCAAAAAATTTTAATAGATTGGTAACAATTATGATAACTATTTATGTTTATGTTTCTATGCCAAACTTGTATATGCAATGCAAAGGTGCATTTATATAAATATGTGCAATTTGATCTGTCCATTCCTAAAAGTTGTGAGAATGAAAGTAGAATGAGTAAGAAGAGTTTCAGTTCTGACAAAATCTTATTAAAGGACTGAGTCACAGCAATTTCTGAATTCCAATGCATGTTGTTTTCTTGAAATATTTTAAGATAATAGACAAGTTCTTTTAAGTGCAGATTTTTTTTTTCTCCAAGTATATTGGAGAAAATAATCCATAATCTATCCCAGAGACATGAAAATAGATTAGTTAATACTTTTACATACGTCACAGAAAATAACACAGTGAATAGTATGTATCAGTAATGCAATCTATGTTGTGAGCTGCATCCAAAGCAGATGTACATTAAAGAGCTAAATAAAAAAGAAAATTGACAGGAGGTAAGGTAAAATAGCAGTATTTTGTATGTGTCTGTAGCAAGCACCTTTTTGTCTTTGTGCTATTTCATGAAATGAAATGTCTTCCTTTCCAAAGTTACATTTGAAAAGTTTAAGGGAAAAAGCAATAAATATTATTGACAGCTTATATGCAATCAGAAGAGAATGAAAGATAGAAGGTAGTAACTTCCATATTGCAAATATGGACTTAAATGCAGTGTTGCAGTACTGGACTTCAATGCAGGTGTGATTATGTGAATACCAGCTGTCTTGGGGTATGTGAGTGAAGCCAGGGTTTGTACCTGAGTTGTTTTGACTTTGAAAAGAGTTTATGGCATAACTGTGTTGCATTGCATTCAAATAACTACAAAAGAAAAAATTGTCATTATCACCAGGAGGTGACAGAAGGTGTTACATGAAGACTTTTACTACGTTAAAAGTCTCACGTTTCCAGTATTTAATGTGTCTCAGTTAAAGAGCTGCCTCTGAAAGAAGCATCTGTTACAATTTGGGGCTTCACAGTGTCCCCCTCTGACTGAGCATGTCCGGTGTTGATCTCCCCTCACCATAAGCTCCATCTTCCTGTTAATTTTTCTCGACTGCTTCTCAGGGACTGATGCTCATCCCTGACTCTGCAAACTTCAGTTTCTCCTACCTCTTAGTTGATGGATTCATTGCACACTGGTCTTGAAATCTTTCTTCTTTCTTTTTTTTCTTGTGAGTGTATGTGCACGCCCATTTGCAAACTGATGTGAGCTTACTGTAGCCTGCATTCTGGGTCAGCCTGAGGACTGGGGGCCACGTGAGAATGGTACGTTGCCTGATCTAATACACACTGCTTTGCAGCAAGGCTTACTACCAAGCGCTTGAGGGGATGCTGTCATAGCAGAATGGCTTCTGGTCGGCTCGTGCAAAATAAGCTCATATCTGCCTGCAAAAGACTGTGCATAGTATAACTCTTGAATCCTTCCCAGGTAGCTGCAGCAGCAGCTCAAACTGCTGTCCTGAGCAGGTTTGTCTTCCTTCTAAACCCAGGCCCTTCAATCATAGTATGGCTTTTTAATATCTTTCTGATATCAAACCCTCACTATTTCCCAAATGCATCTTTCTATCCTCTCTAATGGCTTCAGATATTTTTTTGGCCTTCATCCATCTTCTTTAGATAGTTTCAACCCACTGAGTCTGTGTGGATGCTCCTTGGCAGAGCAAGAACATTTGGAGAGGGTTGAAACTTACTTCTACTTCACACCAGCGGTAACTTTTCTTGCTTACTTTTCCCGAGTCACTGTTGAAAATATCTCTCTCTATGCATAATGTCAAATTTGAAATTGTGCAAGAGAGAAAAGTGCAAGCTCACCCCTGAGATGGTAACTGGTTTCTTCTGTTCATGTAATATAACGGGACTGTAGGCTGGTGGAAACAGCAAGTGTCGGAATGAAAAGATTAGAAAATTCTGTGAAGATGATTGGAGTCTTGCATGCTCTGTTCAGCTAGTGCTTTAGCTGGCATTCCTGAAATACCCACCACCCTCAATAAACTGAACAGCTTTCACACTTTCCACTTGGGTCTAGTTACAAGCCTTGTATTTCCATTTCAAGATCTCACTGGACAAGGGAGGTAAATCAAGAAGATGTAATGTGGTTGCTGGCTGAGGTTGTGCTGTGCTTATCTGCTAAATGGAAAGTCCATTGTCATCTTCCATGAGAGAATTTCTTCTAAGACTGGTTTAGTTGTCCTCTGCTGTTTTCATTTTCTGCTTTTGCCTGGGCTCATTTTGAGGGGACGCCATTAAAAATCACTGCATTGGGATTATCAGTGACAATGCTCAGTATCAGAGGAAGAGTAGTGGTGTTCAGGATACTTGACAAATTCTGAATATCTAATGTTGGCAGATTTTTAGAGACATCAGGTTGTATTGCATAGGTTTAATGCTAACAAATATGCCAGGAGTATTTGGGTTCGGGTTTTTTTTCAATCTACTATGTCTTTGGTTGTCCGGTGTATTCACTGCTGAAAACTTTAAATAATATCTGAGAGGTGATGTAATATAATCCATCCCATATACAATGCTAATAAGTAGTTTGCAATGGCTGTTATACAGGAATAGTCAGATCTTTGTTTTGTGTTTTTATCATGGTAGTATATGAATTATTGTTCTTTCTGCTGCTCTTTGTTTTTCTCATTTTCTTGATGAGAATCTCTTACAATTTTTCAATTTAAAAGTTTATTATTAACTATAATTTTGGTACTCATGTCTTATTCATTATCTTTCTTAGCCACATTCTTAAGTCTATAACTCCAGTCACCCAGTAAAGCAACTGAAATCACATAAAAAACAGCAGCAATATCAGACCTTCCTGTTACTTTCTCTTTTCCTTAAAGATGTTATTTATAAACTGCATTTTCCATACTTTTCTGATTTGAAAAAAGAAAGTAGTTTTAATACAATATTGTACTAATTAATTTTACATAACTTGAACACTTGGAAATTGTTTAGATAATTCAAAGATCTAACTATAGCATTATAGCTATCACTTACAAATTTAATTTAAATATTCATCTTTCATAAATTGCCAGACCTCAGTGTGACGTGTTGGAGTAATCACCCCACTGAGATACTAGTACCTTACCTCGTTAAGTTCTGGTAAAGTTTGACTTCTTTTTTTCCTTTTGTATTTCAGCTGTGACTCTTCTACTTGTGTTAGGGAAATACTGTATCTTTGACTTACAGTTTCTGATTCACTTAAATTTATTAGGGATAGTCAGGTGAAAACTGAATTTGTAATCTCAGTTGTTTATGGGGGGAAGAGGGGGGCTGCAATCCCCCATCTGAAATTTAAAAGTCATCAGGAGAGAAATTGGATAATGTTGTCTTAACGTGAATCTTCAAGCTTACTTATTACAAAACTCGAAATCTCTGTGCAGAGATTTATTTGAAAAAAATTGCAGACAAAAAACTTTTCAATAATTTTTGCCTGATGTACAATCTGGAACCTTGTTTTTCTATTAATTTAAAATGAATTTGAGTTAATAGAATATAATCTGAGGACTTAAAAGAATTTTAGGACTTTACTGTTTTAAAATTCTAGTGTGGGTTTAGATGCAAAATTATTAAATGCTTTTTCTTTCTTCCATGTTCTATTTAATCTTTCTTCATACACTGAAAGTACAGGGGCAATTGTGAAAATCAAAGACCTGTTAAAATATTTATCTTCATCCCATTAGTTGATTACAAATTGTATGAGAGTATCATTCAAGTAGTTCTTTCCAGTTTTCATACTTCATACTTTCTTATTTGTAAAACCTTTAACAAAATACCTTTAATTATTTTTCAACTGAATAAATATGTAGCAAGCTCTCAAAGTAGAAGAGCAAAGGGGATAAGTGCTTTTAAAACATGAATTGAGTAACTGGCCCAGTAGTATTTTCTGGACAGATCAACTTTTGGAAGGAACAAATTGCCTTGTTAAAACAATTTTTGTTGGCTGTGAAGCCTGAATATCGAATGTCTTTATCTGGTTTGCACGTGAGTGATGTATTTCACAGACATTTACGTCTAATGCATTTATCTCACTGTCTTATTTCTCCTTCAGTTCTCTTCTAAGCATGCAAGGTCTATTGACTCCTCTTCTTAGGAACTTCTGTTCTCTGTTTTCAATAGAACATTCTTCTGCTTACTGACAAAATAAGATGGGGGAACAGCATCAAATAAATGGCACAGACTGTATAATTCATCATCTGTTTAGTTTCTAAAGAAACATATATGTAGACACGTGTATGTGAAACACATTTGAGACTAAACTGATACATATATATTTGCGTAGGTGTGTTTATGTTGTGTACATTCAGATACAGAAGGGCTGATTATGGAACCTGTGATACCTTTCTGTCTTTACTGAGTGGTGCAAGCTCTGAGTATCTGCTGTTGAGTATAAATGGAGCTGACTTCTTACAGTAGGACCAGGACTATTGCTGCTGATTTTGTGATTCTCTTCCTGTTAACAAAGCAGTCACGTTTTGTCCTTTCCTCTTGATGCTGTGGTGGATATAGAGACTTTGGACTTACCAACCCATCTCAGCACTTCCCATGCTTTTCTAGAACCCGGGAGCTCTTCTCAGGCTTTGACCTTGCAATTTTGTCTATCAGGTAATGGAAAACCCACGTTTTCTATCAGAAAGAAACCTGTCAAAGGCTAAGTTAGGACAAAACTCAAATGAATTGTGTATTTCCACAGACAGCCTACTCAAGGGAGGGACTTTTACTACAAGCAATTCCAGCAAGCAAGAGGTATGGGAGGGAAAAAACTGTGTAGAGAGATACTGACACAGGTTTATATTCTTGTAGAGAGGAACATTTCCAAATCCAAACTTGCAATTTTTCCTGCTCTTAATGTCCTCAAATCCAGTCTTACACTGCGGAAGGCATTAATCACCACTGTTCTTGTGTTTGTAATATGTTTTGAGCTATTAAAATTACAAAGCTGGTGTACGTAACATCCAAGGACCAGCAGACCAGCAGATTTGATGTCCAGTATCCAGGTTCTTTATGGGAATGTGTTGTGGTGAAATACATTGCTACCAAGTTACCCACCATTATTAAATGGTGCACTACTAAATGTGCATTATTAAATTAAACATAAGTTTTCCATCTCTACAGTGTTGGATCAAATTAGAGAGTTCCTAAAGTCCAGGGTTATACTGGTGATATTGGTGTGTCCATTGTGAAACAAACACCTTCTCTCCTGAGAGTTCTCCTCAGCTTAGGAATTTCTCTGGGACCTGGAGTTGGAAGCAAGCACAGAGGAAAGCTTTGTCAAGAAGCTGAGGAAAAACTTAGCTTTACTGTCCAATTTTTATGAATTTCAACCACTTTTCATTAAAACTTAAATTCTAATTAAAAGTATTTCATTTTTGGGTCCCAGAAATTACAAGCTGTGGAGAACATGGAGGGGTTAATGACAACTCTCCATTATTTTGAAGAAACTGAGAAAGGTTCTTGACTTGTACTGTACAAATAACTAACCGATAATTTAAAATTTAATATAAACATATCTTGATCATAACTTCTGCATCTTGTCTTTCCAGGTTAAATCTGAATGGCATATTGCTTACTTTTGAATGTATTCACTCAGAAGTTCTGTATTACTTGTACTGGATGATTTTTTTTAAAAATTATTTCATACGTTTGCTAGTGCCTCCACAAGTACTATACAGGAACATAGTTCACAGGAGGGAAAATGACCCAAACTTCTGTTTCTTGTTTTTTAAAATAGTATAGAAAGAAGTAAACTCTAAATTGCATTTGCCTAATAGCAAACATTTTAATCAGTGAATCACAGATTTTTAGAACGGTTTGGGTTGTTAAGGACCCTAAAGATGATCTAGTTCCAACTGCCTTGCCATGGACAGGGACACCTTTCACTAGATCAGGTTGCTCAAGGCCCCATCTGACCTGGCCTTGAACACTTACAGGGATGGGGAGTTCACCCTTTCTGTGGGCAGCCTGTGCCAGAGCATCACTGCCCTCACGGTAAAGAATTTCCTCCTAACATCTGGTCTGTATCTCCCCTTTCTTGTTTTAAAATTATTCCCCCTTGTCCTCTTGCTATCAGGCCATGTAAAAAGTCAATCACCATATTTTTTATAAAGACCCCTTTAATTACTGCAAGGCTGCAATGAGGCCTCCCCAGAGCCTTTTCTTCTTCAGGCTGAACAGACCAAACTCTCTCAGCCTGTCCTCACAGGAGAGTCTCCAGCCCTCTGAATGTGTGTCAGTACAAGATCCTGGTTTTCAGAGGCTCTGGAGTATTTCTAGACTATCACTGATTTAACAGCTCTGAAAATAATTTGTAATTTTGTTGTTGATAATGAGTTTAAGTGTCAAATTTCAGGCTCCCGCTGTCAAATTTCAGACAGGCTTCTCTCATGGGCATGAACTCTGCAAGATACATGGTTAAAAAGGCCTAAAACTTTCAGTAACTCATGTGTAAATGTTCATGGCCATGTTCCTTGTCTTCCAACCGCAAACCAAAATGGGAAAAAGCATAGGGAATAAATAAGAGCCAGTCTGCAGGGAAATGTGTATTTCACCTTTTCAAGAAGCTAGTTTCAAGTCTAGAAAAAAGTTACAAACCAGTTTAAGAGGCCACAATGATTGTGTGCCAGTTAAGCCTAAAGTTTTGAAGGTGAATTTCTGCAAGATATTAAATAGAGTGTTCCTTTCTGAACACTGCAATTGTTCAGAAATGTAGCTGAAGTAAAAATCTAATGTTAAGACTCAGGGGGAGAGAGAGATTTTAGTAGGAATAGATCAGTGTCCTCTGATTACTGCTGTAATATTTTTATTCAGAAGATACTCAAGGGAAAAGTACCAACAGAATTAAATGTGTAGTTGTGTCAGATATTTAAGCACCCCACTTTTTCTTCACAGTGGAGTTATTCCTAATTTTCATATTCATGAACTAATTTATAAGGTTTATACAAGGTCAGACTGTATTAATTATGACAGTGGCATTCAAATGGCACTCTGAAGTGTAGTGCTTTTAATGCTTCTTCAGCATTCCTGGTGAAAGCATTATTTCAACATATCAAATTGATGCTATAAATTCTGTATAGCTCTGGAAGTTCATTCTGGGCTCAAGCTGATGAAAATCTTAAACAGAAATTTTATTTTTAAACTGGTATTAGGGAATGCCCTTTGTATTCCTTTTTTTGGTCTGAAAAATAATACAACATAATTCCAGCCACTTTTTATTTTCCTGTACTTAAAAATATATAAGCTTTGGTGGCGTACCTCCTTCCTGTATCCTTTTATCTGATAAGAGATGCTGGGCTGCTCTGCAAAAATCTGCCTTCAAATGCAGAACAAACTCCCAATGTATTGATTTTGCACAGTTAGCCAAAAAGGGATCTGTCAACATAGAACTTCAAAATACTGTGTAAGTGGTTCCTGGGCAAACAAGGAAACTCACTCATGGGTCAGTGGGGTTTCCTGTTTGGATACCAAATAGAAATACTGGACCTATATGTTGAGAGTCTGCTAATTGAGGACTTAGCTGAAATTTAGTTCCTATTCTTCAATTAGCATCTTTTATTCTCTTTAACGTGAATGTATGTGGAATGAACTTAACTGGGTGTCATACAGTTAAAAGTATTTATTTATTGCTATGGCAGGGGTGTGTTCTTCCTGTATTTAACTGATTTACTGTTTCCGGAAATTATACACACACATATGAAAAGAATTAATATGTCTTTTCTTGCTTCTTGTAATACTCTTAGGCTCAACAACAATGACAAAATTATAAAGTGTTGCTTCTAAGGCTGAATGGCTTATGATGGACCCTAGCCTTGAATGTGGGGGGTGTTGAATATCTCAAGTATATTTTGAATGATTGCCTATTTTTCCAGCTTTTGATGATTTTAATTCTTTTTAGGTTGAATGCGTGCCATTGACTGATGCCTAATGTGAAAATTAAATGTCCACTCTTTATTTGCATGGTTAGGTAGTCTTAATTTACATTTCCTTCTGCCAGAGGTTTAAGCCTTGTGGATGTGAATGCTCTGAAGAAAGTGAAAATGTTTCTTTTGTGAAATGGCTTCAACTTTGTTGTTTGGGGTTTTTGTCATTTCAGAACAGTTTTCATTTATGCAGTAACAAGTGTTAGCTTGGCAGAGACTGTAATAAAGTATGATCTGAGTCTTGGTGTCCTGCTGGCTGGATTTGAGCTGACTCTAAGCACAGCTGACAATAACGTGTCTCCTTCTCACAGGCCAGCTGCAGAGCTGAGTATCACAGTGCCATAAATGTTTTCTTTTTGGGAAGAGCACTCTAAGCCTGTGTGGTACCACGTGTATTTTAGAGTGCATCCATGCATTCACTATGTGGGAAGATAAAGAGATGGAATGAATTTTGTCTTAGCTGTCTGGGCCCACTGAGAAGAATCACCACAAGTGTCAGTGGGAATCAAGGTGTATCTCTGTTGTGGCTTTGCTGACTATCAAAAGCCTGAGTAGTCCTTTTTGAATGGGTACTTTGAAAAACTCTTACAGTCTGGCTCCACAGAAAATATTACTTGTCTCGGCATGAGGGAAAGGTGGTTTTGACAATTCTGTGGCACCATTCATGGTCATGGTGATTGATGATAGAGGATGATGTTTTATCTACCCAAGAAAGATGGAAGCACAGTCATTCAGAGTTTGTATGCCCACTCAATTTCACCAGAGAATAAAATAATACTCAGTAAGTTTGGGGTTCTTTGGTGCTCATTGCGTGCTTTCTATATTGACTAGATTTTCTCTTCTTAAAACTACGTGCATTACTGGGCAGTATGAAAAAGGAACATGTGAAAACACATGGCTTTGCATAGTGAAGGAAAGGCAGGGTGTAATTCTGCAACTTTATCTCTTTGTCTCATGATTAATGGCTTCAAATCTGAAGAAACTTCACCTGGGAATGGGAAGATCATTTGGTCTCTTTGCTCAGTCTGAGGATTTGCAGTAGAGAGATGTATTTGAAGTATGCTGAGCTTGCTTCAGCCTTCTGGATAAGCCAGCCAACATCACAGAATAAACATTTTATCACCTCCTTTCAGAATCTTGTGGGCATGTGAACTGTTTGACTTCAGGCACAGGAGTAATTAATGCCAGCAACTCAAGTTGAGCCAGTGCTCAAATCTTTTCCTGAGAGAAGGCTTTGATGGCATTCCACATGTCTGCGAGTTGGTGAGCTACTGAGAGCTGGTGAGAAATGCTCTCCAGCAAAAAGTGTAGCACTGAAGCCCCAAGAGCTGCAGTCCATACTAATCACACTCACAAACTTTGCTACTTTTATCTGTTCAGGAAATATTTTCCCAAGAACTCTCCTGATGAAGTAAGTAAATAAAAAAAAAAAAAAGTCTCCTGGAGGGTGTGATAAAACAGGCTGCAGACTTCCAGGCCTGCTCAGAATGTCTGAGCTGAAGACTGAAAAGCAGAAGATCATTTCCAAATGTTGTATTTTATGAAACTTTGCCCAGCGAGTGTTGAGATTACGTTCTTATTATCATCACTGCAAATCTCCACAGAGGAGTTCTAGCACTTTGTAAGATTTTTCGTTGATCAGAGGGGGCAGTCTAGTAAGAACACATTGAGAAATAAAGACCACTACTTGCAATAAAATGGATTCCCCCCTTTCTGAGAGGATTAGTAAAGTGGACTGTTAATTTGAAGGTAAATTGAAGCTTCTGTAAAGACCGAAGTAAAAAGCAAGTGATGCTTTTCACTAATTCAATTCAATTTCATTGGTTTTATCCAATATGAATATTTCTGTGGTCATAGTACAAACTCTCACACAAGTGAAGTGAGAGCATTTAAAGCTTGGGCAAGGTGGTGCTGATTTCCAGCTACAGCTCACTGATAAATACACAGCCTTGCAAACTCTGCCTCAGAAAGGCAACAACAGCACAAAAGGAGAGGATTTTAGTGTCTTCTGCCAGCAAAGTCTGTGCTAAGCTTCTGTCTAATACGGAAAGCAGGGTGGAACACTGCCATCTTCAAAAATCAGAGATACTAGGGGATTTGTAGATTTTCGGGTGGTTTTTTCCTACTTTCTTCCCTAAATTAGCTTCATATACTGTATTTTCAAGGTCTTTATTACTGGTGGGAAAGTTTTCTTAGGAAAGAAAGAATACATTCAGTAAAAAAAATTAAAAATCCAGTATTTTAACAGCATAAGCATGTACTATGAAAATGTTTAACATCTGCCTGATAGATGTCCTTTTACAAGAGCGTATAGTGACAAGGGGGAATGGCTTCAAACTGAAAGAGAGTGGGTTTACATTAGATGTTAGAAGGAAATTCTTTACTGTGAGGGTGGTGCGGCACTGGAGCTGGTTGTCCAGAGAAGTTGTGGGTGCCCCATCCCTGGAAGTGTTGAAGGCCAGGCTGGATGGGGCTTTGAGCAACCTGGTCTAGTGGAAGGTATCCCTGCCCATGGCAGGGAGGTTGCAGCCACATGGTCTTTAGGGCCCCTTCCAGCCCAAACCATTTTACAATTTTATAATAGTATTTTTAGCTAGGATTGCACACTCTATGCGGACAATTTCTGTGACAAAATACTTCTGAAGTATTTGTCTTAGTGTAGCTTTTTTACATTCACAGCTCATTTCTTTTTGTCAGGTAGTCATTTATTATAGTTAGTTGGTTACAGCTTCAGCGTTTTCTCTTGAAGGACAGTAGTATTGTGAAACACCTCCTCCTCTCCCCCTGCTGTTATTCATCCATCTTTATATCAGATTTGCTGTGTAAAAAAGAACAATATTTGGAAAGTGTTTCAAAAGAGATAGTCATGAGAGGGCACAATGTAAGTATTGTTCATATACAAACGTGAGTTCAGGGGTTTTTTTAATCCCCTAGTGCAGTAAAAATACCCAGTGGAATAGATAATAAAAATAGTTTTTTACCAAAAAAAAGATTTAATTCCCCGTGTTCACTTTATACAAAATTGATTTGTGCTGAGGAAGTTTTTTAGTCGACTAGTCAGATTGATTGACTTTGATTGATTTTGATACCTGCTCTGTTTGGTTGCCAGACTTCGTGTTAAGAAGCAGTGTCTTCTAATCAATGCAAATATGAGAAAATTCACAATATTGTTTGCACTTTTGGTAGTTACTTTGGTGTTAGTCAGCTGCCTGTGCTCGCTGTCTTATTGCACAGGTGGGCGCTTGCACTCAATGAGGAGAGAGATCTAAAGCTGCCTGGCCTTGGGCACAGCTTGTGACCTCAGAAGCACTTAAGGGAGATCTCATTTTTAGTTAACAAAGACAGTGGGAGGTCATCCTTTTTATAGCCTATGTGATAAAGGGAGCAGAGCAGAGAGTAATGGCTCTGTTTGTGTTCACCGACAGCATGACCAGGGACAAACATTTGTGAGTTTGTATGGATATTTGCTGTGCACAAGAGAAGGATCAACTGGGACAAATTTAAGAGAAGAATCAACCAAGACAAGTTCAAGGAGAGTGCAGCTTTATTAAATTAACATCAAGGACAGTGATGTAACTAGGGTGATGTCTTCCATGCTGGATATCAGTGTGTTTTGGAAACAGTGTACTCCTCCTTAGCCCACTCTTCGGTGGAATCGTGTCACCCTTCCCTTTCACGTGGTTGTGGAGGTTGCTGAGGATGCCTGGTCCACACATAAGGCGTAGGATCCACCAGCAAAATCAACAGGAGTGTGGCTGCCGCTGGAATCACCAGCACTGAAATAGGGAAGAGGGAAATTAAAGGACTGATACAATTTTCTGAACTAAAATTTTATACCATTTACAGAAATGACATGGGAATTTTTAATTGTTTTTACAAGAACAATGTGTTTGCTTTTTTTGAGGACTGGTAGTTTCGTTTTTGCCTTCAACTATGTTATAGAAGAGTCAGCTAAAAGAGTCCTTGGGTACTGAATTAATCACAGTTTTCCAAGATTTTTTTTTTTATTGAGTATTTTTTTGTTTGGGCTTTAATCAAAAAAACTGTAGCACCTAAAGTTAAATAGAGGCAGCATTTCCACCTTGAGGGAGTTCAGGGAAAAAATCATCTTTCTTTGATTTGAGAAGCAATTTATTACTTGTTTTAGGTGTCTTGTTTAACTAGACACCTGAATGAAGTAGTGGTTATTTAGAGGCATACTAGTGCTGTACGTATGTCATGTTTGTGTATACAAAGATGATTGTAAATAATCAGTTTGTTTTACCATTTTTCCCCCAAATATGTAGGTGCTTTAAGCACTTTGCTAGTATTATTATCTCTAATGAAAACACATAATTACTTGCTAATAAAACAGAAAGACATATGTGCATCTCTAGGGGGGGTTGTATGTAGTTACATATTTTTCTCTTTTTGGTACTCTTTGGCATGAATAATAGCAGTTGGTAGAATTTCTTTTAAGGAAGTGATTGCATTAGCACAAACATTTTATTCTAGAATTGTGGCTCCACATATCATGAAACACATGGAAAGCATTAACTGATTAATTATCCCCCATAATTCTCCAGCATATCTCTGTCTAGATTATAATGCTTGCAGTATCACTTCTACCAGGGTTACATTTTGCCTGACCTTATGGCAAACATACAGTATAATTACTAAATAGGGGGTAATTTATGTAAACAAATGCTAGTTTTTCATAGCATGAGCCCTATCATTATGTTTTATTGCTAGTGGATGTGTTATGTAGTCAGCCATTATTCAAGGGTTTGGGTAGATCATTATAGGAAATTATCTTTATACTATAAACTAAGAAGATTAGAGTTTACAAAGTGAAAGTATCATAATCCTTAGATACTATTTTCTTTTCCTCCCATACAAATATGTGAGAGCTTCAGCTGATCATGCTTTAGCAACATAAATATATTTTACTTTGTATGAGGGTACTTCAGGTATTTTCCAGTTAGTACAGTTTGGGGGATTCTAATGCAAATCACAGCTGTAATCAGATGTAATAGATAAAAATAAATATGCAGGAACTGGAGTTTATTTGATACTGTGGTAACTATCATGTACTGACCTTCATCTATGAAAAACTTCTGAGGTAGCTGCCATACAATAAAAGTAATTGATTTTCATTGTTCCTTACAGTCTAAACTAGCCTAATAGCTCCCATTCTTAAATCAAGTGCAGGAATGTGTTATAAAGGATAACAGTGAACTATCCACCAGTTTTCTTCTTGGTTTCTAATAGTACTAATGATAACATTTCATTCTTTCTTTCCTTATTTCTTATTCTTAGATAAGGAAAGAAAGGAGATTGATCATGTTTACAGTGACATCTGAACCTGGAGTTTTCACTAGTGCAGACACACAGCAGTATTGGGAATGGGACTCTTGGCAGGCATCTAAGCTTATTCATTCCTTTCCTGTTTAATCATTTCACATTTACTCTCTCTGTTGGAGGTCTGTCCTGGTGCTGTTCATTTTTTCAAGTTCATGTATACAGTAAGAAACAAATTATTAATCTATTTTATCAATAATAAATATTTGTTCATGCTCAAAATCTGCAGTGAGAAACAGAATGGTTTCCATCAGATTCCAGTTTGGAGTTTGCTCTGCTTTTTTCATAGTTACTGTGAAATGAATTTAGTGGCCTCAGCACAACTCCTGCTACTGTCTCACTTGAAGCAGTACTGCTGCTGCCAGTCCTTGATACCCAGGTGGGAAATAGGAATGATGTTGGCAGTAGAAGTGGAATGTAACTTGCAGCACTGGGTAGGTGTGCCCTGCAGCAGGTTCACATCAGCACATTCAGCCAGCAGCACAGACTATTTCATTTGGTATCAGCCTCCTGTGGGCCTGCACTGTACATTTAGGGTGTTATTCTCAACTGTAGTGGCATACCTTCAGGTTTAAGCGTGGTTGTTAACCATACCTGCCTAGGCTTTGATCATCCTCCTGACAGCAGCATCAAGGTATCCATGGCAGTTACACATTCAGTGGATTTTGAATCTTTCATGAATCCATTTCAGAGCAGAAGGGTGTGCATGAATTTAAAAACAAACAAACAAACAAAACAAAACAAAAAACACCACCACATAACCAAAACCAAAAAAACCCACCAAACAAAAAGCAATCAGCTCGCTGGGAACTTGGGAACAAATCACGCTGCTGTACAGGAAGACTGGAAATTATGGCAGAACCACTCACTTGGGTAAACATTGGGTAAACAGGAAGTCTCCTGAGGCACAAGAATAAACCGGAGTGGAAACCAGAACAACAAAGGGATATGAAAAGCTGCATTTGGAGATAAAATGAGGAAGATCAAAGACCAGCGGGAGGTAACTTGGGATGTAAGAGGTCACAGCAGGGGATTCTACAGGCGTATGTATCCTAAAAGGAGAAAGCAGTTGAGGAGAACATAAGTCCATTAATGCATGGGGAAGACAACCTGGTGATGAATAAAAGGGAAAAGACTGAAGAACTCAACACCTGTTGTGCTATAATTTTATCAGTCAAATCCTGCTCCTGGACTCCTGTACATTTCAGCGTGTTTTAAGAAGAACAGGGAGAAGCAGACATGGGCATCAACATGATAATGACTATTTGGAGAACATATGCATATATATGTATTTGGATCCATGACACTGGATGGAATATACACAAGGGTACTGCAAGAAAAGCTGATTGATACATCTGTGAGGCGTCTATCACACTGGTGTTTTAGGGAGGTGACTGAGAACTAAAAAAAAAAAAGCAAAAAATATATCTGGTTTTGAGGAGAACAAAAAGAATAATCTGGGGATCACCTTTATCTCAAACCCTGGAAAAAACACGGAGTATGACTTTTTAGAATCCATTTCAAAACATATGAAGGAGGAACAGTCAGCATGGATTTGCCACTGGCAAATCACGTTTAATGAGTGTGATTGCTCTCTGTGATAAAGTGTTTGTCCACATGGATGAAGGGAGAGCACTGATGGAATATACTATTCCTTTATTGTTTAATTAGTACAGGCTGAAAATCCTGACTGAGCAGCACGCTTTTGAAAAGGAACTGGGGTTTATAGAGGACACCAACCCAAATATGAGCCAACAATGTGTTCTCATCATGTATGTGGCAGACTGGGATGCATCTGTGACCAGCAGGTGCACGGAAGATTATCTCCCTTTTATCAGTACTGCTGTGGACACCTGGGCAACACTGTTTCCAGCTTTGGGCCCACGCAGTTTAATAAGAATTCTCAGACCCTGGAGAGGGTGCAGGGAAGAGGTTACAAGTTTCAGCTTGGGAAGTTCAAATTGGACATTACACTTTACCAGGTGGGCAGTGCAACACTGGAACAGAGCAGTGGTGGAATGTCCGTCCTTTGATGGCTTCAAGGCTCTCCAACAAAACCACTGACCTTGTCTGATGTTGATAATCCTTCCATAGGCAGCAGGCTGGGCCCAGATGACTTCCTGATGGTTCTTCCAAATAACATTTCTGAGATTATGTGAGTGACTCCAGAATTTCAAGTCAAGCCCCTGGAAAACTGGGAGTACAGAAATTACAAGCTCTGAGACAAAATTGGGAACAGAACAAAAATTTCCTTACCTCCTTTCTCATGTCAGGGCCATTATTCCTCTTCCCTTGCATTGCTCATGGAGCTCTTGCTGCAGAGGTGAGCAGGCTAATGGAAAACAACCCCTTCTAAGCAAAACTGTCATTCACATCAAATAAATCCATTGTGTGTGGTGGATTCCTGCACACACAGTGGGTCCTACAGGGGTGAAAAGTGTCAGAGTAGAAAACATATCACAATCATTCTGTAAAAGGAGGTTGAATTACAGATACAGAGGCCAACTTAATTTCCGTGAGTTTTCAGTGCTTGACTTTCTAACTGTACTGTTCTGTAAAGCACGTTACAACGATGAACTAATTAGCAATTGCAAGTATGATTACTTTCAAATGTCAGCCAAACAGCTCGAAAAAGATTTGTATTTGAAAATCTTTTTTCAATTACAGTCGTGTAGGCTAATAAGTGTTAATTTGGGTTCTCTTAAGAAGTAAATAAGTGATATTTTGATGGTGCTTTAGATTGAAATGCGTTGTTACAATATTGGACATTCGTAATTAGATGTTTATTTAAATAGACAATTTCAGAATTGCAATTGCAAGCTGCTTTACATTGTTCTTTGCATCAAGATGAAATTGCAGTCAGAGAAAGAGTATTGACCATTACATGCACAGTGTCTTGCCATCTGTAAGTCTCTAAATTCAGTTAAATCCCCTTGAAATTGCAATCAAACTTTTAAATTCTATACAAAGTATTAATACTACAATTTTTGAAGAACTGGACCTATAGGAAGCGCAGTAGATTTTTTTGTTAATCAGTTTACCTATCTAATACATGTTTGGGACGTTAAGGTCTTATTTTTCAATTTCATTGATACCGCCATATTTTTCTGGAGTTCTCTGAACTTGTACACTGAAATACTTCCAGAAT
This sequence comes from Dicrurus megarhynchus, assembly GCA_013399195.1. Classification (NCBI taxonomy): domain Eukaryota; kingdom Metazoa; phylum Chordata; class Aves; order Passeriformes; family Dicruridae; genus Dicrurus; species Dicrurus megarhynchus. Next base: position 435,159 of record VXAD01010356.1, read on the forward strand.
TCTTCTGCTGTTTGTTCAGAGTGACTTCACCATTGGTCTAAATAAATAAACATGGTTGCACTTAATCTTTAAAGTAGTTTGAGAGTTTATGCTTGTTACTGCTGTTCTTTCTGATATTATAGTAGTGATCAACTTCTCTGGCACTGTAATTTTTTTGGGCTGTCACGTTTTGTTCAGTTAACAGAGCAGATTTTCAAATCAAGTTTACAGCCTAGCAGACTGCCTGACTCTTCTGGGGCAGGTTATAGTGCCACTTTTCAAGTGGAGTTTGGGTTATAAATGTGTAAACTGAAGACCTAAGTGGTATAACTTCTATTTGGGGGAAAGAGGGCAGGAGGCATATTGATAGTCATGACATGATTCCTGTGAGAGGCTATAACAGATAGCAAAGACAGGTGTATGAGGTTGTGCTGCCTCAATTATAAATGTTTAACAGCTCAGTTTAATTAAGCATTTTTTGAGAATAGATTTCCTGGTGTGGATTGAATTTCAGGCATTCACCTACATGCTTGTGAGTGGCTTTGGCTGCAGCCATCACAGCAGTACCACTGCCCAGCAGACACAGTATGTGGAGCAGCCCAGCACAACCACAAAAAGTGTGGGAAAACACTGAATTCCATCTGCCAGGGCGCTGCTTTCCATGGAGATTCTCAAGAGAACAGATGACATGGATGACAATGGTATTGTGTGGCTTAATACTGTGATGCTGAAGGCAACATTTTAGGTAAAATGGTGAGGCAAGAGTGAGGATGTGTTTTGTGAGAAGCAGGCAGATTAAGCAGATTAAATTGAAGCTGGGTATGACACTTGTCTGTTGTAACCAAGAGTTTTGTCTTAGGGTCTTGTCTACACTGTGGAATAGCAGAAAACGAAGAACTGCAGAATAGTTGTTTCTTGGTAATTCTCCCAGTGAATACTCTCTGGGTAGATCCTGTATCTCCAGAGGAAGTTAGTGCAGGATAAATACTGCATATGAAATACAAATAACTTTTCCAAAGCTTCCTCCAGTAGAAGAATCCACATAGTGCCTGAATGCTCCTGGAGTGTTTGGTGACACCCATTGGTGCCAGTGGGTATTTCTGGAGTGCAGGTGTGCAGTTCTTCCCTCCGTCTAAACCCTGGTGTGGTTTTATACAGCTAAGTTCCCAGAGCTGTGTTCAGAGACACATTCACCTGCTGCCAGAGTCCAAGGATGCAGGGAGTGGTGCCTGTGCCCAGCAAAGCCCAGTCATTGTCTGATTCTGATTCTGATTGCAGTAGGGAAGAAAGGGCGAGCCCCAGCTGAGGCCCCTCCAATACCTCTGCCTCACATGGTGGATGAGTAATTGGCTGGATGGACACAGACAGAGAGTTGTGGTCCATGGCTCTATCTCCAGGGGAGGCTGATGATGAGTGGTGCCCCTCAAGGCTCTGTCTTGAGTCTGGTGCTCTTCAACATCAGTGGTCAAGTGCACCCTCAGTAAATTTGCAGATAACATGAAGCTGAGCTGTGCAGTTGACACAACAGAAGGAAAGGATGTCATCCAGGGGAACCTGGACAAACTTGAGGAGTGGGCCCATGAGAACCTCGTGAAGTTCAACAAGTCAAAGTGCAAGGTACTGCACCTGAGTCAGGGCAATCCCAGATGTGAGTGCAGACTGGGACAAGTCATTGAGAGAGGCCCTGCCAAGAAACACTTGGGAGTTCTGGTGGATGAAAAGCTGGACATGAGCCAGCAGTGTGTGGTTACAGCCCAGAATGTCAGTGGTATCTTGGGCTGCATCAAAAGCAGCGTGGCCAGGAGGTGGCTCTCCCTCACTACTCTACTCTCCTGGGACAACAACTGGAGTGCCACATCCAGCTCTGGGGCCCCCAACATCAGAAGGTCATGGACCTGCTGGAGTGGGTCCAGAGGAGGGTCATGGAGACAAGAGCTCTGGGCAGAGAGATAACTCAAGCACAAGGAACTGGAACATTGCAATACTAGATTCATACACTTAACATCTTGATGGAGTGTCACTTTACCAGAGCCACCTGCTAAGAAAGGGAAAAAATGGTCTAGTATTTGTTATTAGCATATTTATTTCTGCAAGGTTTGGCAGTGGAAATCTTCTCTGAGCTGGGAAATAAGCGCTGAGCTTCCTAAAGTTGTATTAAATAATTTGCAGTCTTTATACCTAATATAGGAAATTTTACTGTAATTCAGTGAATTGTGTTTGCACTGTTTCAGAGGAAGCTATGTTTTTGAGTAACTGACAATTAACTGAGAATGGTAAAATAATAATTACAAAATAGAATGAGTGTTTATTTATAAAAGAACAGACACCTTTATAAACTGTAATTATCTTTTTGCTAATTTGGTCTGACTGGCAAACAAAGCATACAAAGGATGATTCTTTTCCCAGGCATAGCACCACTGCAGTCAAAGCACTGTGAGAGGTGAGGTTTGTTGTAAAAGCAGGTCACATGGCAGCAAGTACTGATGGTGCTGAGTATGTCTTGCTCAGGGAATTCTTACCTGCCATCTGAAGAATAAAAACAACTGCAGAAATTCCCCAGGGTAGGAAAAGTGATCTAGAGACTGAGGCTGAAGTTTGCCACAGCATCAGTAACTTTGTACTTGAAACCAGCTCTCAACTTTTTCTGGGTGTTGAGTTTGCATAATTTTTCCCCCACTCTTTTTTTACTGTTGGTGAATTGTGGGTTTCTAGAACACGATACACTCTGTCTCTTGGCCCAAGAAACACGTACTAAAGCTCCTGTGTAAGGTGAAACTTGATGCAAATAGGATGCACAAAGGTGATCATGAGATAAAGAAGACAATGATTCTGCAGAAAACTTTACTCAATCAGATGCACACAGCTCCTGTGAACCATATTTTGTGGGGAGAGGAAGGGTTGAGGGTGAGGTGTCCTCTTCTTTCACAGCATACAAGTGTTGTGGTGCAATTTATAGGAAGAGTCAGGATGAGGCAAATACAGTAACGTGTTAAATGCATTTCTTTGCAGGTGGGAGGGTGAAATATCTGAGGCATAATAGTACGTTTCATGGCCAAGCAAATAACAAAATAGAGTCTACTACTCAGGCAAGAGTTTCACAAGCATTTTAAGGCACCAATATAAAGTTTGAATTTGGCATTTGGTTTAACAGGAATGAGTTAATTTATTCAAAGGGTATGTGTTAAAATGAAAAGGGAAAAATTAAATCGCTGACAACTAAGTAATATCTGCCTCCTGAGCAATTCCTGTGACATACAAGAGAGCCAGGCATCAAAACAGGGCAGTGTAGGGTTTTGTAAGAAGTTTGTACTGGCAGAAGATCCAGGTTGTCAGGCACCATCCCTGGGGTGTCAGCCAAAGGGGTAGAGAGCACAGACAGCAGTGCTCGTAGCAGTGCTTGTTCATGTATGGCATGGACTAGGTGGGGATAAGTAGGGTTGTGGTTGAGTGATTCCCTTCTATTTTTGCAGGTTATTTCAAGCAGCAGTGATGCACAATGACTCATTAGGCTGAAGGGCACGCTAGAGGGTCAGTTCTTTCATCATCCCTCAGTGTGCACATAAAGCTGTTCGGAGATAGGATGATGTGACATAATCTGAGGTAGGGTGCTCACTGGCAATTTCAGGTTAACCGTCATGAAAATAGGACACAAACATACATATTTATTTCTTTTGCTGAAGGCACATTTGGACAAAGCATAAGAATTGTAATTTATTATGCATCACATTTTTTTTATGATTAGGCAATTTATGATAATGAGATTTTTTTACAGGTATTTAGTTCAAAAAATCATAACACCATGAGATGCTATTACTGGGAAGCAGCATAGACACCTTGATGTTCTTAATGAAGTTAAAGCATAGAAAAGAGAAAATTGAGGGTAGAGATTGTTCTAGAAATAATAAAATGCAATTTCGCAGGAACAGTATCGTTTAATGAATTATGTGACTAGAAAGAAATAATATCAGCAAATAATACGTTAATTTTGAGATACCTAACTGAAAATTGGGAAGGAGGAGCAGGTAATAGAGCATGCAGATTATGACAGTAAAAGAAACTTATGTGCTGGTAACTAGTTTATACAAGGAACAGGGAGAACTGACAAATAAGCAGCGTTTCTAAAGATTTTTAGTTTTCGTAGGGGAGAAACATGCCTCTCAGATTTGGAGAGAGACTCCAGCTGAAGAAATGTCCATAGCAGTCAATTCACTGAGAACATGGGCACTCACACAGCTGAAGAGCATTTGCCTTCTACTTTGCTGTGCTGTGCTGTAACTTAATTTGTTTCAGTCAGTGTTTCATATTTCTGATATTCTAATGAGTGTTCTGCTTTGTGACTTCTTATCCTCTGTATTAAAATTTCTAAGTAGCTGATCAAAAAGAGATGAAGCTAATAATCTAATGAACTGGTGTTGTAATTAATTGTGCTCATCTGATTAGTCAACAACCAAAGCTGATTTACCCTCCTTTCTTCTCAAGGCACTGCACTGATAATGGTTTTTCAAGACTGCAAAATAGATGCAGGAAGGCACTTGAAACTCAGATGTGGCAGGGAGATTGCTTTGTAGGTTAAGGGAATCATCTTACTTGAGCAATCATGATCCTATTTGTTTGTTCCTCCAGGTTGATAGAATTACTTATTCCTTATGTTTTTTTCTGGAATCTAATCTTTATTCATAGGATTTTTAGACTGGTAACTTCGCTAAATATAGCTATTTACATTGTTTATGGTCTGATTTTTGTGACTTTCTTTTTCTCTGAGTTCTAAAACCAAAGCAAGAGAGCAGTATAACTTTCCAATACTTAGAGTTATAAGACCTGAGAAGAAGTGCATTACTAATAATGCTTTTAAATATTTCAAACTTAAGGGCACAGGCAAACAGACTTATTGAGCTTAAGTGTCCACCAAAGTATATGAAAGGAATATGCAATATGTTGTAATGCCTCATCCAAAACGTTTAGTTCTGGTTTAGTAAAAACAATGTCAACTTAAAAATCAGCATATCAAATGGAAAAGTGAAAATCAGAGCATAAGAAGTAGAATCTTATGTCAAAATGGAATCCAAAATTAATCTCTAATGCCATTATTTGTTCTCATATTTATAAAACTAGAAAATCACAGCTGAACTGTCATCTAGCCCAAGTAGAATGCTTGTTTAACAGAGTGAGAAACCAAAATGACAGTGTCATGATATCCCATCCCAAGATTTAAACTAGTTTTTCCTCATACAGATGCTCTCCTGAATTAATACATCTGAAATAAGCTCTGTTTCTCTTTTTCTTGTTTTTTGGTTTTTTTTCAAGATGTAGCTTTTGTGTTTGCCTAGAAGCGTTTGCCATTCACATCCCTATATCATCAAACTAGGAGAACTCATTTCAGCTTCCCATCCTTTCAAAGTGTCTGTTTATTTGGAAATGTAATGTAAAATTACTGGATTTATACCTCAATCACAGATTTGTCCTCTTGCATCATGTTGTAGGAGTTTGACAGTTGTGGCACTTGGCTTTTTACTGCGTGAGTTTTGTTGCTCTTAAACTGAATTTGTATGGCAAATGGGTCTATTTGGCATATGGACTTTTTCCATGTAACAGGCTATTCATTGGATACTTAAATGGCCTGTTTTTTCTAGGAAATTAACTAATTTCTTACTGTTCCATTTGTGTGTATGAGCCACAAAGGAGACCAAGATAGGACCTACAATTTACTCATTAAAGCACTTTTTTCTTTTATAATTGTCAGTTAAGAGAATTTATGGACAACAGGACTCACTGGAATGCAAGACACTCAAATCACTGAGGAAGTTTTAATGCAGATACTTGGCTTCAAATCACTTCCTTTTTTGCTTCTGTGGGGTAACACAATGACATTCTTTGCACAAAGACTTCTGAGCATGCTGGAGGCCCAAAGCTAAGTGCCTTACTAAAATGGAGCAGAGGATGGCTTCAGAGGGTACCAACTCTCAGAACTTCTTGAGTCCATAATTAGTTGAGAGAGGGGAGAAAGAATGCACAAACTAGTCCTTTAAGAAGGCAAGATATTTAACAAATAAACTTTAAAAAGGCATAACCCAAAGTCTGTTTTTTGTAGGTTTTGCTCTTAGCTTTTGGGATTTTTTTTCTGATTCCAGAAACAATACTTGTGAAACTTTTTCATAGATTTTTTTTGTTGTTGTTGTTTAGTAGGAGTTTTATTAAATAAGCAAACTGGTCTGTTAGGAAAATCCTCATGCTTATATTTTTAGTTAACTGTTAATTTTATGTGAAGGTCTGGTCCTTTCCTATTACTATAGAAAAAGACGTTTTCTGTAGCTAGAACATGCCTGCTAGTACCAAGCAATTTCAGGTAAAACCTGGCAGCAGGTCAGGAATGTATTTTGGCCCCATGTTGGATTCTGAAATTGCACTTTTATCATGACCACCTCAAGCATTGAAATATTTCTGAGTGTATAGAAAAGAGGCTTGCGTGTATTCCTGAAAAGCACATGAGCTACACTGGGATTAAGTCAAGGGGAAAGAACTGTCAAAACTAAGACTTTTTGTGTTCGTTTCTTAGTACTAGCTGTTCTTAAGATAAAAAAAAAGGTCAAATACATCAAAAGATGGCAAGAATTTTCACACACTATGAGAAATTGGCTAAATTCCTTTTCCAAGTTTCAGGTGCGAATGAAAATCCTTTTCTCCAGCTGTTGTGTATGTTATAATTTTAGCTGAAGGAGAGGGATTTTTCTTTACAGCTAAAATTATATTAGAGAAATAACATTCAAACAATTTTATAAAGGGATCTCAGCAGTGTAGGACATGCTGGTACACTCAGAATAATATTTTAAACACAGTAAATTACTGCCTTTTACAGATAGTATAGTTCTTTGATGCTTACTCCGAACTCTAAAGCATTTCGTCTGCTTCTTTTCAATTGTTCTTAAGAATGCACTTGTAATGCCAAGTTTTTCCTGAGAATATAGCCTACAAAAAATAAAAGAGGGGATATTTTTATTCTTGTGGAAGTATGTTTGCGTGGGCAGCTCATGCAAATCAAAGACTTTTCCACAGACCTAAACAGGACAAATACAGGATTAATCTTTTAGTGGAGAAGAAAAGTTGACATAGAAATGATGGACAAATAACCTGAATTATAATACTTTAGAAATTGCTTGAATGGTTAATGTAGAGGAAGGCAATTAAGAACATCAAAACAGACCAATTTATAAGCATTTGAAGAAAACAATCTGATAAGTAATAGAATGAGGTTAATTGAAAACCGTTTATGTCTGATCAGTTTTGTTCTGAGTAAAATAACAAGCTGAACAGAAAAATGAAAAAAGAGGGGCTACTTTCCAATGCTGAAGCATCTGACACAGTATTTTTGAGTTCTCCCGGTGACCAGAGTAGATAACCAGGGAAGATGGTATGAGACCAGTAACACTTCCTCAGGCCATGCTCCTCCTGGCCACGTAGGTGTTTCACTGGGTGCTGGCATGGGGGAGTGATCCCTGCATTTGGCAGCCTCAGTGCCATCCTTCTCCACAAATTTGTCCTGTTGCTCTTCAGTCCATGCAAGGAGTAAGAGCTGCAGAGTCCTCTGGACGGAGGTTCTGTAGGACAGAAGTGCCTGAGCGAATGCTGGTATTTAATGCTGGATCATCAAAAGCTAATGCTTTAATTACATTCTTGCGGTCTTTAACATATACAGAGCTCCATTTAGCAACATTACAATTGTAAATGGAGAAAAGTGTCTTGATGTTGACATATTTAAAGTATTCCCATTATGACCTTCAGAGTCTGTACCACAGCAGGCTTTCCCAAGGGCAATAAGTGACACAATATTTCAGCTCTTACTGAATGAACAGGTAGTGCATTAAAAGCTGTATAAACAGCTGAGCATTAATGAGTGCAGTGATATCTATGAAGCAAATACTAAGTGTCAGAGAAATTAAATATCAAAACAGAAATTTTATGAACATGGGATTTTTTTTTTAATACCATAATTTAAAACATTTCCTGAATACACTATGTGTAATTCTGTGTATTGTAGTTAAATAGAATTGCACTTCAAATGAAAACACATCAGAAGGGGAGAGGGGTACTTAGAAATACTTTTTGTTTCTTTCAGAGGGGGCTATGGTTGATTATACCATGAACCGTACAGAAATTGTTAATACCAGAAAATTTGGGGTGGGTTTGGGGCTTTTTTAGGGAGACAATTTCTTTTCAGATGTTTGTTGCCGTTCATGTGCTGTCCCATCATTTATCTCTCAAAAGCATCAAAATATCAAAAAACGATATTAGGAGTCAATTGCTTCACAAGTCACACAGAGCAGTTATTAAAAACAATGCATTTAGCCTTAGGATTGGACATGCAGAAGCACAGCAGTAAAAGGCACCTGTTGAGTGCTTGACTTGGTAGGCTAATTGCTCTGATGTTTTGGAAAGAAAAGGTACCGCTGAATAATCAAAGCTAAATCACATTGTCATAGCATTTGACAGAAAGGTTAATAACCAAGACTGTATCCACATTAGACTGTCAGATGTTTGTCTAATTGCAAAGTATTCTTTTAAAGTGAAAGTAATACCTAAGAGAGAAAGATCTCTCTTAGGCCGAATTCCTTCTTGATATAAAATGGCTTGCTTCTTTAACTACAGTTGAGCTATTCTAATTAATAAGAGACAATTTTCCCCCAAACCTATGTTATTCTTAATACACATGCAGGATTGCTAAATTCTGAAAACCAACTTATAGATAAAGAAGGCTATAATTGGTGCTAAGAATATTTAGCAAGAAGAAGTCTTGCTGATTTTGGTGATGCTGCACTGAACTGTCATTCAAATCAGGAAAAGTTAAAGGGAGATCTGTGGCAATGACTGAAAAATCTATTTTAATTTTTTTTTACTTCAAACAATAAGCTGATTTTGTAGTCACTGAAAACCTAACACTTAGAAACTCTTAATAATGAAGAATGAACCATCTTGTGTTTTCTTAGGTTTTGTGTCACTACCTTGTTTGAATTTCTATTTTGTTTGAGAAATAGCTAGTCTAATCAGATAGTTTAGTTTTCAGCAGGAAGAGATGATTAGAAAAAGTCTTAGTGTACAAATAATGATAAAAAATCAGAATTTGTCTCAAAGTCACAGTAGTAACCAGAACTACTACAGCTAACCTGGAAGTATTCCGTGTCAAAGGCTGCACTGAATACTTACAGGTAAGCCAATAAAAGCTATAAAAAAAGTTTACTATAGAAAGTTTAAATTTTTAAGTGCACTATAAAAAGCCCCAACAAATTGTATGGTTGTATAGGGACAGTGCTGATGGCACTGAGCATCCTTGATGGGTACATGCACAGTGCTGGTTGCTTCATTTTGCTGGCTGTGTCACTGTATTAGACCCTTGCAGCAAAGAGCCCAAATGCTGACAGAATCAGCTGGGAGTGCACAGGAAAAGCAGTAACTCTTAGGGGATCATCTTTTACATTGCAGACCAGCTCAGAGGATCGTCACCACGGCACCTTCTGATGGGACTAGGGATGCCAGCTTGCTGCCAAGACAAGGCTCGGTCCCAGGAGGAGAAATGCTCAGTCAATCAGACAGAAAGAGAAGTAGGCAGTGTATAAAAGAGCACATTTAGAGGAGGCCAGTGGCAGCGTGGGGTTTTGTTTGTTTGGGTGTTTAATCTGTATGTTTTAAAGAAGAGTATTTAGTGTGCCAGTTGTAACTCAGTATTCTGAGGGCTTTTCCCTTGCTAGGTATCCTCAGGAAACATAACCACTGTTGCTATAACATTAATGGGGTTGGTGTAGTTCTTGATTTATGTAAACCTTTCCTCCTTACTATGAAAAATCTCTTTCTGGTGACTATTGTAACATGTAGAAGGATAAGAAAGATTGAAGCTGTTATGATTAGTCCCTCTTACACAAAACTTCTTGGAACAACAATATATTTGGAAGGCCCCTGAAATTTCATGCTGAAGATAACTTGTGCTTTCCACCTAATTTAGGATATTGTCCTTTCTGTGTCTGTCCTCTCTTATATCATGCCATAGCAAATATATTACATATACTAGATATTAAACATGCTTTATCTTCTTTATCATGGGGCTTTGAGGAATACCTGTCTCAATTTCACCTTTGCTAAATGCATATAATTCATTCTCCATCGTTGTCCTGCATGACTGCAATGAGATCTGTGATCTGCAGACCTGTAGCTGCTACAGGAAAGGTCCTACTGCTTGGTGTGACCAGAGCATGCTTAGGGAGGGCAGGTGCAGATGCTTTAATTCTGTCTTTGAAATGGGTAAAACTGCCACTGGGAGTAATGTCAACAGCTTGCTAAATATTCTCATATCCAGAGGTCATGTCTCAGCACACTGGCTTTCTGGATGATCTTTCCATAGAAATCAGTGTCCCTCCCCTGTATAAGGCAGATGAATTTAGTTATCCTAGAATCATAAGGACATTGCTCTGAAACTCCCACAGTTTATATGAGTGTATGGAAAATGATCCTAAAGCAGAAAGAAATTATTTGGCACCACCCATCTTCCCCTGCCTTAAAGCCTAACAATTGCAGTGAATAACTAATGCAAGTGCCAGGGTTGACAAGAGTCAGGTATGTGTCGCACTCCTTTATACCACACCCTTCATATCCCTAGAGCCTTGGATTGACATGCCCTAGGTGTGGAGGATCATGCCTGCTGTAGTTGTCAGGTGATGATAGTTGGCACATTTCCCCGTGAAACTGAAGCTGGATTATTTTAGTTCTCTTCCCATTCCTAGGTAATTAGCAAAATCATTAGTCTGCCATTTGTTCAGAAAAGCAGTTTGATGAACCATGGGTCTGAAGTCTTGCCCTGACTATCTGTTCCTAGCATTCCTCTCTTGAGAAAAAGCTGCTTACATTACCTGGAGTTTAGAGGTCTAAGTGGGACCTTCTGACTAAACTGAGAGTTATTCTTTAACACTCCATTCTTGGTATTCCTGCATGACTGGATTCTATTTGAAATTCATTTTACTGGTTTACGGCAGGCTGAAGGACTCCCTGCCCTATTAGATTCAAAATAACAGCCTATGGCTCACATATACCATGAGCAGAGCTTACACAAAGAATCAAAGTATACAGGGTGATCAAGCTGGGCTGCATTTACAATGGAAAAATATTTTTTCCCTGCGAACTTGTGCATCGTATCTCCGCATCCTTTAAAACATCCAGAAAACATGGTTTCACCTGTTTGAAAAATGACACCGGAGAAATATGCACTGACTTAGTGGGACATCTTGCCAGCAGTAGATACTACTAACGCTCCAATTTAACATCTGCACAGTGACCTGTAAATTCACAAATGACAAATCAGGTCTTACTCCGTGTCACACTGACAGATACAGCATGTTCAAGTTAACAGTGAGAAATAAAATTAACATGGCAGTGTGGTTTTTTTGGCAGCTCAAGCAATCTGGAACTTGCTTCTCTTCTGCAGAACTACATGGCCTGCACATGGTGATATTAGAGACCCTCTGTGAATGATCTCAGTTAACAGTAATTACTTCAGTAGAGGTGACATGAGACAGCTAGATAATGGGATTTATTTCTTTTTAAATAATCAACTGATTATTTCTGTCAAAATGTTGATGCAACATGTCTTGGTTTTTAAGCTATTTCCCATGTAAATAATTGCACCATGTCTTCGGGAGGGCTGTAGTAGCTACAAGTCAGTGCAGAAAGTGAACAGCAACTTTTGTAAGAAAAGGAAAGGCAGTCATGGGAATTCAGAATATCCACCTCTTGATTACAGGAACAACTGGAGCATAATGGGGAAAGAATGATAAACAGAAGCATCCAACTCGACAGCTCCTCCACACAGAGCAAGGAAATGCATTGTCTGTGCAGGATGTGCCCCTGGTGTGTCTGTATTGCTTCGTGTAAAGGCCTCATATTCTTTGTTTGCTGGAAGTGAACAAGGCAGACAGCTCACAGCTCAGGGACTATAAGGTTGTCTACATTGCTGTCTTGGTGAGGAGGAGCTTCTGATGAATTTGGAGAGGAACTAAGAGGCTGACAGTCTCTGCAGGCTCTGGACAGTCAAGGTGATGTGCATTTGGCCATGATAGAGAGAAGGAAAAATCACCTCGATGAGAAGATCAGGAAGAATATATCTCTCTGTCTCTACTGGTGTCTAAACCAGTCTATTTTGAAAGTTTGCACTCAGTATATGTAAGTGCAAAAAATAAAGAAGCCTGGACACATTATTTTACTACAGACTGTAAGATCTCTGTTTAAAAGGATTCAGGAATATTTCAGCTTTTTGATTTCATAGTGGTGCTAAGAAAGGTGCAAAGCTGTGCTGAGAACTCTTCCTCAGCATCGTCCTAGCATAATTTGTGCAGTTACTCTTGTAGGGCTGGCTATAACTCTATTTCTTCATCACTGAGTCATAAGATCATAAAATGGTTTGGGTTGGAAGGCATCTTAAAGATTATTGAATTTTAACACCCTACCTTGGAAAGCACCACCTTTCACTAGACCAGGTTGCTCAAAGTCCCCTCCAGCCTGGCCCTGAACACTACTAGGGAATGGGACATCCACAACTTCTTTGGGTAACCTGCTCCAGTGCCTCAACACCCTCTCTCTATCTGTATTTATCTGCCTACCTCTGTTTTTATCTTCCTAGAGAGTAAGAGAATGAAATGTCAGATAGAAGTCAAATAATCGTTCTTGTCCTCACTGTATACCCCACAATGCACTTTTCCAGTCCGTGATTCTGCTTTTCCTACATGTTCTGCCCTTTCATAATTTCAGTGGAGCTGTTGCCTTTAGAAGGGGGTAATCTACTCTACTTTAGATGGAGGTCCCAGCCCTGCAAATATAGGGCACATGCACTGTTTGGGGAAAACCATGGTCTGTATTTTTACCTTCTTATTTCTGTCAGACAAAGGTAAGTCAGAAGTTTCCATCACTTCAAAGGGAGAGAGTTCTTCCAGTTGACATTTCCCAGACCCTACTTCCTAGATGACAGAAGGTTTCCCCATTCTGGAACGGGAGGAAAACCCCTCACCTGCTGGTCCCATAGCAGCAGAGAGATAGGGGAAGAGGCATGGACTTCAGGGACCAGAGGAACTGGACAACACAAAACTTGCAAGCTGTTATGAAGGGCAGACTTCAGATGTGTAATGTGGCAAAAAGTGAGGGATCTCAAGAAGAGTGAATTTTTTTGCTAGAGAGATACAAGGATTCATTCCAGTGCTCCAGGGCTTTATGTTTTCTGTCAAGCTGTCTGCTGAGGTGAAGGGAACACTATTGAATTATTTGGGCCAGTTTGTGTGTGGGAGAGCAGCACTAGTTAGGACTGTGCGAGGATGCAAGTATAGATGGTAAATCATGTATGTTTAGGGGGTAGACTCAGTTAGGAGCCTGCATTGGAGGGGCTGGGGGATTGTGCAGCTGTAAGACTCTTGGTTGCTTTGGGGGAATGGAAATGCTTTTTTTTTTAGATAATAAGGAGGCAGAATAGGATGAAGTAGGTAGAGCAGCGAAAGAATTGAAAAGAAACCTATCCCTCTCATCTTCCTCCATCTGAAATTCTTTCCTGTTCTTTTTCCATCTGTAATGCAAAGGTCACTGAAAATGGCATAAAAGATAGAAAGTGCCTTGCCTTCTTCCAGAATTCAAGGGCCAATGTCCTCCCTTCCATTTCCACATTGGTGTTAAATACGTAGGTCTGGTGCGTGTGTTCTTTTATGTTCTTTGTTTGTATAAACTTCAGTAGTGGGGAGAGAAGAGCTACAGATGAGGCACCTCAGCAAAGGGTTGTCTTCCCCTACTGAAGGAGGCTATCCCATTCTTGAGATTGCTAATTCACCCATTTCCAAATCAAACCTGCTATGCAAATTTGAATGCAGTTTTTCACTGGGAGAATTGATGTTAGCAAATATAGATTCTGTTTGTATATGCTCATTCATACATATTTGTTTCTTTGTGTATCAATACTTTGAACTTTATGACACATGTTATGCAGTAAATTTTGTTTTACTTGGATTTTTATAAATGTGTTCAGAAGGCCCTCTGGCACTGTCTAAGGAACACAAATATTACAATATTATTAGCGTAATCTGAGGCCTTAAGTTTTGCAATGTAAAACAACTTTTTACTACGTAAAGAGAAGATTGAGGCATTAATGTTCTCTCAAAATACAAGAGAAAAGGAAACACTCATGTAAAATGAGAAGCAAGCAACAGCAGGTGTTTTATATTATGCTCTGATAATATTTTTCTCTCATGTTAAGAGCTCTAACTACTGGGCTCTTCAGTTCCTAAGAGATACATTTGGCAAAATCTCTAGACTTTTTAAATCCTGATTTGTATGTACATATGCACATTTTAAAAATGCTTTCAAGAAAGAAAGAAAGAGAGAGAGAGAGAGAGAAAGAAAAGAAGGAAGGAAGGAAGGAAGGAAGGAAGGAAAAAGAAAGAAAGAAAGAAAGAAAGAAAGAAAGAAAGAAAAAGAAAGAAAAAAAAGAAAGAAAAAGAAAGAAAGAAAAGAAAGAAAAAGAAAGAAAGAAAGAAAGAAAGAAAGAAAGAAAGAAAGAAAGAAAGAAAGAAAGAAAGAAAGAAAGAAAGAAAGAAAGAAAGAAAGAAAAGAATGATTATCAGCCCTTCTCCAAATTTTAGTGGGCCATGAGTCTCCCCATGCAGGTGGGCGCATGCTGCTTGGCCACTCAGCCCCATCCTGTGGAGGACCTAATGTCTTCCATTTGTTCCCCTTTGCGTTACATTTCCTGAGCTCATTCGCAGCTGTCTCCATTACTCACAGCTCTGAACTGATGAAAGGAGGAAAGAAAACGTGTGCTTTATCTGTATGTGAACTGTGAGAAGTGTTTCAGGCGGGGCAGTGGGCAGGGAGCTGTGGAGATCGTGACCCTTGCTGTTGCCTTGCAGGAATGTCAGCTCTGCTGGAGAGGAGGCCCGCAGAAGAATGAGGGAGTGTGATGGCCTGACAGATGCATTGCTGTACGTGATCCAGTCTGCTCTGGGGAGCAGTGAAATTGATAGTAAGGTTTGTCATCTTTGTCTTTTCAGCTGCAAATCCGGTTTTCAGGGTACATGGGGGCTATAAAGAGACCGTTCTTTCATGATTTTTTTTTTTAATGCATTGTGAGGAATGTCTTAGTGAAGCATAATTTAGCCTATCTTTTCCTTTTTTTTTTCTGCTGAGGTGTTTATTTTAGTGTGCTAAGGATTGTATTTGTGTCTACCTATGTAGTGTGCACAGGTAAGCATGTCATCCTCTCAATTGAATTATTGAAGTAGAAAATATGATACTGGTTTAAGAAGAGCAGATATATCATATTCCATGTAAAGTTCCTTACATTGCTCTGCCAGTTTTACCTTAAAATTGATTTTCAATACCCAGTAGGAGAGCTAATAAGAGTGAGGTAAGCTTGGAAGGCAAACAAGCAAAAAAAAATTGGGCGATTAAAAGGCAGTTTTGCAGTAAAACCAACATTATTTCTTCTTTGAAGAGGATCAATGAATGCTTTCAATAACAACTGTGTTAAGATGCCTCATTATGTCAACTTTACTTCTCTTAAAATACTAGGATATGAACAAGCTTCTCCAGAGGTGACAGGCACTCCCTAATTAAAAAGACTCCAAGCATTTACAAATTGAAGATTTGTAATGCATTAAAGTATTCCAAAGAAGAAGAAAAACGCCAGTTTCTTTTGCTTTCAGTATACAGTGCTAAATTAATTACAGTTGCTGCTCTAGGGCAACCTTGGTCCATTTGCAAACTCCTAGGAATTTCAGGAGAGCAGACTTTTATGCAGCAAGGTTTTAAAGCCCACTGGGTTTGTATTTCCAAATAATACTTCACAGAGTTGTCCGTGCACCCCCATGGGTTTATAGATTTGAGAGGAATAATCTCCAGGAGTCTTTGTTCACTACCTGAATCAAGTAGGTGAAATTTGCCTGTGAATTCGGGAGATGGAGAGAGGAATTAACAGAGGTTCATAGCATGAGGTGCTGGGCTAACAGCATGGCTTTTTTTTTATTTTTTTAAAACAAAACAAAACAAAAACAAAAAAAAACAAACAAAAAAAAACCTCAAAACACCCAAAAAATCCCACAACCCATTAGCCTGTAATCGATTTTCCATGAACAGACGTTTAGTAGAGGGATGCTCGGAGGACACTCACCCACAAGGCAGGCACCCACCTGGCAGCAGGGTTCGGGGCAATCTTGGCTGTTGCCAGCCCCCACTACCCCACCCAGACACATTCTGCAGTGCAGCCCCCAAACACAGGGGTGTTTTTAACTTCATTAGCTTCAGAGTAGGTTAAAAATAGCTGGAGTAGAAAAACTAGTGAGCTTATACTTAGTCCCCTTATGATGAAACTGAAAACAGCATGAGGAATACAAGGATCCTCGGACGTCAAGGAGGAGTGAAGTCTGTCCAGCTGTGTGGTTAGAACCAGCTTTCCTGGCTTGTAGGAGTTCACATTGGTAGAGAAGGTGTTGGTTGCATTTGAGCCGTGGAAGTTTGCTTATCAGTTTTTAATTTAAGCTAACATTGTCCTCGTGATGGACTCAGCTTACGTTTTCCACAAAATGAGAATTTTAAATGCAAAAACTATGATTTGTGAAAAAGAAAATTAAAGTTTAGGATCCTAATCAATGAATACAAAGCTTCAACTTCAGCATACTGTATCAAAAGTGAATAAAATTCATGTATGATAATAATAAGAAAAAAACAAAGAGGCAGTGAACTTTAAAAAATACTTACGGTCACTGTGATGTTCGTAAAGCTTTCAGCTGTGAAAGGTGCACTAAGAACACTTTCTAGACACAGACACACACATTCATACGTATTTCTACATGTGTTTATATATTTGGCAGAAATTTCAAATTACTACAAGTGTACTGCAAAATTGTGACTTTTCATCTATGTTAAAAAACAGATAAATAAATATTCCTGTGCAGATTAATCTGAATTTGACACCACCTCTGGAACTTTGTGTCATCACAAAAAACGTGTGCTGAATGCTTACCTGGCAGAAGCTCATGCAGTGCATGAAAGTAAACGGAGCCCCATCTGTTTGCCTCACTGGTGAATATGGCAGGATACAATAGAGCTGAAAGCCTCACATTCCTTCCATTCTGGGTTAATGGAGCAAAAGAGCTGGGATGTAGTGGCTATTGCTTTTTATCTCCATGGAGCATTAGGAACAGTTGAAATAAATATAAATAGATAGAGAATGGCTTTTTTAAGCATGCTTTCCTTGTGTGCAGAAAATTAAGCTCATATCCTTCTTATTAGGGATAATCAAACCAAATTGAACCAACTAAATGAGTAGGTTTCACGTCTAAACTGAACTTCTTTTAGACTTGCAGAAATTAGGTTGAATTACAAGTGAATTTGTCTCCACTGGGTCTCATCCATTTATGGATTCCTGCTTGCATCTTCTGCAGAAGGCACAACCTATTAGCAGTAAAAATGGATAAAAGGGAAGGGCTACACACAAGGTATCTGTCTGCAGCCTGGCTAGAAGCAGTAAAAGCAGCAAGACAGATTTCTAGTCCTACTTCTGGGACTGGAGAAACATCATCTGTTCATGCTACAAGTACTTGTGAAATGGAACTCAGATCCCAATTTTATGGTAATTTACATAGAATTTTTGCCAGAAAAAAAGGTTATTTCTGATTTTCAAAGGACAAAACCCAGAATCTATTGCCATTTTCTGTTTGTAGCATTTTCTGTTCACTGAGGTGGGAGTTTGCTGACATTCAGAGTGTTCGGGTTCTCTTGATCACTTTTTACCTCGACATCTGTTTCACATGGGGCTCCAATGTGAAATTCACAATGACAGTAAAAAAACTCCCAGAAAAGTATTGTCCAGACTACTGATTTGTTACCATGAAAATTTCTGAATCTCTTAAGCTGTGATTACCTGGGGAGCACTCAGAAATGTGCACATAAGAACTGTGCTGGGAAAATGCATGTGCAAAGATAGATGCAATTCCTTCTGCTTTGTATTCAGAGTGAGCAAGGGGAGGATTTTAATCTTTTTCTGGTTTTGTTTTCTGTATTTTTCTTTTTGTCATACTTTTCAGACCGTTGAAAACTGTGTGTGCATTTTGAGGAACCTCTCATACAGGCTAGCTGCAGAAACATCTCAGGGACAGCAGATGGGAACAGATGAACTTGATGGATTACTCTGTGGTGATGCCAATGGAAAAGACGCAGAGAGTTCAGGGTGCTGGGGGAAGAAGAAGAAGAAAAAGAAATCACAAGATCAGGTAATGAAAGTTACTTGCAGCTGTGCTGCAAGTAGTTGAAGTGCCCATCATTTAAAATATAAATAATTAACACACCGTATTAGAAATTAAATGCGTGACGCAGAATACACAAAACTGTTCCCCTTGTTAATGAGCTGAGAGCTTGAAGCAGAATATGGCTTGGAGTAATGAAATATGTTTGCTTGGGAAAGTTGTACATTATGTGGTGCACCTGGAAACTGTAGCCATGGGTACCCTGTGAATGCCATAAATACCGTAAAATGCTCTTTGAAAGGAAGCCATTTCTAAGGAAAAGTGTGATCTGCGTGTGCTTTACACTGTACTTCCACAGAGCCACGTGTGTGTAGAAAGGCTTTGATGCAAACAAACATCAGGCTTATATATATACACACTTATTTGCTTCCAAGTTAGTCTTAAACCGTGCCTCTACATGTTGAGAGAAAACTGTACAGGACTGAATCAAGTAATTTGAGTGAATGTTAAAAAAGCATTAATATTCTGATATATTTAATGTTGTTAACAAAGAAAAATTTAAAAGCAAAGGCTTGATTGCTTCCTCAAGTTATTTGACAGGTTTTAATTTTGGGTGGGTTGATCTTTAAAGTGTATTTATCTCCTTTTTTATCCCATTAAAAATATATTATTTGGACAATACTGACAGTTATATTGTGGAGAAAGACACTGTTTCATCAGTACACACAGTAAATAGCAATAAGAATGGCTACTGATTTATGGGCTTTTTCAGACAGCCTGTACTGGCAGCAGTTAGTTTTCACCTCTTCCTACAGTTAGTCACATTTTTGCATTGTAGTTTATTTCTGTTTCAGATTGCTCAAAGAAAATACTTATTTGAGTAAGCAATTAAGTGCACAGGGTATTTGAATGAGTTATGTAAACCAGTACTGAAAATATTCCTGAGTTCATGAAGTCAAATTGTGTTAACGTGGAAAAGTTATAGCAACATTACTAAGCTAGAAGTTGGATACTGTTAAACACCCCATCATCAGATAACTTGAATTTATTATGGCCTTTTGTTGGGATTCCTGTATTAGGCTACAGTGAGATTACAAGTGTCAAAGCAAACTAATTTTACCCCATGAAGTAGTCATCATCCCTGTTACTGAATTAACAGTTCTCACACACTGTGCTTGCAGTTATTCAAAGTACAGGAGTAAAAAATAGCATGTCTGGATATGAATGCGTCACACTGCCACTTGGCTTGCTCTTTGATGCTCTGTTTACTAACACATGCACACACACACTATCTGAAGTCTTTTTTAAGTCTTCCTCTTACATTTTTTCTGTGACTTTTGGATCTCAGATTCATACTTTTAACTCTGTGCTGTTGGCTCTTTAAATATTCCCATAGGGCTTCTCTGTACTTTAATGGTTTCCTAAAAAACATGTTTTTGCTCGTCCAGAACAAGGAACTGAGCTCTTTTGGCCAACTACCTTTACAATGTGCATGCTTTTGCCTGCTCTTAGATATTTTTGTCTGTTTCTATTAGTGCTCATTATCAGCATGCTGTGTGGTAAAGATCTCCTCAGAGCCGTTTGTGTTTGCCTAATGGAAGAGTTTTATATAGTTTTTTAAATCCAAAGAATAATAAAACTACACACATATTTTCAGGTTTATGATCACTAGGCTCTTCTGTGGCAAGGACATAAATTTACTCTTTCCAGAACTGATTCTGTTGTGCACAGGACTGCTTTGCATTACAAGTACTAGAAACGTTTTTCTAATGATGTTTCCTTCTTCCATCTAATTTCCTTTAAACCCGGACATCCTACTTCATCTTGCCATATGCAGGTTCTCACATGTGGATATTATTCAGTTCAGGAATTTTAAGGGAGCCTTGGGAGCCTTCTCCAGGTTATTTTCACCCATAATCCTCGACTGTTGAACATACCAAACGATTCGAAGTATATTATCAAATTGATATATTATCAAGTTAACTAGAGTGCCACTAAAAACAATAGCAGCAACATCACTGTGCCAGAAACAGTTCTCCCAATTTACCCTCCGAAATGGAAAAGAGAAAGACTATTTTTCATGTAACCACATTTATATTAATGGCATAAAATAACTCAAACTGTGATATGGGTAAATATAACTTTTTGCCCATTTATTTTGCAAAAAATAAGTACAGAAGTATGTTCAGAGGCACTTGTCCGGTGTGCACACAATTGTCCAATTGTGTAAAAAGATATGTTCTTTCTGCTTCTTTGTCTCTGTGGTTCTTTTAATACTTGAGAGTTTTATCTTTTCAGGCAAAGCACAGGGCACAGGCACATCTCTGTCAGTTGTGACATCTCAGTACAGGGGAGTAGTATCCAGTCTGTGATTGCTACATTTTACATCCCCAGAAAATATGTGTTGAGGGTATAGATATTTTTCCTTTTTTTGGCAGTGCATGGGGTTTTTGAATAACAAAATTGCTGTTTCATCTTCCTCGGAGGATAAGATGTACAAAATGGTGTGGAGGAAAAATGTTCATATTTTAGTGAATGCAATTTTGAAATTTTCCTATTACACTATCGCTGTAACTTAGTTTCTTCTTTAGTATGTGTATTTTCTTGAACTCCATTTATGCATTTATGAGGTAGTCCTTAATTTTTGGATAAAAGTGTTAGTAAAATAATAGTAGCATAACTACTGTAGTTGCAAAACAGATGTATCATTTTAGACAAAGGATGTGGATGAAGCTGCAGTTTTCCATACTTAAAAAATAAAAACCTTCCCAGAGCTGGGGAGTTTGTTTCTTAAACCATTAAACAGGAGAAACTTGATATTAAAATCACTTTCTCATGGGTTTTCTCTATAATGAAAGTAGAAGTTCATTTCTTTGTTTTATGATTTAGGAAGCAAGTTTTTCTAGGTTAAGTTTCAGTTGTAGTCACATGTAAGTTACTTGAAGGGGAGAACAGAATTGAGTGGTAGTATAAAATGTGGCTTCTTTCAAAGGCCTTTCAAGAACAAACTGGAATTTATTTTTTATTAATGACATCAGTTGTCTATACCAATGCAACTTCTGTACATCTTGAAATCAAATAAGATTTTTGTTCAGATCATAGGTCTAATGACAGCTTTCAAATGACTTTACTTAAGGAGTTCCCTTCAGATCACAGGAAACAAGTGTTCTCCTCCTTTCAGAATAAAGGTGGGTGGTGTTAAAAGAACCCACAGTCATTTCAGCAGAGCTGAGAGAGGTTCCTGGGGCATCTGGTTGTCACACAAATCAAATGTTAGAAGAGGCTCAAACCTTCTGAAGGTTTGTGATAAAATCTAAGTATAGCACTGGTATCTAAGTATAGCACTATGGAAACACAGAAAGCCTGTGTTAAAAACTTCTGTTAAGGCCTCAGGAAAGATAAATGAGACTCACCTGACTTCTGTCTCAAACCTCTAGGGCTGTAATTCTCTGCTGTCAACAGTGTTTGTTAGTTTTTCTCTGCTGCTTACCTGTGATCAGCTGGTACTGAACCTTCACCCCAATAAGCTCTCCAGCCACAGAGCCCTTCATCTCCGACTGGGACCTTGTAGACATCAACCTCTCTGCCTTGTATTGTGTCACTTTCAGATGGAAACTGATCCTTCCACTGCTGAAAATGTTGTTGTTCATGCTGCTGGCATGCTCACTGCTACCAACAGGTTTATTCTTTGAGCTGTACGAGAAACGAGGATTATGACAGAAAGCAGTTAGGGCAAATCAGGTGTATGGTCCAATTTCAGTAAAAAAATGCCAGGGAGTTGTCATTAATCCTTATTTTATTTCTTGTTATGCAGCCCATTATGTATACATGTGGCGCTATTTCATTTCTTTTCCTTTCTTCCCTAAGAAAAACAGGTTGACTTCTTGGCGTCATGTTCCTCTCGAGTTCCCCATCTGTGATCATTCTTGTCAAACCAGAATCTAGCCCAAAGTCTGTTTTTTGATTGGAAGTGACACTTCTGAAATGAGCCTGACCTTCTTTTTCACCTTCTGTCAGGAGCCTTAAGGTATAACAGCAACATTTCTAGTTATATATCATTAAGAATTGACTGGCACACCTCTTTAGCATGCTTGCTAAATGGCCTATAAATTCTTCTATCTAAGTGAAATAGCAGGTTTAAGGCCATAATATTTCAAAAAGCATAAAAAATAAACCTGCCAGATATGTCTTTTCATGTGGTGAGACCACCGCTTTACCAAGTATTCTTCAATACCAAGCCACACCAAGCTAATAAGCACAGAAACAGAGAAATGCTGGCGGCTCCTGGGTTTAACCAATAATTTTAACTGAGATGAGGGATGAAGGGCTGTGTTGCCAATATGTCCTTGCTCAGAAAGAATATTATTTCCACTTGTTGCTTCCTTGTCTTGCACAAGGTGGTTATGCCAAATGTTGAACAGCAAGAATCAACTCTCTTGAGCGATGCCTTACAGAGCTTTTTGAAAACCATTTCTACTTTCTAGCTTGCATATGCAGCATCTTCCCAGATACTCTGTGAGCCATTCAGTGTCATGTATGGCCAATTTGTTTTCAAAGTCAAAACTGCAGCGTTATTAATTTGTATTTGTCAATTTGTGGAATATGCTGCAAAGCCGGTTAGTTTCAGCTTTCTGTGGAGAGGAGAGGGGCATGTGGTGATGTGCCAGGGACTGTTTTCCCTGGGTTTAGCTCCATCCCCCTTCATTTGGGAGGGGTCTGGTTTTAAGCAAAGACAAAATGCACAAACTGAATTAATATTTTTTCTTAGGTAAGCATAATATTATAAAGCTGAATAAAGGCATTGACAACTATTTTAAGAGTGTAATGTATAATTAAAGTACAATTTAGATTTATTTATGTCTGAGATTAGTTGTAATGATTCAATACATTGAAATGTTTTGAAAGCATTTCAAAGACCTTTCCTAGACTTGTAAATGCTGTTGCATCAAACTGGGAACAGTAACATTATTTATGCAATGAGCTCTCCTCTCTCCCACCATGCTCCTGTAGTCTCTGTGTCAGTTGACACCTGCATTTATATTCACCATCTTTATTTAGGCCTGGATGTCTAAACTGAAGTTTGACTTAATGTAAATAGTGGTATTCCTTCCTCCTTTGTATCAGCTGCATGGATTCTCATCATCCCTGAAATCAAGCTCTGTGACTTTGGTGAATTTTTGTTGCTGAATTTTCAATTTCTGCTCTTGACAGCATTGGCCAATGCACCTCTTGGACAAAGGTATCCTAAAGAGGTTATTGGACTGACATTTCTTGGGACAGCTGGCAGAGACTGTCACAGCCACTAAGACATGCAGGATGAGATACCAATGTCTTCTTAGCAGGCCTGTTAGTCTAAAAGTCTTTGGCATAAAACCAGAAGTGGTTTTAGTGAGCACTTTGTAATTGCTCATATGAATTTTGTCACTGATGCTTCAAGGAGCATAGCTACAGTGTTGTCAGACTATCTCAAATGTCTAGGGTCATTGGGGAGAGGTCTAGATGGTTTTAGACATTGCTGGGGTTTGCTTTAATTTTTTCCTAGATTTTCTTTTTTTAGTAGTGGTATTTTGTGCAGACTGGGGGAAAGGAAGTATTCATATGTAATTAATTAAAATGAAACACTGTTGTGTTGTTATCACAGGAAAACCTCCTGTCATGTGATACCTATTTAAAAGCAAACCCCACCAATTTGAGGTTGTTAGTAAAAACCCCAAAATTTGCAGAGTGTACTTCTCTTACTGAGTTGAAGCCTTCCCAGGTATTCAGTATAATTGCACTATAAATATGTACTTACTTCCATTAAAATGAGAAAGGTGGTGATAGATAATCTGTTGTGCGGCACAGGAGAGCATCTCAATGAGTGATCTTTTTCTCCTCCCAAAGTTCCTTACTAATACGAAAATTGTGACATTTTAGTAGAGTACTCTTACGCTAACTATCAAAAGTCTGTTGTTCTTAAAAGATCTTGGTATTTGACTTTTTATTTTTCTTGACTTTCATCCTTTCTTTGCACTAGTCTCAGGAAATGAGAGATTTGTATCTCACCCACGTAACAAGCAATTTGTCAGCTTCAACCACAATATATGTGGGTAATTTCAGCTGAAGGAGGGAAGCCTGGAAGGAATATTTGTTTATGAATTTTTTTTTCCTCCTTAGTATAAGCTAGGAAGAGTAATCGCATGTTGTCCTCTTTTTCAGAGGCTCCTACTGCAGCCCCGGTCTATCTCAAGTAGACCTTCCTGATACTTCTTGATGGGCTGCAACAGTACAGTAACTCTTCCACTAATTTACTGGGTAGAGGTGTTTACTGGGTGAGGATGCTGGCTCAGCTCTTAGTATTTAGCAGGGTGAACTGCAAAGCAACTTCTGCTGTGCCTTAACCGCTATTTTATCTATGGACTCTAATACCCCTTGGGGAAAAATATTGCTATTGCTCAGGCAGTTGATGTTTATGAAATAAGAAAGAAATTAATGAAGATTGGGCAAGTCTCCTTTGCAATAGCTTCTTTGCTTATCTGTGTCAGTTCTACAGGCCCTGCAACAAGTGGGCTGTGCAGCTTCAGGCACTGGTCTCAGCTGCACAAAAGACGCCAGAAGCTACTAAGCCTTACAGTGAAGAGGCTGCCACAGGCACAGCAGGTGTTGTGGTTTAACCCCAGTCAGCAACTAAACCCACACAGCCGCTCACTCAGTGGGGCAGGGTGAACAAGAGTAAAAGTGAGAAAACACATGGGTTGAGATAAAAACAGTTTAATGGGGAAAGCAAAAGCCCCACATGGAAGCAGAGCAAAGGAAGGAATTAGTTCACCACTTCCCATGGGCAGCCATCCCCAGGAAAGCAGGGCTCCAACATGCATAACATTGATTTGGGTAAACAAACCCCATCACTCCTAATGTCCTCCCTTCCTTCTTCTTCCCCCAGCTTTATATTCTGAGCATGACACCATGTGGTATGGAATGTCCCCTTGGTCAGTTGGAGTCAGCTGTCCTGACTGTATTCCCTCCCAACTCTGTGCATCCCCATTCTCCTCGCTGGTGGGGTGGTGTGAGGAGCAGAAAAGACTGTTGTCAGTACTACTCAGCAGTGACTAAAACATCCCTGAGTTATCAACACTGTTTCCAGCACAAATCCAGAACACGGCCCCATACCAACTACTGTGAAGGTAATTAACTCTACCCCAGCCAAAACCAGCATGCCGTGGTGGACAGTGACACCCTCCCTGTGCAGCCACTCAGCTGCTCTGGGCACACACACCGCATCTGAAGAGCAGTGCAGGACATTTTCCAGGGTCACTGAATTTCCTCTGCCTTCACTGCACATGCATGTGTGGTACCAAAGATTTTCATCATTGTTACACGGACTCTGAGGCATCACAGTGTCTTGAGGAAAAGATCTTCCCTCACAGTTGGTGATAAATTAATGCAATCATACTAAAAGTGAGTTACAAGAAGGGCAAGGAAATGCAGTAATTTGTCTCCTTTTTTTTTAATGTTTTCTCATTACTGGGCAGAATGGCAAAACAACATTAAATATTAATTTATCTGCTAGATCATTTCTAGTGCTTTATATGTACCAGCACAGCATGAGCATGTATACAGGGCTCTATTTATATCAGCTGATTTTTAGTAGTCCTTGGGATCGTAAGAGTGTAAATAGCTGAGCTTAAAAAAAAAAAAAGAAATTATACGCCCACATAGGCATATACCTGCTCATATGGGTAGATCTTATACATTTGATGCATTTAATGTACTGTGCCGGTTTGGCCAAATTTGGAGGAAATATCCTCTGTGAGAAAGGCAGGTTACAACCACCCCTCCTCCACCAGGTTCGGGAAAAAAAAATTTTCCTCGAGGGAAAGTGAAAGAGATAAAACTATTTATTTGACCAACACACAAGAAAAGGATAATAATGCTAAATAATGAAATCTCTCGCTATGGAGAGAAACCTGAGAAGATTTCAGAATCCTTCTGTAGGTGTGGTCTCTCTCCTCCTCGGAGCTGAGTCGGCGAGGCCGTGGGCCCACCTCCGGGCCTCGGAGAAAAATTCTCCAGATGTGTTCTGATGTTGTTGAAACAGTCCAGAAGGAGAAGAAAAAGAGGAAAAACCAAAGTCCCAGGAAACAAAGGTCAGCTCTCCGTCTCCCTCTGGAGAAAAGGAGCCAAAAGCTGGCTGAAAAACAAGCAAGGAGCTTCCTCCGCTCTCGCCGCTGCAAAAACCAAGGAGTCTGTGTCCGTGTCCTTGAACAATTGTTTTGAAAAGTTCGTTTGTTTTTTTCCTCTCCCCTCTCTCAGGCTCAGTTTAAAGGTACAGAAAGGCACAGAGTTAATTTCTGGGCATAGAGCAGCAATAGGGGATACACATCATAAAGTCACCCCAAGACATGTACTTTGTCCTTGAAATAATATAGTAAATACCCTGTGCAAACACTCTTTAGTTGCATAATGCATAATTTGTGCAAGTTGGAATGAGACAAGTGAATACCTGAATTGGTGCCCTTGGACATCACAAGTCATTCATTAGTGGACTTACTAAGGTACAAAGTCTAAACCTGGTGTGAGGTCAGATTTGACCTGTAAGATATGTCTCTCATTTGTTTAAAAAAAAAAATCTGACAGTGTGAATGATTGAATTCTGAGAGTTAAAATAAGAAGCAGGCTTTAATGTATTTTTTATGAGCTGAAAAGAACTAATTTCTGGCAAGGCTGGTGATTTATAAGGAGGAAAGAGGAGAACTGAGTCACATGCGGTGAGAACAATCTATTGGTTTAAAGGCAGAAATGTATTAAAAATTTCAAAGGCACAGCCATGTAATAGTGTCATTCGAAAGCATTGTTTCTCCAGAAGGCATTTGTCCTCTAGTTTCTCAACCATCACTGGGTATTGCTATGCCAGTTCCTTTAAACTGTGATAACATTTGTCCAGCATAGTGAGTTTCATGTCTGAGCAGCTTTCTGGTTTTCGGTAGCTGCTCATGTGTATTAAATGATCCCCTCTAGCTCTCCACTTTGGTGTTTGTTCTGCTTTAATTTAGGTTTTCATTCTCAGAGGTAGTAATCACACAAAACCTTGTTGCAATTGGGTTAGTTGTTATTAGGGAAGACTTGATTGATTGTCCCTTAAAATATATGTATTTTATTTTTAAGGTTAGTGTAAATAAAATTATGATTGATACTTCCTGAAAACAAGAGATTATAGGTCTTTCCCCATGCAAGTATTATTGTGCACTCATAACTAGTTAAATTAACTGTTGCAGATTTAAACCAGAATTTAATTTGAC
The DNA here is from genome assembly GCA_013399195.1 of Dicrurus megarhynchus. Taxonomy (NCBI): domain Eukaryota; kingdom Metazoa; phylum Chordata; class Aves; order Passeriformes; family Dicruridae; genus Dicrurus; species Dicrurus megarhynchus. The sequence goes on from VXAD01010356.1 coordinate 462,664, forward strand.
TTACGCTATGTAGTAGATGTTTAATGTTTGGTACAGATTTTTTTTATTTATATAGACACAGTGATCTCTAACCCAAGGCACTACTTTTTATTGTCGTACGCAATGTGGACATGTCAGAGGTGTTAGAAAAGAAATTTTATAAAAAAGTTAACCCTTGTTCCTAACAATGGCACTAATGCCATGGATTGTTTAAATCTCTTTATCTGTACAAAACAAAATATACAATAAATATATAAGTAGATTTCCATTTAAAATTTTATTGTAAGTGCATTCCACATCTTACTTTTGTTTAAAAGGCAAAAAGAAAGTCTCTGTATTTTCCTTTGAGATGTTTCATACGTAGGTGCAAGTGTTGTGTGCTCCACTGGAGAGGAGAATCCCTGTCCTCCTGGAATAAAGTATTTATTTCTGGTAAGAGTGGGCTTTGTGCAGTAACCTACCCTTTGTCCAGATTTAAATATTGCACATTTTGGGTATCAGACTTGGGTTGTTTTTCATGGCAAAACTCTGTATGTGATGAGAGGAACAATGTGTTTTTTGAGAGCTGGTTCTACCAATGTCACTGGAGTCTCAGGCTACACAGCTGAATACCTCCTGCACTCTCATTGTGAGAAGCCAGAAGTTGGGCAGTTGAGAAAGACCTGTCACACTTGTGCCTTTCATGGGATGGAGGGCTTATGGCCTTGAATGATTTAGTTTTCCATAGTAGCATTCTGTGTTGTTTTACCTCTCATGAGAAGAGAGAGAATGTGGAGAACTGAGCAGGATGTGAAAAGAGAATCTCTTCTCCCCGTGCAAGTTCTAGATTTGCCTCTTAAGATATGTTCATTGGGCTTCTGTTCCCCCAGAAAAAAATACATGCAGTGAAAAGTGGTTTTGTTATGTCAGCTAGCTAAAACATTGGGATCACTGCCAATCTTATAGCTCGTCTATAAAAAATGTTGAGTAGGAAATTTGGTTCCTCTACAAAGAATCACATGATGTGCAAAAATGAGAACATCTGTTTATGGGCAGATGCCTTCATAGATGTTATAGTTTCAACTGAGGCAATTCTCAAGAGTATTTCACTGTTCCTTGCTGACAATCTGATTTGTGCTTTCCAACAGTGGGATGGCGTAGGACCTCTCCCAGACTGTGCAGAACCACCCAAAGGAATCCAGATGCTGTGGCACCCTTCAATAGTCAAACCCTACCTCACACTTCTTTCTGAGTGCTCAAATCCAGACACGCTGGAGGGGGCAGCAGGGGCACTGCAGAACTTGGCTGCTGGGAGTTGGAAGGTAGGAGCATTAACTCAATACGTATTTCCTCTTCGGTTCTGAAACAACCCTACAGCTGACAGCAAGTTGGTGATATAAATGTACCTAATTGCTTCTGGTAGTGGAATAACCTTCTGTTTTTATAAAACTGTCTGCAGTCAAATTTGAGATAGTATTTAAAGTCCTAGGTAGTCATATCACAGCAAATGTCAGCATACAGCAGCGAAGATCATATCGGTCAAGTCAGGTATGAAAAATTGCCACTGAAAACCAATATCCAAATGAGGAGAACCAGTTCTTTATGAACCTGGGTGACAGAGCCATGAAAAATGAGCCAAAAATGCCACCAGTGGCAATCAAATGAAACCATACTGTTTTGTCACTGCAGAAACTGGTTGACATTCTGTCCCTTAGGAGAAGCCAGGGCACAGCAGAGCAAGATATAAATGATGTGACACCAACACAAGTAATCTTGGCATTTACTTTTCTTAAAAGTAAGAAATTATTAGAATACATCCACAATATGATTAAATATATCCAATGAGTGAAGAAATGTGCAATCAATTATTCCAGCTAAATCTACTTTTCAATTATATTCAAAAGATCCAATTTTCTTTCATGTATTATTCGCAGTAAGTTGAGTGAAAAATTTAAGAAAATACTTATAAATTTAGAACAGATCAGTAAAATTCAATATAACATTGAACTTTGTTTACTTTTTAGGGCAACTTTCCTGGTGGTAAACTGGTTTAATTTGGTGAAAGTACTAACTGTCTAATCCTATGGTGTAACTATAATGCATTGATTTTAAATTAACTCTCAGCAGGAATATTTCTCATTTACGATGAAAACAGTCATGTATGGGGAAATGCACTGATCAGAGTTATGTCTCAGAAGGTATCCTGTTGCGTTTTAAGTGGCTGGGCATTCATATGTGATAAGTAAACACCAATTTAATTAGGCATTCGTTTTGAAATGTTAGCACTGACACTAAGAAATTATTTTCTTTTTCTCATAAAGTTTTATTGGAAGTTTGGTTGGCACACTCACTAGCTCTTCCAAGGCAAATGATGTTTGTTTGGTTTGTTTTATAATTGTGTTCCACCAGATTTATAAAATGTCTTTGACTGTTGCATTCAGTGGCATGTAAAACGATTTAACAAAATATCTGTTCAGTGATTTTTGTCCTATGTAAACACTGTGCCTGAAAAATCATTATGGTTTTATTATTCTCATGTTGTAGACTGCTTCAGATGGTGTAATCCTGGCAGAGAAATGCATTAAATGTGTTCTATCCATCTGGGAATGGGTGTAGCCCTGGTCCAAATGAAAAAACAATGCATGCACGTTTGCCAGGACTAATAGAAGTGCTAAAATCCAAGTGGTGTTCTTTCTCCCATTTCTAATAAATCTGTATACCTGTCATCCTTTAGTTCGCAGAAGTGTACAGGGAGAGGAAGGAAGGCTTTGCAGAGCTCTTTGGCGAGTGCTGGCTTAGAAAAACTGTTTTGGACTTTAATATTATCTGTGCTGATACCATGGGAAAAGCTGAGTTGTTCTCATATTGCTCTATTTTTCTAAAGATTCACCAATTCTATTACAAGGGATGTGCAGACACAGAATGAATATCCTTAATTTCACATGTCATACTAGCCATTTTTGTGAGGGGAGTAATCCTCTTTGGGGATTACATAAGCATTGATGTTTCCACCTTTTGACCTCTCCTTTCCACTGCTACAGTCCAGATACAAAATGACTGAAATAAAACATAGAAAACTCTTAAAAGAAGAGGTCATTCCTAAGGGAGGTTTTAATTTTTTTAGTTCCTCCAACAAATGGTAATTGTATAAAGAATGGAATTTTTTTTTTTACTTGAATTCTTTTAAGAAGAACTTTTTGATGGACTGAAAGAAGAGCAAACTGTATGAAGATAAGTAACGTTGCTATTAATATTAATAGCAATAGCAGTTGTGGGCTTTTTCCAATTAGCATTATTTTAATGCCAGAAGAATCACAGGCTGTATGAGGCACCCAGCGTACGTGCTGACACACTACTGAAGATACATCTCTTCTGGAAAAAAATACAATGCAGTTGATACACTTGTGTAATTCCTTCCTAGCTGTTTCACCCTCTTGGTTCCTCTGGTACAAAGCTGTCTAATCCTCTTGAGTGGCCAAGAGGTAATATTTTTAACACAGGCAGTGCTTAGCCAGTGCTATTACGGAGAGAAAGTGAGCAGATAAAAGGAAGTCTGAGTAATTTTTAAAAAATAAAAAGTTGTGTAGGGGATTTAGATAAATGTCTGCAACTAGAATTAACAGATGATATGTGTCTAAATCCCCTAGACTACTTTGGAGAATTTCAAGCACAAAAAGAAAGCAGCAGTATGTTGCTTTACGGATTAATAGCTCAGAAAGGCTGAAAGTTTTCATTATTCCAGGGAATATAGTTTCTCAGTGATATATACACATAAAATCAACACATGCACACGGTGAAACATAATCTGTAGGACATTTTTAGCACTGCTTCAGTTGCAGGAATTCCTTTTAAAGCCAAATACTAACATAAAAGAAAAAAGTGTGACATGCTTACATTTACATACAATTTTTCTATGTCAAAATGAAGCACTTTGGACTAAAGTCTTGACATATATTACCCATCTGCAAAGTAAAACTTGAGAGTTTTTTATAACGACTAATGCAATATTTGGTCAATGCAATTATTATTAGACCAAGGACAGTCTGTAACAAATCAGAAAAGGAACATCTTAATGACAAATACTTTAAGAGATCCGAAGGGAAGTTTATCAGTAAAAAAGGATACTGATTTTGAGGTATGAGGAGGAATATTTTCAATGTGAAAATTTAACCTGGCATAGTTTATGACTGCATATCTTCACTTTGGTGTATATTCTGGTTTTGAAAAAGATAGGCAGCTTATATACAAAGTAGAACTCATTTTGGAAGAGGCTGTTTCAGATAAACATGTACATTTGTTCATCTCACTGTTCTGCATCACATGAGGAGGACACTGGTATTGGAATCTGAAGGAGAAGAACTATCTCTGTAATGGAAAATCACATACATATCCTCAGAGAGATCTCTTTTTTTATTCATGTGCTTACTTGATGCATCTATGAAAAATAGGAATGGCCCTTCTGGAATAATATCTATGGAGACAGCCAAATATGTAAGTCTTTTGGAAAGACTGGACAAACTAACATTTTCCATATCACTGCCTGCCAGGGTACCACTTTGCTTAAGGTGTAACTGGTGCCTTGCACAGTGACCTGTGACACCAGCAGGGTGTCACTGCGTGTCCCCCCCCAACAGGGTTGGTGGCTGCCACTAATACACACTCCAAGCACATTGCTGCTACCTGAGAGCAATGGGGCAGTTTGTCAGCACTGGATCTGCACCCACCTGCCACCTTCTGCAGAGCTCAGCTGCTCCCTGGGACTGGGAGGGTTTCTGTTTTAGAGAGGTCATTGCTTCCCAAAACATTTTATCCCATCAAATCTTAACCATGGTAATTTTACGGTATCCTAAACATCCTGCAGACAGAAGGAGCAACATGTGAAAAGCATGGCCATTGGGTTTGACTTTGCTTCCTCTCATTGCTACTCTTAAGATTCCTTTTTTCAAAGAATAGACTTTTTGTAATTATATTTAATATGAACTTGAATATTAAAGCTGCTTAGAAATATGAAATATAAAAACTAGGGAAACACTTTCCTCATCAATCTTAGCTGGAGTTTTCCCTGAACAAATAAGGTTTGAGACATGTCTTTGGAAACAGTGCAAACTCTTTATTTCCCATTTGGTATTGACTTTCACTGGGAGCTCTGTTATTTTTCTTTGCCACTTAATTTGTGTTTAACCAAATTTGTGCAAAAATGTAGAATAAGAAAAAAGGAGACTTTCTGACTCCCTCAGCTTTATTCTGAAGACAATTGGCTGCTTATTAAGAAATCTCTGCCACTATAACTCTTCAAACCAGAAGTTCTTTCTGCAACCTCATATAATTTTTTATTTTAATGCTTTGGATTGAAAAAATTACATGGTTTAAAATTACTCGAGTGATCCTGTAAAAGATGATCTTTTTATATGTAGTCTGGCATTAGTACTTTTCCCCAGATGGTGAAAATAAAAGTGGCAAGTTCTTTTTAGTTTTCACCTTGGTCAATCGGCTATTAATGCATTAAATCTCCCGAGCCTGTAAAAAGTTATATGCAAAATGTCCTCGAGTTAACAATGTCAAGCATCCAAGGTTATGTCCCTTCTGAATAGAATTACCCTCTCAGGAGGAAAGGAAATATTAGGATATCAGCGTATTACTTTGTCTGTGTGTTACGTATCTGACAGCTGAATTTAGGCTGATGTCAGTTTGTCTGCCAGACGTCACTGCAATATGGCCAGACCTGTTGCCCTGAACTCATGGAATCATGAAAGAGCTGAGGTTGGCAGGGACCTCTGGAGGTCATCTGGTCCAACCCCCTGCTTAAGCAAGGCTACCTAGAGGCAGTTGCCTAGGACCATGTCCAGATGGTTTTCTGAATGTCTCCAAGGGTGGAGACTCCAGAACCTCTCTGGGCAACCTGTGCCAGTGCTCAGTCCCCCTCACAAGTGAAAAAGCAATTCCTGCTGTTCTGCAAGAGTCCTGTTTCAGTTATCGCCCATTGCCTCTGGTCCTACAATATTACCTTTTCTATTACATGCAGTTGATAACACAGTGTTGTCACCACAAGTAGCATTTCCTTAGGTTTGTCAAGCCCTTAAAAATAAGTTCTTCATTCGTATGATCCTTTTTTTTAAAAAAAAAAAAAATACTATCATAATTTATATAGGCAATACCTATCTTTTAAAACCAGGAAACAAGATTTGCTATATTTCTTCTGGCAAGACAATGGCTTACAGTGGAACTGGAACAGGTAGCACAGCTGCTCTGGGCCTTGCTTAGTCCCTTCTGTGCCCTCAGTCTTCTGTCTCAGTTACTTTGCAGGCTTTAAGAACTTCCCTCATCTGCTTTAATAACAGGATGGCCAACTTCCTTTTCCACACTATTGCTGATACAGGCCAGGATGCCTTTGACCTTCTTGGCCACCTGGGTGCAGCTGGCTCATGTTCAGCCACTGTCAAACAGCACCCCCTTTTCCACTGAGCCACTTTCCAGGCACTGTGTCCCCAGCCTGTAGCTCTGCCTGGGGTTGTTGTGACCCATGTGCAGGAGGCATTAGGTGCCTCTGCCTTTTCCTCATCTCCTGTCACTATGTTCCCCCTGCATCCAATAAAGGATTGAGAGTCTCCTGAGCCTTCTTTTTGTTGCTGCTGTATTTATAGAAACATTTTTGTTGTCTTTTACAGCAGTACCCAGATTAAGTTCCAGCTGGGCTTTGGCCCTTCTGATTTTCTCCCTGGAACCTCAAGACATCTGTGTAGTCCTCCTGATCTCTCTTCTTCCAAAGTGCAGGGGAAAACTCTCCTTTTTTTTCTCTCTGTCTTTTCCTGAGCTCCAGCTCAGGAAAGGTCTTTTTTCAGCCAGGCTAGTGGTCTTACCCCTATATGTTGAAAGATGAGCTGGTGGAGGAGTTGTTCCTATCAACAACAGGAACAAGCTTTTAAGATTTTCTACTTGAAGAATGTCTAGCCTTCCTGGACTTCTTTGCCCTTCAGTACTGTCTCCCAAGGGACTCTGTGAATCAATCTCCTACAAAGCCCAAAGTTTGGCCTCTGCAAGTCCAAGGCAGCAGTTCTGCTGACCCTCCTCCTTTCTTATGCTTTGACTCTGTAACATGAGGAACAAGTGCTTCTCTGTTGAAGTCAGTATCAGTCTCCTGAGACTATAGCATTCCTTGGCTGGTTCTTTCTAGCTCCTCTCCTTTCCCGTTCCATGTTTGATCATACTCAGCAGGGAATGAGGAGGCTGTTTGGTTAGACAACTGAATGTCCCTGCCTTTGATCCCTAATGTACAGGTACAATACCCATGTGAATGGGGTTTATGGGTCATTGGCCTGTCTCTTGAGATAGGCTAGATGCTATCTTGGTCTTTGTTCCTTAGACAAGCAACTGCATTTATTTTGTTAATTCCATGCTAGAGAAATCTGACTCTCATGGGAGCAAGAGCTCCATTAAGTAAATTATTAGATAAAGAAACTAAAAACATAAAAGGGACCAATTTAGACACAAGGTCAGTGCAGCTGCTTCAAAGAGTAGTATGAGAAAGTTTCAAGCTCCTTACCATCCAGACACTTGAAGATAATGAGTAATTATTTTCTAAAGCAGCAGACATCTAGGTTATCAATCTTCTCTTACCAGGCAAGGACATATTGTGAGTTCCTTGCCAGACTTTTCTGATGACTCTAGTTATTTATGTATTAACCCTTTGGAGTTTCATCAGGCTGTTCCAGGAGAAAAGTTTTTTTGGATTACAGTGAAAAAGTTTATTTTCATTTTCTCTAAAATAGTAGTATTATGAATCTTTATGTGACAGGATGCAGAAAACCACTTATAACATACTATGTAATCAACAAAGACAGACTTTTTAAATAACCAATGCTTTATTCTGTCAGGAATTCTTACCTGCGTAGAAACACCTCATAGATGAGACAGCATCAATTGTTGAGGGGGAATGTATTGGCTCTATAGGACAGAAGTCAAAATTAAAGGGACAGGACAATATTCAAGAAGCAAGACCTGCTGCTGCAAACACTTGTATCACGGACATCATAAGGAAATCAGCATGGACATCTGTATGTGAAATGGGAACCCAGTAGCTCATGGTGGCTTCATGCTCAAAGTAATCCCTTACTATAAGCAGTTTGCTTCCTATGAGATGTGTCACTTTTTTCCCAAAGCTTTTCTTTTGTAATTATATTAGTTACAATGTTTGGAAAACTGATTGTAAAAGTTCTCAGATCATTTTGGATACACAGTACCTACTTGTACTGCAGAACAGGAATGATGAGGTGCAAGGGCAGTTCCTTATCAGTTTTACTTTCCTGTTTAAGATAACTTCTGTAAACACTGTTTTCTTTTTCTCTCTTGTTTATTTATTTAACTTTATATCTTTACCCACTGGATTTTGTCCTTTCTCTTTAAGCTTGAGTAAGTAACCAGTTAATACTTTTCTCTTGTCCTGACACAAAGATATAGAGAACTTGCTGGTAAGCTACCAGACAGGATCATTTCTGAGAACAGAACACTGCAATCAGGGGGCAGAAAGTCATTGGGAACTCTCTGCTCTCTTCAGAAACTGCAGAAAGATAACCAAGATTTCAGAGCTTTGCTCTCTGTCAGGTCATGTGACTTCTTAGGGATCCCAATAGAGTTCTTTGAGTAAAGTAGATCTGTAATTTTAGAATATAAAAATACTTAATTTTTTTCCTGATAGGTATATTACATTGAGTCTGAACAGAGTGGAACATTAATCTTTGACTACTCATTGATCTTTGATTATTCAACGTGCAGTTCTCTTTCATGGTCTGCTGTTTTACTACTGTTAGCATGGACTCTTTCTAAACTTTTCCTAGCAGACCTCAAGTCTCTCTAACCTTCCTGGTACTCTTGGTAATTTAATTTGCTTTGTCATGCCTTCTGCCCTGATTTAGCTTTCATGTTGTAGTTTATGTCTCAGCAGTTCCTTTTAATATTCAATAGCCCAAAAGTCTTTTTGTCAGTGTTGAACTGTACCAATACCATGCTAATTCTAGTCAAAGCTGAAGTATGTGACAAAATATTCTGCAGGTACTTCGGGAACACTGATGTCAATGGCAGGGAAGTGAATCCATTCAAAACGTCAAGTGTTTACTGTTGTTTGTATTTCTTGAATTTTGTGGGGGGAATTTATTTTGGCAGTTTTTTTCTTTTTCACTTTATGGTGGAAATTTCTTCATTGTTCAGTTTGGTCTCCTGTGTTGCTGCTTCATAAGGGAATAAAGAAAACCATATGAAATGCTAAAAGGAGTTAACTGACTAAATGCTATTTAATTTTTTCTGAAAAACATATGTGTTATCTAGATTAATTACTCTTTTCTTGAGTTTCAGCCTAGTATAATCTTAATCCCTAGAAACATTCACCTCTATTCATGGTCCTTTATAATAATAACTGTCAAACATAAAAATCATTTTCAGGTTTACTGTATTTTTCTACCTAATTACTGTGATGAAAATAAAAAGGGAACTACTAATGAAAGTGGACATAGAGCTCTACTATGTACCTTCAAAGTGATGTATAATAGTTATGCCCCCTGAATTCCATTATTGGTAAAGTGTATTCATGCACAGATTGTGGCTCCTGTGCTTGTCTCTGGTAATTTAGCCTCAATCTGATGCAACAATAATGATTTTATTTTATTTTCTAGCTGCTTATTCCCACTAAAGTGTTTGCTGTTCCCACAGGAATGCTTTTGCTTTACAAACTGAACAGTTATTTGATCGTTGACACTGCCACTGATTTGTACAGTAACAGGATGATTAAGTGTGTTGGCAGAGTGCCTCATTTACTTACTGATAGGCAACAAACCCTTTGTCTCCTTTCTTTTTTATGATTTTTCATCTCTTCGCTTTTATACTTCACTGAACTCCTATTAGCAATTGACCCACAATGTGGAAATGCAGGTGCATTCCACGATGGCTTTAGGCAAACGGAAGGATCATCAGTATACACAAGACCGAATCAATTTCTCCATTCTCTGCAAGAATGAAATAGCCTTTTGAGGCATCTCAATTTGAGCCTTCCTGAAATCCACACAGTGCAGCATAATTGCTTGCAGAGACTTGTCCTAATTGGCAGCTTAAGGAAAGAGAGCCAGACAGTTCATACCACTTTCCACATGGAAAGTTCTCCAGAGACTCTTGAAACAATTAAAAGCATTTCTCTCTTTCTGCCTAAGGTTCATGACTTGAAACAGCAAATGAAATGATAGCAAATCACACATTGAGGAGTCTGTGAACATTTCCCAAAGTGGATGACATCCTCTGGAAAAAGACAGCTTGAGAGGGAGAGGAGTTCACAGGGGAGAGGAGAGGTTTTGTACATACTTTTCTGTACTTCTCCTCCCATTGTTTTATATGTATGTGTGCGTATGTGCATCTGTAAAAGATTATATCTGGATCTTTCCCCTGTGAAAGCTTTGGAGCTGTATTTTTTACTGTTGTGATCCAATTAATTGGTTCATTACAGATCTTGAAGGCTTGCATGTCATTTATTCAGTAAGGAGGTTTATATTTTCTCCTTTTTTTCATACTGAGTTATTTCAGTGTTTCTCCCACAATGTCTCCTACTCTCCCTAGGGCTAAAAGGAAAACATTCCCTAATTTGTTTCTTTTAAACTTTTGGGTTGGAATGGATGATGAAAATACTACATCCCAAGAAATGTGTTGTAAACCTGGCTTTATGAAACAAGTGCTTGTGTTTTCCCTTGGTAGCTGACTGAAAAAAAATCAAAGGAAAACTGTTCACTGAGGTTTTAGTATGGAGGTTTTTGAAATATAGTGAATAATCTAAAGGATCATTTTCGATTCTCTCTGGTATTGAATAGATATATATAAGCTTTTTTCTCTCATAACAACACCCCCACTGATTCCCCATGTAGTCCATTTTGGAGATGCTACATCTGTGATGTACTTCTGCAATGAACAACAGCATCTTTCAGAATACTCTCAGCTAGCTTGAACTCTCACCTCAACCAGACAGGCTCACTTCTTTCTCAAAATATTCTCACTGCTACGTTGAACTCTCACGCTGGCAGTCACCTTGTAATCACAGCAGACACAACAGATGCTTCCCCTGGGAGAGATGTACAAAATACAGCATTTTTTAAGTGAGAAGAGGTATTGCTCATTTCCCAGCTGCAGGTGAGAATGCATCTAAGTGGCAGGTAAATATATATTTATTAAACCAAGAAGGTTAGAAATATTTGTTTGTTGTTTTCATAGCATCCTTTATATTGAATATCCCATTAAAATCAAGGTATAGGAAGGAAACTATTTTTCAGAAAATATTTCCTGTTAAACTGACAGATCCTTAGTTTTTTATCTGATGATCATCCTATACGCTGGTTCTAGAGAAGAGACTGGAGGAGAGAGCATAAAATAAGATCAACCAAGAGTCCTGCTACCACTTGTCTTCCCTAAACTGCTTGCTTTGCTGCACAAAAGGACAGCACATTTACGTTTTAGACACGTTTTTGTGCTCAGGGATGCTGAGAACCTCCTGTGCCACTTAACTGACTAGAAAGCTTATTATAACCATTTTCACTTTCATCTACAGCAAAGTCCAGCCAACTGGCTTTTGTTATGCATAGTTACTACAGAGGAGAATTAATAAAAAAATGTTCTTTAAATGCTGGTTTCTTTTCCTTTTTCACAATTTCCCCTGAATTATAAGATCTGGAATGAATTGACACTCCTGACATAGCAGCATTGTAGTTCTTGTCTATCTCCATATCTACTGTTCTTATCATAATTATATATTCTGAATTTTGCTATTCAGGGCATGTATCTATTATATAAACAGATGCTTTTAAAGTGAGCACTTCAGCTGCGGTAGAGGCCATATGCAGGGGTTAAGCTTGGTCTGCTGACAGTGAATGTGCTAACCATTTTTTTGTTTTTACTCTGGCTATGTAGTAATGCTATTGCAATGTAATTGCTCTTTACAGTGGGATGTCTTTGTCAAAAGAGAAGGGCCATATAGATCAGAAAATCCTAAGGCTTATCATCCTAGTTTCAGAAATACTTTAAATACTTCAAAAGCAAAAGCCTTCCACAACTTGTCTTCACCTTCCAGGTACAATGGCAAGATAAGCGTCCATGCCATAGCACTGAAAGGAGAGAGACACTCTGCTTCAATAATTTCCTTTCAACTGTCAGTACAAGAAGCATGAATGTGAACTTTATGAAAATTCCAGAGAAGATATCATGAAGTGAAAGGAATGTGTACCTAGGGATGGCTTGTTTTGAAGTGGGCTGTGCTGAGGAGACCTGTACATTCTGCAGGTGTCCAAACATCTTAACTTTGTCAATACCCATGTGCTTTAAACCCACAAGGTCACAGTTGCTGTCTTGTTTACATGTTTTGCAACTGCTGGAGATAACAGTGGGATGGAAAAGAGGGTAGTAGAGCTGATCTTTCATCCCTTCATGTGCTGGGAACCCCAAGTTGTGCAGCACTGGATGGACCTCCTACTCACAGCACACTGCACAGATCCCTTACTCACTGGCATGATAATCTTTAGAATTCCTGAAGGATTTCTTAGAAGTAAACAACTCTATTCATCTTTTCTACTGTCAAATTAAAAGGATGTTTACGTGAGAACATACTGCTTGCTTTGATGCAAAGACAGGGCCATGCCAGTGGTGTCATGACCAGCTGTCAAGTGGGAGATGCCTTCAGGCTTCTCTGATAGAATCAGCCACTGGGTTTATCCTGCAGCCACGTGATACCTGCAGCCAGGCACCACGCAGGCCCGCACCACCCTCAGGTCAGCTCTTGAGGGAATCTCTAATGCTTCAGTGTACAATAGTATTCCAGTTAGGATCACTACAGGTGCTAAAACCAGGCATATAGTTGTCCTCAATTTTCCTTCTGAAAAACTTAACAATCACAAGAGAAATTATAATAGTGTTTTCATGTTTGTAGACTGAATAATTCTTATGGTAACAAAAAAGAAATACTCAGACCTCTTGAACTTGCTTTGTAATACATATTTTGCAAAATAAATGTTGTTGGTTTATCAGTAAACAAGCATCATTAGGTTGCATACAAAATGCTGATGCAAAGTAAGTCGTCTGCAGACTTGGGCTGTGAAAATGTAACCAGGTGTGCTGGGAGTGAAGTCAATTCATCATTTAATTTCTCTGTCACCATTAAAAAAATGAGTGCAGATTGCCAGATCAAGTGGTTGCCTAGTATCATCAATGCAATTATTTCCATTCTAGTGAGTTTTGCATCCAGCTGCTTCTGTTACCCCTTCCTCTGTTGTAAGCTCAGATGCTTCACTGTCTGTGGTGGATTCCTCACTTTGTTCCCACTCTCTCTCCCCCGTGTCTTTGCAGTGGTCAGTGTACATCCGCGCTGCCGTCCGCAAAGAGAAAGGATTGCCAATATTGGTGGAACTGCTCCGGATAGACAATGACCGGGTGGTATGTGCAGTTGCTACAGCTTTACGAAACATGGCCTTAGATGTCAGAAATAAAGAGTTAATAGGTATGTTCTTTCCAAACAATCTGTATATACTGTGGGTTTGGGGATTATTTTTTTTGTCCAGTTTGCAGCAGAATGAGCGCAATGAAAATTATTCTCACATTTCTAGAACAATTTCTTTAATTCTTTCTTTAGTGTGTCATATTCAGATTTTATGTGACAGCTTGCTAGTATATATCAAGGAATTGTTAAATTAATTAAACATCATGCAATGTTTCTTGATCTCTCATGCTGTAATCTCTGTAGGAGAAGCAATGGCTTTCTTCTGCTTTAGCACTTCATTCCTAGGCTGGCAGTAGCACTTGCATCTTCCAGATCAAGGATCTAAGCAGAGCACCCGCTCCTGATCCTCAGATTACCTATTGCAAGTAACTTCGGAGTCATGAAGTAACAAGTTATAAGAATTTTAAGATGGTTACAGGAATTTACTGGGCAGATGAGTAGCTCCAGCAAGAGAACTTGGAGACTCTTGCTTCACAAACAAATATGTAGTTAAGGAAAAGGACAATAATTTGTGTAATCATTATTGTCTCTGAATTCTGATTGTATGGTAAGCACACATCTTGGGGGATTGGACATTTTTTATTTTAGGCTTTTTGTGAGGTTTTTTAGCTGAAATTCATCCAAACACCGTGGGTCGTTGAGCTTTTATATTCATGTTCTGTCTTTGAAAAATAAGCACTTCCTTGATTTTTAACTATTTCAATAATTATGACAAAATTACTTCTACTTCTGTACATTAAGAGCATATTTTCTGTTAATTTTTCCTAATTTGTTGATTCGTTATCATTACAGCATATTTCTTCCCTGCTTTTAATTACAGAATTATACAAATAGATACTATGATCATAATGTTTGTTGTTTGTATCCAGTGTGATCTTAGGGTTAATGTTTCATTACAGCAGTGCTCTGCAAGTTGTTAAAACAAGACAATCACTCCTCTCATATTGGGAGGAGTGTCTCATTGTACTAATGTTCCCAAATCTGCAAGTTTCATTTAGGAATGTAAGACTATACATGTAAAATTGAACTGACTTAATCTGATGTGGCATTCAAAATACTGGGCAAATCATGGATAGTAAATTTACACAGCCTCAACATTTTAATATTTTATTAAATTCTTAAAGAACACATGATAAAAGCAAAGATAAATTAAAAAAAGGTGGGAACAGTCTTTTGAAAATAATAACCTAATATATTTATTTACGTAGCCAACTAATAGCAGCTGTAGAGTGCTGCTCTGATTTATGTTATTTGTAGGGTTATTCTGAGAAATTGTCCTTCATAATTGCAGTAGTAATTTGCTGTAGCTTAAAAACAGCCCAAACATGCCGATATGACAGGGGAGTTATAATTCTTGAACCATTTCAGCTGTGATCTTTGTATTTTCATTTCTTTGGCTTTCATCACTGAACTTCAAAGAAACAGTAATAGTGGTCATTACTGCTCTTGTTGTCAAGTATTTTTTAGCAAATGGGGCCTATCATAGAGCTGATTTTTAGAAATGCTAAACATCAGCAGTGGCCAAGGATTTCAACTCATGTTGTAGTCCATCCATTTTTGTGATATTGCAGTTCCATGTATTGCAGGATGCCTTAGCTGTTGGTATGCAAAAGAAGCCTCAAAAGGGGCTTGCTTTATCAGGGTAGTTCCTCAAGCATCCTTCTGCCTAGGCAGAAATGACATGCTATTTATCTTTTCTCCTTCTGATTTTTGTTTGTGCATCAGGTTCTTGTGGTGACAAACTCTACCTCACAAGCTGGAATTTCCCCCATAAGATAACCTTTTCTAAAGGAGAATTTTCCAGCTGTATATATAGTAAAGTTACATAGCTAGAATTGAGTTGGTTGGGGGTTTTTTAATGCCTTTATAAAGCTTTCTTTTCAGTGGTGCTGTCGTTCCATTCCCAGCTGACATTTTTTTACTGAAATGTGCCAGAGAATGATATATGTAATTCTGCTGCTGCCAAGCAGCCCATAAATCAGCTTTGAGGCACCTGGAAAATATATCAGAAAGCTTGCTAAAATCCAGACTCACCTGTACTGAGCTACAAAACAAACAAAAAGACCCCTTTCTCAAATGGCCAGAAGTTTCATACTAGACTTCATTGAATTGACCAATCGGTTTTGTTTTTCACGCAGATCAATCAACTGTGTTGTTATATTGCTAAAGGTTGGTGCAAGGCTTCTCTTATAATTTATCTGAGCCATCCCCATAGCAACATTTTCTTCCTTTGTAGTGAGGTCTTCTTCCTTCATTTTAGGCATGTTCCATGTCTTTAAAAGGACCCTCTTTTTTCTCCTTCTTCATTGCTTTTGCAATGTGCCATGTGTCCTTTGGCTGAGACAGAGGACATATTCATCTTTCTCCTTCCCAAAATTAACCTGCACTCAAAAAAACCATGGTAAATCTGGCCTACGTAGTACTGGAATAGGTAATGCAGCACCCAGTCTTCCTCCTTGAACACACTGCCCAGGTGCATTCCTGGTCACAGGTTAGACCACAATAATTTTCTCTTGACTTCAGGACCCTTGTCTGCATACAATAGTACACAGTCTTTGTTGCTTCCCAAGAGTGCACCCAAGGGAAAGGTTTCTCAGCCTTTTCTGTCTCCGAGCTGAGGGAAAGATCCACTACTGATATTGCCTGTTTTGTTCTTCCTTGGTTTCAGTGATCTAGGCTGCACAGCACCTCTGTGTCCCTCTGGTACCCCAACATTCTTCTGCTCAGCATTTTGGAAGGCTTCTTTTCCTTCCTTGAAGCAGATTCTGTCTCTGCTAAACTTCTCCATGGGTTCATTAGCTTCTCTCCCCAGCCCCACTAGATGCCACTGAGTTGACCAAAAATTACTTTTATTTGCTTTTGACTGTTCACTTAGGCAGAAGAAAATCACTTTTATCCCACAGGTCCTCTAAAAGCTATGTTGATGACCTCTGTGCAGTTATGTCATCCCCACGTTCTTTCCCTTTGCTTCATCTGTCCCCTTCTCTCAGAAAAAAAAGGGTAAGGAAGGGAAAACAGAATAAGAAACCCACCCTTCTGTGTTCCTCAGGGCTATGTTGGTGCCTTAGTTTGAGGATATGACATTATTCTCTTTCTGCTGGGAATGCAGTTTTTAACTTGAGGGTTACCTGCAGACCTATTGTTCCTGGCAGTGCCGGTCATGCCAGCGCCTCACACCAGAGCTGTCCCACTGTCTTCCCTACAGTGACGGCACCTACAGACTTTCATTCTCTAAAGCTACATTTTGTTGGGATGGTATCAGAAATTGCTAACTTAAAATAGTTTCTTTTATTTAACTAGAGGAAACTTGGGTCAGCTGGGTGGGGCAGAAAAGCCCGTCTCCAGTAAACAGCATCTTTGCAGGATGAATTGTTTCCTTCCAATCTGCCCCAGCAACCTTCTGTGGCTTTCTGATTCAAACACCTTCCACACAGTCCTCTGGACTTTTAGGGAACTTTCTGTGGGTTACTTGAGTCTGTGCAGTAGACTTGTATCCTACTTTAGATGAACTCTCTTTTCTTCTTTAGGAGTCTCCCAGCCGGCACTGGTGCAGCAGCCTCCCTTCTTGCTATTCCCTCTACCCACTCTGCATGTGAGAAGGCTTTCCAAATCAAGATTCCCCATTTAGTCCTGGGAAACAAGCCAGCTTCATCTTTCTTTTATCTGAAAGACAGACAGCATTTTCTTCTCTGCTACTGTCCACGACCTCTTTAACTAAAGAGTTTATGCATTGTACAGTTAATTGAAAATTATGTGACTTGTTTTTCTACCTACACAAGCAGGTACACACTATCCCTGTCTGAAATTTTTAAAGGATGACTATCCCCAAAATTAGCATTTCCCTTGTTCTTGTGTATGCGCAGCATTTACCTTTTATTTTAAATGGCAATTACTGTGGCATTTTAAAGTGCAATAGGTGATCTTTCAGAAAAGTTAAGCTGATTTTTTAAGGTGCCCCAGATGAGAAATTTGTCACTATTCATGCAGAATATGTACAATATAGGATTTGTCCACTTGAAGGAAAATTTGGAATTTGTATTAGTACTGTTTAGTGGTAAGTCCACAGGGTGTAGCCTTTGGAGAGAATGCAGAACTGGAGGTAAAATGTATAAAACTTCAATGCACAGTTTTGTGCTTCAAGTCTTTCTGTCACTTTCGTTTTATCCTGACAGTGGTTTCTAATGCTATTCTGGGTAAGTGTTGATTAAGAGGACTATTGTACTAGTAATTGAAGAGCACCATTCTTTCTCTTGGCCTCTTAGTCTGCATTTTTGCAGTTAAATAAAGTTTGTTGGGGTTTTTTTTTAGAGACTGGTAGTATTTTAACCACTCAGCCTTGGAAAAAAAGGGGACAGTTCCACCTAAAGGTTTTTGTTGACTTCTTGTACTATGTAGAAAACAAGTCCTTACATATCTGAGCCCTCAAAATGTGTAGAGAATCCAGGTGTCTGTTCAGGGCTCTAGATTCTTTGGAGTTTGATGGGATAAGTTGAAGTGTTTTAAAACTTAAAACATCCTTTTTGTGGCTATCATTGTAAAAGCATGATTCAGACAAGTAAAGTTAGTGGTACAATTTCTTCTGCCTTCACAAGTTTTTAAATTAAGTCTTGAAACGGGGCCTGTAGCAGGGGTCATTTTAAAATAATTGTTCCTGAGTTGGGGACAACGTGTCAGTAGTGAATTATCCTCTCGTCACTATTCATCTGTTGGTAATGCAGTTATATATACAGAAGTCAACAATAGCATATTAATTAAATTATTACTTAATGGGTGCTGGAAACTACTTACTGTTGCTAGGTGTCTAAAAGTTCATGTCTAATATAAGATACCTGTATTAGACTCCCTTACAGGTGACTGAGAGACTGACAGAAAATGACTTATTTTATCTAAAATGTGATAAAATGGAGCTTACCCTGTATTACCATATGACCATTGTTTAGTGATGAAAAAAATCTAGGGAGTGTGTAAATTGACAGTGTATGTCTTGTGATCTCATGAGCAATGTGGGTCTGTTTGGGTGCCTGGTGTTTGTTTCCAAGTTTTACTGCTAAACTTGAGACAGTTTGACTGAAAGATACATCAGGAGTTCACAACTCTAATGAATTGTTAGATTTGCAGAATAATTCATGCTGGAAGTAACTTCACAAGGTCACCTTGCCCAGTTTTGCACTCAAAGAAAGGTCAGGTATGTTATTTCAAAGTGTGATACCCATGTTTGGAAAGATTGCTTTTCAGCTGTGAGGCTGAAAACGCATCAGAATCAAGTATTGGCATTCTCACAGCAGAACATGGCTCTTCTGGTGTATAAACAGCTACATGGGGTCCTCCTGTCTTGAATGTGGTCACATTTTGTTTCAGGATTAGTAACAAATCCAAGTGAAAAGAGCTCCCAGTTTTGTAGTTACAGGAACAGTAGCTAAGTCCTAGTATCAATGTACATTGATAGGGAATATGGGCATGTGTTGGGAGATGACTAAATTAAATATGCAGCTTTCATCCCACTTAGGAGTGCCCACATGCAGCTTTCTCTTATTTTTAGACGTGAGCATTTCTGAATTTCTCACACATTCATCTGGTGACAGTGAGAGACACTGAATTTTTGTATTGAATTTCTAATTGACTTATAAAGTATCTTAGTCACTGGAATGTTAAATTGACATAAATTCGCAATGCAGAAGATGCCAGAAAGCACTAATCAGACATTTGTTCAGAAGAAGGTGAAGTCATAATGTATCCTGCAATTTGTTTAATTTGTGTCATTTTTTATTGCACTTAATTTTTTTTGTTTGATAGTTGAGCTGTGCAAAACAATAAATAGATACCTGAATGAAAACAGGCTGTCATCAAGAGGTTGAGGAAGTTGATTTACAAAATTAAGCCTGTTGTCATGCACTAATAATTCGTGCTCCTTACTCTGTATCAATGAAGAGGAAGATGTTAGTTAAGTTAGTAAAAAAATAATTAAACTTTGATGTTTTATACCACCTGTATGGCAACATCTGGACTCCCTGGTTTCTAGTGTTGTATAAATAAGTTAGCTGAGAATTTAACCTGATAAATATTTAAATGTCAAGTATTTTTTTCCATTGCAGTGTAAAAGCCTTGTGTCAAGGACGTTTGACTTTTCATATGCCTTAAGCCACTTGCACAATGCTTTTTGCTCTGTGTTTCCTGAAATATATTTCTGACAAGCAGACCTGGTCATTACAGAGGTTAGAAAAGGTTTTCAACCTTAGTCATTTCTTACTAAATAACATTCTCACATGGAGAGATTTAGGAGGAAAACCAGCATTGGTAAAACTGAATTCTTATTTTTAGTACCAAAGTCAAGATCAAGCACTTTCAAAACTAGATTAACTCTTCTACATCTGAACTTCCCTATTGCCTAAGTACACCTGTCTGGATTTGGAGGGGTTTTTCTCTTCCATGAACCATCTGAAACAAATGGTGTTTCAAGTAGTCAGCTGGGCTTCTGGACAGTAGAGAGAAACTGGCACCTCTAGGTGTTCATCCCTTTATCTCTGTCAGCTGAAGCATTTGATCTTACAGTGCAATGGGTCCTATGTGAGAACCTAGAGAAGTAGCCAGAGACTCAATGGCCGACTTTTGTGTGACTGAAGATAGGGAAGCAGCATCCCATCAGAAGTTGTTCTGGTAATACAAACTAAATACTGTCCTGCTCCCCTTTAATTAGGTCAGTAGATTTTGCAAGAGCAATTAGTGAAAAAGCACTACAATTTTTCATTGTCACCCAAAACAGCAGAAATAGCTGCATGCAGGCTCGAATCTAGGAAAATGAGGGATGCTACTTTCACAGATCTGTTTTTCCTTATAATGCCAAGTCAAAAAATCATTTCATCTGTGTCACAGTAAGATCAAGATGCCTCACAAATTCTGACCACAACCCAGACATAGGTCAGCTATTCCTTCTAGGAGAATAAACTGTGGGGAAATGCCTGTAAAATTTCTATTTTAACTGCTGCTATCGAGAGAATCATCTTCAGTATTGCACCATGAGTTTCTCTAGATGATGATGGTAATTTTAAATGATGCCATATAATGCTTTATGGTTTACAAACCTGGAAGTCTTTATTGTAGGTTTTATCAGTTTATATTCACATTCAGTATTACTTAAGATTAAATGCTGAGTGCAAGTCATAAAAGTTGCAAAATCTAGTAGAGGTGTCCCAGGAAAGCCTAGATTCATTGTAACTGCCAAAAACACCACCACCACCAAAAAACAGCCAAGGGATGTGCCTTTTCACTTCACTGATGTGCATTTCGTGCATAAGAAAGTGCCCTGACCTGCAGCTTACATTTTGTTTGAGATAAACAATTTCTGTTCGATTCTGTTCTCCTGCACAAGGTAGCAAGCAATTAAACTGTAACTGTATCTGCTTTCCTCATTCATAAGATTGACATTTCAAACAATTTAGGATTAATTTTCATCTCTGTTTCTCAGTATGTTCATGCTGAGAAGTGCCACTTATCTTTTGAAAATTTGGAGTTCTGATCTAAAAAGTGCGTATAATTTAGTCACATACTCCATAAAATATACAAAGGTAGAAATGCAAATTTCAGAAACTGCCAAAGTAATTTTTAAAGCACTTTTAAATCCATGAGAATGGAAAAGCAGTTTTGAAAATCCAAGTTTTCTGACAGCCTTACAGTAACATAAGGGTATCAAAGCATCTTTCCAGCCTGTTCTGTATCAACTTCAATTGATGAAACAGCAAGCTAGTTTTGTTTTTTATTCTCTGTAAGATTCAAACTAGTGTTTTCCCCTGAAATACATATCACCTTAAGTGATTTTCAAATGATAGAAGTGACATATATGGCATTTTTTACTAAAAGCACTTTCCTTCAAAGAAACTCAAATTCCCATTCATGACACATGTCAGTGCAAGAGAGTAGAACAGGTGAATTAGCATTTGATAAAGGAAGGTAATGTCATTTTCTTCTCACGTGTGAAGACCCTGAGAATGGGTCTGGGGCACTGTAGTTTCAAAAGATGTTGAAGGTGGATCTGAGAAATGAAAAAATTTAAACCAGTAAGAAAACAAAGGATGAATGGGTATTGATTAAATTTAAACTACCTATAGATTGTTTTCAGTTACACTAATATAATTTTCTCTGTGCATCTACGTCCTTGCACTCTCCAAATTCGTGCAGTTGTTCCTGCAAAATCTCATTCAATCCTAGTTCCCGAGTTAGATGTTGACAGGTGAAGTGGGCAATACGCGATGTCCCTCCCGCCTCAGGTGGCTTTTGAGAGATATTTCCACTTCTATTTTAGTGTCCCCAAAGTTGTTTTCTTCATATTTCAGAGTGCTCAAAAAGGAAGAATGTTAAGGACAAAACCCAAACACCATTCACAAAGGTGATACTGGTAGCAAATTCTGATTGCAGGGAGCTAAAATATTTCTATGTCTTTGCACAGATGGACTAATTGTAGGCTAAAACAAGTAAAATAGCTGTGAATATGCAACACAGATGTTTGACATCAACTATTAGATTAGAAAATGCACCATAGAATGTCTCATTTTCTCCTGATAAAAATGTTGACAGTCTTGTTTTAGAAATGGTATTCCTTAATTTAGTGCCTCCAGTAAAGTGAAAAGCCACAAGCTACTTTCCTGTCCCCATCCCCTCCAGTAAGAGACAAACAGCAGAGATACTAAGTCGAGATGAGAACAATTTACTGGAAACTGCAATGAGATAAGAAGATGAACAGTAACAACAACAACGTTGATAGAAAAAAGATACAGAATTGATACAAAAAGATGTCTTACGGGCAAAAATTGCTCTTTGACCAGGACAGTGAACAAAACAGTGGACAGAGTGTCCATGCCCATGCTTTTTCCCTCAAGCCTGAGACAGTGAAAAACAACGGCGAACAAACCCTTTGGTCAGGACCAGCGTTACCCCACCTCTCTGTTCACTGCTTGTTCCCCAGGAGAAGGAGTGCCTCTCCTTCTGGGAAGCAAGAGAGTTCCTTTCCCCCACCACCCAGCCATGACATATGATAGTATCTAATAGCACCATATCTTGGCCACACCCACACAGCTTCAGGCTCTGCCCCATCACAGCTACTGCAAAAAATTATCTCTGTCCTGGGCCGAAACTAGGACAACAACAAAAGTAGAAGATACCAGAGAGTTAGTGTTCAAAGAATGCAAGATCAGGAAGGATTGCGAATGTCCGGGTTGTTATAACTGGCATTTTAACTAAATCTCAATGCAGTTAAATTGAATTTAGTTTTTCTTTCTATTCCTTAACACTAGGTGCTTACACAATATTCCTGGTTCTTAGCACTTGCCCAGTATGTGCAGAAGGTGATGGTACTCCTTTGTTGGGTCATATGCACTCTGTGCCAAAAGACATGTGTACATGGGTTAGTTTAGCCTTGACGAATACAAGAAAGGCAGTCAGTCACATACTCGTTGGTTTCTGCATGCCATCTTCAGAGGCTTCTGTTTTCTTACAGTATAATTGGTCTTCATGAAGTACTTTGATGTAGGATCTCTTTGCTTGTAAGAACCAAGTCGTACCCTGGTTGTTTCCGTCATTTATTATGTGTTGAAGGCCCTTGTTTCAGGTAACACTAGTAAAACTTCAAATGTTCTCTTAATTACAGAAAGCAGAATAGTGGTCTTTGGCTGCAGCCTTTGCAAATGAATGCTGATGAATATTGTACCTTTATGTGCATGTAGTACCTCTCAAAAGGCACTGTCTGGGACTGTCTGGAAGCACTGCCACTGTGTCTTGAGTTTCTGGTCATTTATGGGCTCTCTCTTTTTTTTTTTACTGGTTAAATAAGTCTCAGAAAAAGTCCAATTCCTCCCCTACTTAACAAGCAGTATTTTAAAAAATCAAAATCTGCTGTTGTTTCATGCTTATAACTGATGGGATTGAACAGCAGCAGTTTTGTAATACACAGTCACAAAATATTAAAAGGGTAACAAATTCTCATCATCTGAGATAAGTGAGGGAATAATCAGTTTGCTGAGGGACCTTATTATCATAATTCCGTAAGGTAAAACTGTGATTCTGCTACTTAATATCTCGATGGGCTCAATTAAACAAAAATAAAGAAATCTAGTTTTCCTCCCAAGGAAAGCCTAGAGAACCCTTAGAATCAGCTTCAAAGCCCCATTGATCTCTCCATGGCATCTCTATAAAATTACTTGAAATCTGGTATTACTGATACAATCTTCAGTGTTATTATGTTTTTCATTTTCCTTTTGCTTCCTCTTGTGGCTGTGTTATGCAAGAGGTTGTGTGAACATGAAAAAGATTCAATGACTACCCCCTAGAGTTAGCAATTTAATATATGTTTAATGTATGATACTTTATAATGGTAGATTGGACTTTAGGAATTGGCCTAAGAAAGGATTAATATGCATTAGTGCTTAAATTCATGCTTTTTGTATAGATATGTAATATGAGTAGTGCAATTTGAAAAATCACATTAAGACAAAAGAAAACAGCATGTTGTTAGCACTTATAATTGAGGTTTTGAAAAAATATATATATTATATATTCAAATATATATATATTCAAATATATATTTTGAATATTATATATTCAAAACACAAATTATATTATAATTTGTGTTTTGAAAAAATGAACTAGATAATTGAATATTTTAGATTTGATTGCTCCTATATTCCAGAATGAAGATTTTAAGCAAACATCATCAGAGAAACACCTTTAAAGACACAGTTTTGAGAATTTTCAGTAGATTGTCAAGCTCTACCTTACAAAAATAAGTGGAAATAAAGCCTACCTGGTTGCTGGTGGTTTATAAACCTTGGTCAATGTGCACGGAAGTAATCAACAATGAAATTCAAAGTTGCTTCTCTTTGTGGTCTCAGCTGTTAAGTAATTGCTAACAGTCTGGGATACTATGAAATTCCTTTGCTCACTAGATGATATTGTGCCAATGTGATATTACATCCTTTTAGTCCATGTAAGCCTAGAAAATTAAGTTAACTGGGTAACTTAAGAAAATATGCTTAAAAAATAAAGTAACTTTTTCAGGTTGTAGGGAAGGCTTCAGTCTGCAAGCACAATAAAGACAAAATTTGGTATTTCTGGATGTGTTTGGCTTGGAAGGGGCCTCCAGAGGTCAAGCTGGTCCAGTAACAGAAGATTGCTTAGGCCTTTGTCCAGCTGATGGGATGGACATTGCTCAACCTCCCTGGCCAATCTCTTCTGTTGTTTGACCATCACCATAGCAAAATTAGTCTTCCTTCTATCAGTTGGAATTTCCTGTGTTCCAGCATGTCTTTTGTTTCTTTTTCTTAGACTGTGGAACTCTTAAGACGATCCTGACCCCATCTTCTCCACACCATTCCATTAAGTAGTTGTAAACAATTGCAAGATCTCTCCTTAAATCTTCCTTTTAAGTCCCAGACAATGCAGTTCTTGTCTGCCATGTGTTCCAGCCCCCAGCTGTCTTTGTGGTGCTCCACTGAACTTGTTCCAGTATTTTGCCTTTTTGTACTGGGCAGAAAAAAACTGCATGTGATAATCTAGATGCAGTTGCAGATGATCCAGATGCATCTAGATGTAGTCTAGATGCAGAATTGCTTGAATGAGAGGAAGAATCACATCTGTGTTGGGTTGGCTAGGATCCATCTAATACAGCCCAGGATGTCATTGGCCTGCTGCAAGGGCTGCAAGGGCACATTCTGGACTCATGCTCGGCTTGTCTACCAGCACTTCTAGGTTTTAGAGGTTTTTTTAAAAATTTGCTTTCTAACCAGTTGACACCCATCTGTGTGCTGGTACAGGGGCTTATTTAATCTTGAGTGCACTTGACTTCATTGAACTTTGAGTTTCCTGTTCATCTGTCCATCTGAATAGCAGTCCTGCCCTCCAGTATATTGACTATTCCTCCCAGCATCACATTGTCCACAGTCTTTCTTTCTGTCCTATCATTCAGGCTGTTAATGAAGATGTGAAATAGTCTTGCCCCCAGTACCACCACCTGCAGGACACCTCTAGTAACCATCTGCCAGTTAGATTTCATACTGGCCATGAAGTTCTTCTGTCCAGCCAGTTTTCTGCCCACCATATCATCTACTTATCTGGTCAAAATCTCAGTAAGGACACTGTATGGAGTACGGGTAAACTGTCACATTTGTTTTTTCAAGCAGTGTAAACTCTGTAATTCCTAGTTAGAAGTGGATAAACACAATTTAAATGTCTTTAACCTCAGTGACATCATTGCAGATAGTTAAGTTACTTCAGGACAAGATTCACCAAATTTTAAACTACAGTTTCAGTGTGACAGTGTATAAGCTTCAGGGTCAAATCATCTTATTGTGGAATCAGGGCCATAATACGATAATTGTAACTAAATTTGCTTAAACACAGAAGTTTGCTTTATTTACCAGAGGGAATTGTAATAGTAGCTCAATTGGTTGTACTTTTAGTAAGGCACTGTACTTCCAGATTTTTAAAGGGAAATACTGTGGAATTTCATAGAATATCCTGAGTTAGAAGAGACCCTCAAGGGTCATCAAATTCCAGCTCCTGGCCGTGCACAGGACCATCCCCAAGAGTCACACCATGTGGCTTAGAGCATTGTCCAAACAGGTCTAGAACTCTGTCAGGCTATTGCTGTGACCACTTCCCTGGGGAGCTGTTCCAGTGCCCAACCACCCTCTGGGTGAAGAACCTTTTCCTAACATTTAACTATGTCTTTGGAATTGATTACTTTCAGATCAGTGGAAATAAATGTAGCTTCTCAAGTGTTCAACAGTGATGCCTATTATTAAACTAATCACATGTAGACTAATAGATTCTGATCTGATACATAATTCAATTGTATAGCAATAACATGAATTTTAAATTATTTCAGACATGGAAAAAAATGTTATACGAAATGTGATCGAAACACTCTTACGTACAAAGGCATTTTTATTCTCTCCTTTAAAATAACTTCAGATTTGCCTCTGAATAGCATCTGCAAAAGTATCCACATATTAAATTCATGTAGAGTGTCTTTAACTTAATATTTATTTATATTAATATATACACACTACAACACTGTATGTGTGTGTTTATATGTATTTGGGTAGGTTTTATTCTAGCCTTTTACTTGCACCAAACAGAAAGAGAAGCTGTGCTGAGGAGTACACATGCATATAGAAAATTACTCCTTTCATGTAAAACACACATTGTATTACGGCATACACTTGCAACAACTAGAAGAAAATCTTGTTGCTGTCAGCCTAATCTTCTCATGGGAGCTAGAAGGAATTTTTCCATCAAGTTACTGAGAAGCAGGATTCAACTCAGAGTAACAAAGCAGCATTATTAAGATAGAGTGAGTAGTCTGCATAGGTACTAATCACCATAACAATGCCAAACAATGGTAAGGTCTACTTTAAATTAATTAATTAAGTAGGAGAGTAAAGTGAAAGTACAAGTGGTTCTTACCATGTTAATAACATCTGGGTAAAATTCTTAGGTGCCTGTTGGTAAATTAAGAACTGAATTTCTGTTTTCAGTCATGACATAGGCTTTAAATGGACTGTTTTAAAGGACTAGAAGTTTATTATGAAAAACAGAGTAGGATGCCAATTAATTCGCTTTGATCCTTTGAAAATGTTGCGCTTAGCCCATTAAGTATATTTAATAGAAATAAATTCATGTTAAATATGTTATATAATGCAGTTCATTTTTAATAGTGGAATATCTATTTTCACTCTTAAAATTATAGGTTCTCAGCTGATTGAGTTAGCATATTTAGGAAACTGCAGCTCCCTAACCTAACACATGGTCATTCACTGTGAGGCAGTCAGTGACACAACATCCTCCTGCTTCTAGGTTCTATCCAGCCACTCATTAACACATCACATCTACATTGAATCAACACTCCCTAACTTATTGGTCAAAATGAGCTGGGGGATTACTGTTTCCTTTTACAGACAAGCTTTTTTTAAACACAACAAACTCAAATGAGTCCCATGAGCAGCTGACCTGAGAGGTGAAAAACTCTGACTTGCCCCCAGTATGCTTATGAGGCTCAAAATGATAAATTTTCACACTTGCATACTGGAGGTCTGCCCACAGCCTGAAAGTTGTTTAATTGTGTTAGAATCCAGCTACCATGAATCCATCCTATCTTATTGCACCACTGTAAACTGTTGCTTTACTAAAAACCTACCCTCCCCATTCTTCCTTCCCTCCCTCAAAAAACAAAACAAAACAACCAGTTTTGGCAATTCCTTCATGTCTTGCTGGAAAATTAGAACAGCAAAACAGATAAGCTGTGTTCCTCAGACAGACAAAAGCAGGGTCCTTTGGAATATAATGGTACCAGATAGGCTGGCAAGCTGGCATGTATGATTTCCCTGTATTGGTATTAAATCTTCAGCAGCTAAAGGTGTTATCCTCTGCTGTACAATTATGTACCACAATGTCTAAATCAAGCCCCAAAGAAAAGGCCATGTCTCCTTCTCTCTTGTGAGCCACTAACAGTCTGAAATACCAAGTACATCACAAGCAAAGCCTTTGAGATGGGGGGTTCTGAGGAGGGATTTTTGAGCATTATCCACTGTAGTTAAACCCATTCTTCTGCCTTGGGATTGAATATGTATATGTCTTATACTGAAAAGCTCAGCCTCTTCCTAGGGAGACTGAAATTCATCTCATTCGGTTGTAGCCCTGTTCAAGCATCTTTCATTCACCAGGACTTTTCTGATAAGCTGTGCTCAGCTTACAGAAACTTCAAAGCTGAGGCAAAGTTATTAAAAAGAGAAAAAAGAACTGCACCTTTAGTTCACTCTTCAAACAATACAAAAATCGATTAAGAGTCAGAGATCAGCTTCATTGTAACCCTTCCCACATTCTTATGAAAATGAAATGTTGTCTTTTTCCTTTCCCATTTTATTCTAAAATCTACTTAAAACTTAAGAGATCAGTAACTATTAGTCTAGCAATATTAATAACAAGCTGCAGTTTGGAGCTCTGTGGTTAGAGATTAGTTGTAGAGTTGCCACCAAACTAAACAAAGTAAGAGAATGAAATTATTTACAAAGCAAACACTAAAAAATCACATCTTGAAGCTGGAAGAGTTATTTGCTTCAGTCATTCTTGAGAAGAAAAGCACTAAGTCTTAGGTGGCTTCTTGTGTTGGACATTGGCCTATCTTGCCTTGGTTTCTGTAAATGTGAATGAAGAATCACGTGTGGCTTTGTCATTGTGAGGGACAATTAGTGTGCAGAAAAGGAATTCTAAAAAGAACATCATTATTACAAAATTGATGAAAGTACTTTCAGAAGCAGTGGTACTAATTTGAAAGTTAGGATGGCGTGAGCTTTTTAACCAGTCCTGGAGCACAGCTTAGATTGCAGTGGGAACCCAGGAGAAAGCATTCAAGGTGAGCTGTTCACACGCTAATCTTCCTGGAAAGAGCAGCTTTTGAGTATTGGCCCATCAGTGTGTGTATAACTCTTGCAGGATGGCTGAGTCAGAGCAGGCACTTGGCCATCTGGCCATGGCAGCAGCTGACCCAGGAGCCAAGTCATCTGAAGGCTGCGAAAAAAAGAGAAAGAGTATTCCCTGGATCATGAAGAGGAGTGGAGGAAGATAAGATGTCTCAGCTTTCTGCTTTGCCTGATTCTGAAAGGGAGCAGACAACAGCAAGAAAGAAAAGAAGAACAGTGGTCAAATATACTCAGGAATTGTGCAATTAGGAAATGTAAGGAAAACATTCAGAGACCTGGATCTGGTGATTCAGATTGTGAATCTGCCATTTTTCATCTAGGTTTTATTCTTGGACCTCTTTTTTTCCCTTTCTTCCAAGCACCAGGAAGTTAAGCGGTTAATTCCTTTTGCAAGATCATATTACCTTATCTTCCAACAAGTATTGGACTCATTCACAAGCTAAAAGGGTACTTCATCTAAGGAGTATATTTACAGGGCCCTGAACCACAGAGACTTCAGCACAGGTCTCAAGCCATTATGATCCTGAAGAAGATGCAGTGTATTATCAAAAGCAGCTATCATATTTTGACTGCAGGAGTTCTGAAAATAAGCTCTGTGTGCAGATTCCTGCCAGCCATCATTCTGAGCCCACTAAACCAACACATTTGCATTTGCAGCTGAAATTCACCAGTTATTCTAAGAGGAAACCTACTGATGTTGAATCAATTGATAGGCCTGTCAGTAAAAAGAGCTATGAGCCAATCCATCAAGTTACAGCTCCACCTCCTACGCCTTCAAAATAACAGCATACACAACCTCAGTCAATTGATAGTCCTGTCCCGTCTCTCCCAGCACATCAGAAGCCTCCACTTTCTGAAGTTAACTCTGTGCCTGACCCTCCTCCACCTCAGAATAAGTCAGCAATTTTCAGATCCTCTAGAGAGGACACGGTGCAGTTCACTTTTTATCCTCAGAAAAGCTTCCCTGATAAAGGCCCTGTTAAAGGAACTAACAGATTCAGAAAATATTCACTCCTTCTTACAGCTGCTTTACAGTAAAACCTTACCTAGTGCTGCAAGGCCCTTTGAGCACAAGTTTGGAAGTCCTAAACCCAAACACAATCTCTTGACAAATGAAGCTCAACATAAACGACAGTTGCCATCAAAATCTCCCACTTCTTGCCAGCCAGTTTCAAAAGCACACAGCTTATTGCAGCTTCCCAAGTTTGACAGTGGAATGGATACAATTCCTTCAGTGTACAAGTTCAACAAGCCTAAATATCAACCCAGTAATGTTAATGCTGTTGCTAAAGCCATTCCTATGAGCCCTTCAGCACTCAAGGATGAGAAGGAAGACCACAGACACACTGTTGCAGCCACAGCAAGAGGTGTATTTAACAGCTTTGGTGGTGTATTCAGCTCCATAGGGATTTGAGTTAGTATTTTTATACGACAGGGTATATTTCAGATGGACTAGAGCAAGAAATCTGTTTCAAAGTCTGCAGAGACAACAGTATACTTCCACTTTTGGTCAAAAAGAAAAGTAAAATGCTTCTTAGCCCCTCAGTAATGTCAGGGCCTCGTGGGATTAACATTCCTGAAATCAGTGGACTTGTGCCTGATGTACTGTGACCCGAAAACCTATCAGAACAAGTCCCTTCCTGGGGATCCAGACTATCTTGTTGAAGGAAACTGTTTCTTAGTCCCAACTGACCATTTATAAATCTGAAGTTAGCACCATGAATTAAAAATGGGTAACTGAGATGGACCTCACATATAAGGTGAACTGCTCTATATCAAGGCCAGTAAGAGCAGCTTGCAAGCATAAATTCAGAAACAATAAAATTCAGAAACAGTAAAATACCATATGAACCATGTCCATTTTGGACACTTGACTTGCAATTTTCTTTGTTCCAGTTCTTTAAGTAGATCAGATGAAGACCTCATCCTAAGCATGCGATGGGGCCGTATGTCCAGGGACTCTGCTTTTTCTGCCTTCTCTTGGTGACCTGCAGCCTCCAGTAGCAGCCTCCTCTGCCATTATGTTGTTCATAAACACAATGAGTAAGAATGGTGCCACTGCCGTACAGTACCATAAAGAACACAGCACTGTACCTTGTTCGCAGGTTGAAGAGGCATAGTTAGAGAAGCTGAGTATTTAATTGAAGCTGAGATAGCAGTCAGTTCAGTCTGTCTTCCTAGCTACTCTTGTTGCTTTCATTTGGACTCCTTCTGGTTGGTCCCCGTCTTTCCTGAAGTCCACCATTCAGACTAGTTGTGGTATTTCTCCATAAGGTCTGCACAGAGGAACATATCATCTGTATGTTCTGCCAGAAATAGTGGTTAATGTACTTCTGAATTGCTGTCTTCGTCACAGCAACCCATCTTGTAACACATGCCTATCTTGAGATCTTCTCTGGCTTCCTGGTCCTCTCCTCCAGAATTGCTACTCAGTAAGTTGTTCTTCATTGTGTATTTCTGCAGATAATAATCTCCTGCCTCTGTATAATAATATCATTCATTTGACTTTAATGAATTCCATCTTCCAAAATCAAGATAACTGAAACCTAAACCAGTCCCCAAACACTTTTCAGCCTCTGTCCTTGTCTCTGTCACCATCCATACAACTGACTGTGACACAGGATGGATATAGACCCAGGATAGAAGACTGTCGACAGAAATTAATTCATACATTTTCTACAGAATTCTTTTGGTAAATGCTTATATTTCAGTGATGAACCATTAGTACCTGTTCTGAGTAGCACCATCCAAACATTTTTTCATTCTATTTGCACCAGTCCCATCTTAATTTCCATTCCTGTTCTGTCAATAAATACATATTTTCTCCTCTGTATTAGTTAATTTTTCCTCTTGAATACTCTTGCTGCCTTCATATCCCAGAATATATTCATATCAAAAAGAATGCAGTCCATTGTGGTCTTACGTAGTTAAAATTTGTACTGGGAGAAGAGACTAAACATGTATGCACACATGAAGAGACACATTCATCATATTTAAATGTTTCTTCCATTATGAATGATAATCTTTTTGACAGGAGAGCAGCAAAGGGACTATATGTGCCATCTAGTGTATTGTGTCAACTATATGAGATGTAATACATGTATTTTCTAACAGTTTTCTATTGATGTGCAGTTGTCTCATGATGGTTTTACATTGCATTGGTTTTGCATTTGTTTTGGGCAGGGAGGTTAGTCTAGACAAGGTCCAGATGTCCTTTCCAACCTGTTACTCTGGTTCTACATGTAATGATGAAATTTACTTGATATTAATAAAAACATTTTTTCATGTGTATCTATAAAAAGTCAAATACTTCTATGAATTTTAAGGACAACATTATCAGACTCAGTCCCTCAAAGGAGAAATAATTCCAGGACAAAGAGAACTTGAACATAAATGACAGATTTATCTACTTTAATTTGCTTTCAGAAGAGGGTTTCATAGCTCAAAAGTGGGCCAGGTTCCAAGATATTCTTCAGGATATTTACTTTTAATGTTTGAAATAAATATGTACTAAGGATATATTTCAGACATTTTCAAAGATAAGAATATGTGTGTCTATAAATCTGGAAGCCAAGAGCTACCCAATAGAATATCTCATAATTGGTAAGAGAGTGCTTTATATTAATGATCTTTAAAGAATCTTTTCAGTATGGTTTGTCTGCTATAAATTTCATACAACATGACTGCAAATGTGTTTTGCATTGCTGTTTATATTAGATAAGGAGCTCATGTTTAAATGAATGCATGGCTGCACGATATTTCTGTTAACTGTGTCTCACTCAAAAGCTGATATGCCAATACTAATATTCTCCTTCCCTCATGTTTTTTCACAAAAGTTTCATCTATCTGAGTGGGTTTTTTTTTTTAGAAGTAGCACTGTGATATTTAAGATCCATTTAGTTTTGTAGTGCCATTTAAATAAAGTATTTAGCATAATTGTTAAAGGGAAGACTACTGCCACTTGCTAGTGCATTGCATCATATCCATTACTATCCCACATTTGTTTTACACTGGATTTGATTCATAGGCAGGAATTTTAATTGGGCGTTTCTGCTAAATTGAGCTGGGAACCAGCTTGAGCTGCAGGAAAAGCAGGGCTAACAGGAGTAAAACCTTTAATTTTCTCACATAGTGCAGACTAATGTTTGCTTGAGACAGTGATAAATGAAGCCTTACCTCATTGCTCCTGCTCTGCTTTATGAGAGCAAGATCATGTCAAAAAACTGTGGTCTCTTTTTTGACAATTATAAATATTTCTTGTGGCAGTTTATTTTCTGTTTCTGCTGGCTTATTTGGTCTTGGGTTTTGTTACAGGTTCAGAATTTGTGCTGTTGGGGATAAGGATTAGAATTTGGGATTGGGGTAGGAGGTGGGGGAGAGGTAGGGGCTAGGAGTCAGGCTTAGGGTTAGTGGTCAGAGTTAGTGTAAAGGCTTAACAAGCGTGGTCTAACCCCCAAAGCCCACTTACAGCCACAAAATCAACCCTGCCCCGCTGGCCCAGCTCTCTCACACCCTTTGTGTGAGCTTCACATGCCAGCCTCCAGGTGCTGCCTATTCGAGTGCTGAGGCTTGAAGACACCCTAGAGGTCCAGCTGAAGCATTCTGTCCACCTGGACCTCTGCCCACATCCCACCTCCCGGGCACAGGCACCTGAGAGCTGGGGTCAGAAGAGGGGCTGAATGTGCAGGGTCAAGGAGGAGGGCTTAGGCTTTGGGAATCTGCATCGAGCTTGGGCTAGGGAGTTGAGTCTGCCTTTTGGGGAGAGGGATTAGGCTTTGGAGTTAGAGAAGGGCTTTGGATCAGGGTCATGCAGAGTTTTGGTGAGCAATTGGGGTGTAGATTGGGGGTGGGAGTCACAATGAGGGCTAGGATTAGGTTTAGGGACAGCAGTTTAGGGCTACCATCAGAACAAGGATGTAGGGTAGGGATAAGATAAAGAGTTTCGGGTTTGGTTTCTGGCCTTTGCGATAGAGCTTGCGGTAAGGGTTTAGAGAAGGGTGCTGGGGTAAGATTTAGGGGTCAGGGTACATGGGCTTTGTGTTAGTGGCCAGAGTTGGGTAAGGGCTCAAGCGTGTTCCCACATTTTCTGTACCCAGTACATTGCCATCACTTTCATTGTCAAGACAAATCTAAAAAAGTCCTGGAGTCAGCAGCATGCCCCAGCAGCAAAGTGGGCCAACAGCTTCCTGGACTGTCAGAAGCATTAACAGCAGGTCAGTGGAGGTGGTCATTCCCCTCTACTCAGCACTGGTGAGGCCACACATGGAGCACCAGGTCCAATTCTGGAGCTTGCCAGTACGGGAGAGACACAGACATACTGGAGAAAGTTCAGTAAAGGGCCCCAAGAATAATTACGGCCCTGGAGCATCTCGCCTGTGAGGAGAGGCTCAGGGAGCCGGGACTGTTCAGCCTAGAGAAGAGGAGGCTCCGTGAAATCTTATCCATGTGTTTAAATGCCTGATGGGAGGGTGTAAAGAGGACAGAACTCCTGGTGATGCTCTTGGTGATGCCCAGTGTCAGGACAAGAGTTCATGAACACAAATTGAAATACAGGAAATTCCATCTGATGAATTCCATTCATCTCATAAGAGAACACTGAGCTGAACCTACATTGAGCAGAGGGGTTAAACTAGGTTATCTCTAGAGAATCCTGGCAACCCTGAGTGTTCTGTGATTTATAAGGAAATTATTTGCATAAGTTTTTATTTAATTTTTGCTAGAAGTATCAAGGTCCACGATCAAGCATGACTATGCTAGGGGCCTCATTCATTCATGGTTGCATTTCAGTTTTACGCACTTAGCCCTTTGGGGAATACAAGCAGAGATGGGCTAATCTTTCTAACACAGGGAACTTAGTTTTTTAATTAATCAGTGAGTGACGCTGTTAGTTTATGGCTGTTCTTGCATTTTATTCAAGGTACAGTCTGTAACCTTTTCTTCTGAGAAGTTCTCTGCAACCTTAAGAAAGATAAAAATGCTCCTAGTCCAAATTTACAGATTTTGCAGCATAAGCTCTGTGTACAAAAAGAATGTGCAAAGGTGGTGTTAAGAGTTCACCTGCTGTTTGGTGGATCTAATGTGCAACATGAGATAAATAAATTGTCTTGTTACTTACTTGTCTCGGGAGAAAAGTTACAGGATCTCTTAGATTGTGTACTACTTAGGGTGCTCTTAAAGTGATACGTTTTATACATTATTTGGATTTCATACCTCAGGATTATTTTAGCAAATCATCAGTGCTAATTTTAATTAGAGGAAAATGCTTCTATTAGCATGAGAATATGCAAAGTCATATATTTGTGTATAAAGTTTTTCAAGGTGACTGAGAATAAAAGTTGCTCTCACAAAGGGAACATGACATTCTGCAGATTTATAATTTTCAGAGGAGCAGTCTATCAAGAAATATTTTACCTTTGGTAATACTGTCCTCTGAATCTCCTGTGGTTAGGAGGTCAGCATTGTATCTGACCTCTTACCTTTGTTGTTTAGCTGAGAGCATTAATTTTTCAGTCTTGTTTTTCTGTTGTTGTTATGTCAAATCCTTTCCAGCACTCCAAGCCTGATCTCACGTCCATCCACTGCAATGCAGAGTGTAGTTTATATTCTGCCACGTCTCAGGCAAGTAGCAAGGCTGCTGAGTACATGTAAAATTTTCACTCTGACTCCTCCCTAGTCTCTTAGAGCACTCTGATCATTTAAAATAAGGCACTGGAGACCAGGAGCCAGCTGCTCTCTGCCAGATTTGTCTTTTCTACAGATCTGGAGGGAGAAGAAGACTTTTGGAATATTTGCCCAATTCTTCCCCTTCTCTTTGGAAATAACTGAGGTCAGCCAATGTTGCAGAGGTCCGAGAAAGGTGAACCTGAAGGATTTTAGAGGTTATGGGCTTTGCCTTAATCAGGTCTCCTCTGTCCATCCTATCTCCAAAAAGGAGGTGAAGTCCAGCATAACAAGTTTAACATATGGGCTCTCTGACTCTTGCCATGTGGGCAATTGCATCCCCGTGGAGGTAAGAGGAGTAAACTGAGTGAGTGCCCAGCCCTGAGAATCCTCCTGCCCTGTTGTAGCTTGACATTACTGAGTTGTACATGCGCAGCTGTGACTCAGGTTAAAAAAGCAACAGTTTAATGACACTGAGCAACCTCAAATGAATGTCTGGAGGCAAGGTTTCTTTGAGGGCCACTAGAGAGAGGACTTGATCAGCTACTAGCCTGAAGGTGACACCTGGAGCCGTTACTTTGAAAGGATCAGCAGTAGCACAACCCAAAACCAAGTCACGTTGTGAACCCTTTGACTCCCACCTCCTGAGGAAGCACAAACAGAACTGTGCTCTAGTAGAGCTGTACTCTGATGGAGCAGCTGGGACTAGGATTCATTTGACACAATGTCTTTAAACACAACTGAGAATGAGCTGTATGCCTTAGAGGAGCTGAGAAACTTTTTTATGAGAAATGTAGGAACTAGTTGTGTTGTAGTTAAAACAAAAAATTATATAATACTCATTTGTTAAAGAAGGTTATTGGATGCATTTTTTCCCTTCTTAG
Organism: Dicrurus megarhynchus; assembly: GCA_013399195.1. Lineage (NCBI taxonomy): Eukaryota > Metazoa > Chordata > Aves > Passeriformes > Dicruridae > Dicrurus > Dicrurus megarhynchus. Next base: position 499,140 of record VXAD01010356.1, read on the forward strand.
GAGAAGACAGAACTTACTTTCATTCTGCATCATATCCTTGCTTGCATACTTACTGTGTTCAGGTCTTTCGTTGTAGTAGCTTCAGGTGAATTAAAATATAGATCTACAATATAATTTGCTTTTTTCCAATGGCTGTGTTGCTAAGAAGACAAAACGCTCTGTAGAGAACAGGAATTTAACTGAGTCAGAACATTAGTATTATCTGCAAAATAAATTGACCTCCAAAAAGCACCTGTAAAACCAATTACATGTCCACTTTCTGCATGACTAATGTGAGAGAGCCTGTTTCTAATAATTGTACCTGTAGCTTCATTACCATGGCAGAGCTTAGTATGGCCTGGTTTAGTTATACTGATACATTAGTAGTGCAACAGATGAACACTGTTTTCATGAAGTATTTGCTAACAATTGCAGATTGCAGGGAAAAAATCAAATACTGGATTATATTCTCACTCATTCATGGATTAATTGTCTTTAAAGTTTTAAAAAATAATTTTTAAAGACCTACCACTTTTTCTGTTGCTATTCTTTTACTTGTTCTTGTTCTTTTCCCTTCTGTCCTTCTTCCAACCACCGAAATCTGTAAAGTTAGTGTATGATCTCACTGAGCCTTAGAAACTAACCAGGATTTTATTACTGAAATACAAATGATTTTATTTTATGGTGCACAATAGAGCAATGTGAAATGCTGATACATGTCCTCAGTATTGTTTTGCCACCGTGCACAGATTAATTGTCTTAACTACTCCATGTAGAGTTTTCATGGTGATGACTTAAGAAGTATTTGAACACTGAAGTAATTAGAGAATAGATTAACATTGCACTTGAAGTGGTTTTGATGTCTGTTGGAAGAGTTGTTTTCAAGAGACACTGCCGCTTTACCAAGATTTGTATTTATTGAGCTAACACTTTTACATCTATGCTTTTTATTTAACCTTTAATAACAGAGTAGGTCATGAGGATCCATTTGGATTTTATTTCTCTTAATATTTTAACATATGATTCTATTACATATAAGAATCTTCATGTTTTCACCATGTGTAAACTAACTGTATATGAAAGCATGCAAAAACAATCAGTCTTTCAGACCATACCACGAGGACAAATTTCTTCATGAGTTTCAGGCAATATTATAGCATGAGTAAAGAAGCAGGAAAAGAGTAGCCAGTAAATTGCAATTCCTTTATGGACACTTAGAACAGGATAATGTCTGGTTGCAATTTGCCATGACTACTCCTTTCAGAATCTTGTTCTGTTTTGGACACAATATAGAAACCAAAGTGGAAAAGAAAAGCTACTTTTTTATTAATCTGATTTCATACCTTTTAACATTGGTAGACAGGCTCATTAATTTCAGTGGGTGTTGGATCATGCCATAAATCTGGAAGCCTAAACTTACTTTTCCAAAAATAGATTACGTTTTTATTTCTTCATTATGCCCTAATTTAAAGTCCCTTGAATCAGACTATTAACAAAATATTATCCTATCTCACAAAATAATACAGATAAAACTAAAATTGCACTCAACACTCACATAGCACTTTTCCTCTTCAAAGCACTTTAGCAGCACTGATTAATCATAACATTAATTAAATGACTATATTTTTTAAAAAATGCAGCCTTCCAAAAGCTCTGTTCTCTGCAGGGAGCAGAGAAGAGCATAGCAAGGGACTAAACCCAGCTCCAGTAATCAGAAAAACTTAGCCTGCAGCAATTAAACTGAGGAATCACTTCCCTTGCAGAATCTTTTTTACCTTGGGCTAGTGGAAAGATGAAAGGAAAGATGACAGTGCAGTCTAAACAAGAAATAAATCTGTTGGTGTGTAAAGGAGCTGGTTAATTGGATATATTTGCACTACCTGAATCAATACGTGGGCTAGCAACTCCTTTTCATGCATTTTCTAGTTTGTATACCTGGCAGGAAATGCAATCAAAATTAGTTAGAAAGGAAATTATTTGATATATTGCACACATGGACTCCATCCATTCTGGATATAAAGCCCAAACATGCAAGAATAAATTCCTTGGATCCAACAACAATTAAGCCTGAGGCTGTCATTTTTGTTCTCAGACAAGCCTCCAGAGCTAGGACTGCAAGGGAGACAGCCAAAGCCACCACCCAAATCTTTTTTTCTGGCCGAGAGAGTGGAAACAGCGGAAGAGTAGTAATACCTCTGATAGTTTGCCTTAAAAAATGCTGCTTTCTTCACTGCTGAGGGTGACAAATAGAATCTTATTAGTGGAGATTTTTCTCCTTCTGTGGACCCAGCAGTTGTTTGGCATACCAGCTCAGCAGATAATTAGGCAGGTCAAGCTGAACTTGAACTGACTCATTTTTATAGTCACAGCATGGGTGAGACAGTCAACAAATTAACGCTTGCACCTCTTCCCAAATTTATCTTCATGGAGCAGGTTGCAAGGCAGAGAGCACACCCTTGAGTTGGGCTGCCTGTGTTTGATGGTTGCTTCGCTTCTCCAGCGTGATGGCTTGACTGATACATGGATGGACTTTCAAAACAGAAGCCATCCACTATGCTGGGTGAGAGGTGCTGTTAAGAAACAGAAAATCCATTTGGTCATGGTACACATCAATCCATTTCTGTATTAGTTTTGTGCCTGTTTTGCTGCAAATATGTTCTCCCCTGAAGGAGAGCTCGTTTCTCCAGAAATCCACATGGCAGGCAGCACGCATCCCATGAAAATTGCCAAGAGGACAGCAGCAAAGATGGAGGAGGCAGAGATGTTCAGCAGGGTCTCAATGCAGTGCTCTACCTTTGGCATTACGTCCAACAGAGCCAGCTGAAGTGCTTCTGCATACAAAGTGCAGACGTGGATCTAGCCTTTAAAGCACATGTTAGAACATGAATTAGCAGGTTATGGTCAGCCAAAGAGCCCTGGAAGTTCTTCAATCTGTAGTTTTTACGATAACTGCTGGTATAAAGTCTGAATATCTGTAGTCTCACTGTGTGAGAAACAAGCAGAATATGAAGGAGTTCCATTGAGAGAGGAGTAAAATCAGTATTAGGAGTAACAGCAGATTAAATAGCTGCCTGTGGAATTGAGGTGTGCAGGAGAGGCAACAAGAGTAGTACAAGAGCAATAGCTTTTAAACACACTGGTATTTTTAAGTCTAAAATCTATGCTTGCAAACTAGCTAAAATGTCCTTTAGTTCAGAACATTAAAAAGCTGAGTCTGTGGGGGGTGGGGGTGGGACTGGGAATGCAGAGTGTGACAAAAACAGGATCTAGCTGACCGTCAAGGTGTAGGTATTTAAACCAAAATGCGGAGAGATTGGGAAAGCTTGGCAAACAAGGCAGATGCAGACATTTACAAGACATGGCAAAGGACAATGAAAGCGTCACAGTTAAGACCCAAAGGTTTGAGGGGATGCAGCTCAAGGAAGAAGAATTATTAGTCATGTAGTAGAGGGAAGAGGGGGTAGCCCTGAGAAGATGAGTTGAAAACAAGAAAAATAATCAGCCAGAGGGAGGCAGGAAGCATATGAAATTGAAAAGTTATGTTTCTGGAAGCAGAGAAGCTGAAAGAGGAGGGTAACTGGTTTAAAATGCTGTTACAGGAAAGAAAATCTATGAAGGTTCTGAGAAAGCATATTGCTGAAAAGCAGTGATTGCATTGCACCCATTGTGATTTCCCATGGCATGTTCAGGTTCAAAATACCAAAATGCTTCTCTTTTGTCTTTGTCCAGTGCTAATAGTTTCTATACATGCTGCTCTTTCATCCTTGTTATGGCTGTGCCCTTTGTCATTCCTTGTTCTCCTCATTCCTTTATTTTGCAAAGTATAGAACCGACATCTTTAATCTTTTTCAAAAGATGAAAGCTTCTATATTGGTTACCCTTTTAGATATTTGATTCTTTTACAAGGAAATCTCAACTGACATTGCCACACAGTTATTGGTGTTTTACGTGTTTTCATCACTCTGTGGTAGTTTGAGGGTTTCTTCCCTAAAACTGTAAAAGATGACTGTTCCTGCTCCCTTTAGGGCTTTATATGCTACGCTGCTGATGGCTGAATTTATTCTTGATAAAAAAGATTTTTTAAAAAGAAAACCAATGACTGACACATCACATACAATGCATCAGGGAAGATACTGTTCCTCTTTGTCATGGCCCATACCAAATACCAGTCTTATACCTTGAAATATTGCTGCCTGTCATCAGAGATGGTGAAAAACTGAAAGTGTGTATCATTTATCTGAACTGAAGAGGGAATCTGAGACCTCCACCTGATTCTTTGTTCAGTCTCAGCAGCCATGAGCAAAGTGCAGCTGGATCCTTGAGGGCACAGGAGGGCATGTGTGTGCAATGGTTTTTATTCTTTCTTTATTCTCAAAAAATAATTTATCTCCACAGAGTCTTAAAATTCCAGTTCAAAAAAACCTGCAAGGAAATTATATCTGATATTGTTCTCTAGCTCAAAGTACTCATTATCCCAACTTAATTGCAAGCTATGCTTAATGTGAAGCAGCTAAAACAGTGGCTTCCAGCCCATGAGGTTTGAACTGCTTAGTAAAACCAGTTATGTTAACTCATCACTCTTTCCCTTATAAATGATTGGGCTGAGGTGATAGTTTTTTTGGACAGGAATAATTGCAGTACTACAGTCAGTTACCGTTATGTAATGGAATATGTATTTATTTGGAAGTGCCAGAGATTTCACAAATGTTTGTGCATGTCACTAACATAAGAAGTAAAAGGACCTGAGTATCTAACAAACATTTTTGGCCAAACATTGAGAATGATATCCAGGAGCCTAGAGATAAGTATTAAACGTTAAGGGCCAAAGGGTATCCAGTTTTGTTTTCTGCTTTTCCAGAAGCCTGTGTGTCTTCCATAGGTCTGCTAAGTCTGTGCAGGTATCTCACGTATACAAGGGAATTTGAAACCACATTACCCCCATCTGTTTGGACACAGAAATCTCCCCCTATTTACCTGAAAATTGTTTGATTTTTTTTTTTTTTTTTTTTTACACCTACATCCCAAAGTGATCCAGAATCATCTGTTCTGTGACACTTGCTAGAAGTGGTGGGGCTCATGCTATCTGGGGCATGCTTTTCAGTCCTACTGCTCCAGGGTTTTTCCACTTTCTTCTTGAAGTAACAATTCATGCACAGTGGTCTTAGGAATAAGAAACAGTTGTGTTGTGATGAGCAGCATCACAGACCGTGAGCCAGCACAGGCCAGGCCATGGGGGTTTGACAGTAGGCACTACTTCAGAGTGTCATAAACCTGCTCTATACACTGCTGAAGTCATGTCAAATGGGGGCCCCACAGAGAGAGAAGAGAGCATTGCTGTGTGCAAACTGTGGGACTTGCAGTCCTTCATGTGCATTGTTCCCTGCGGTGGGCTCTGCTACAGACCGTATCTTACGGAGTAGGGTGGAGAGCAAAGTCCCTGGCTCAGTGGTTGCAGTGGAAAGCCTGTCTGGAGAGAGTCACGAAATTCAGTGGTGAGCAAGAGGGCATTAAACTTTGTGCTGGCTGATGACCCTTATTTTGGGTTGTACTGCTCTGTCTTCTTCTATAAACCTTCTTTTAAAAGGGGTCCTCTTTTATATACCAACGTTGCCTCGTAAGGTGGATTTTTTCTTATTCTTGACTCACCTTTCCTGCTGCTCCCCAAAGTCTGAGGAGTAATCATCTACTCAGTGGGTCAAGTGTCTCTCAACCTCAGTACTGAAGCCTTTTTTTGCTTTCAAAGATATAGGTTTGCCTCCTTCCATCTGCTGCCTGTACTCCTGGCCCAGCAGCTCTAGCATTACCCTGCTTCATCTTCTTGGGCTTTCTCCCTCCTCTGCCCCACAAAAAAACCACACGTGTTTGGATCTATGACAGCATTTTTTACTTCCTAGCCTATTTTGCCTTTAAAATCCAGGGTAGTTTTCCCCCTTGAGTGCTTCACTGGTGAAAGAAAATAAAAACTAACACACGTTTACCCTCTGAAATGACATGAGATTGACTGCTGCTCTGATGCCTATAATGTAACTTGTATTGTCTAGGCAGTCCAAGTCCAGAGTCTGCTACATATTGTAATCAGCATAATCATTCTTTCTTTATGGCCCCCCTCTTGCACATCAGGATGTACCAGAAAGTTTCCAGTGTTCAGAGAAGGCACAGGGCTCCTCTGGAACAGCAACAGCTGGACCTGAGGGGCACTTCCAGGTGCTACACTAATGCCAGTGGTGGTAATCTATCACAGCTTAAAACAATGGTATCTGATAGTGAAAGCATGGTGCAGGAATGAACTATCAACTCTAGTAGTGGTGTTTCTGCCACTGCTATCATGTGATGAATACACTCTAATTTATTAGACTACCAGCTGAATACACTGACTCATGATCAAAATCTGTTCCATACGGATGAAGTAGACAGTTTTGTCACATTTATTAAGTAATGATTGAAAGTAATAATAAAAGCTCTGCCAGTCATATTCTTTCCATGAGTCTTTGAAATACCGAAGTTGAGTGGTATCAAAAACACAGGGGTGGTGAAAGTGCCCAAAAGCACGTATGTCTAAGTGGAGTGCACATGTTAGCAAAAAAAGAAAAATCACCTATATATTCTGACATACAGGCACCAGTAGTTCTGGAATAGGATATCTGTGTCTTTACAACAAAGTATGGTGGCATTTTGCCATTTTTATATGAACTAGCCACATGATGTGAATTAATGGAGATCTTTGGAGGGGGGGAATAGTGAACAATTATACAGAAAAAGATCTATCTCTAGGACAGGGTTCTTAGTTTGAATTAATAATCTGTTTGGGGTTTCTCGTGTCTTCAATAGGTCAATTTTCCTAGTCTTGTAATCTCTAACTAGGAACCGTGTCACAACTACTTAATAAATTTGCCAGTGTGTCAAAGGCATTGTTCAGAGATGAGTGAAAATGGAAGTGGATTCAACGATGTTACAACAGCAGTGAATTTGTCTCAAGGCAATAGTAGGGAAATATTTCCAGAAGTAGAACCTTATCTGTGATGATTTTGCTCTGGTTTAATCTAGCAGAAGAATAGTTTGCTCTGCTGTTTGGCTCTGAAGGCAGAATCTCTCTTAGGACAGTTATTTGATCCTGTGAAGTGAAAAGTTTCCTGAATTAAGTAACGGAGGCAGGTATTAAGGTGCTGAGACTTTTATCACTCAAAGGAAAAGACACTAGATCTTCATTGTTGAAATAATAAGCAAATGTTATTGTCTTACAGTCAAAGACTTAGTGCATGGTGTTAGATGAATCACCTTCTTAATATGAAAATGATGGAAGTCTTATCTTAGAAAAATAACTTTTAATTGTATAGTATCAGAAAAATGCTCTTCCAAGCACCCACAAGACAACCCCTTTCCTGTTACATCTATTTAATGTCTTTCTTCCTCCCTTTAAGAGTGAAATTGAACAAATAAATATGATTTCTTTTTTCCTTGTCAAGCTGTTGGCTATGTTTAATCATATTATGTAAATCCTCTTTAAAAGTGTCAAATCAGTTTTGGGTCTTACCATGTGTAATGTTGTTCAAATACAAAAAATAAAAATAAAAAATCAATTTGTTTGTAGATTAAAGTAGTTCTGTATGGACCCTAATGAAAATTAACAAGGCTATTTATTTTTAATATAATCCTCACACACATCCGCCTCGCTTCCCAGCAGCCTCATCAGTTCTCACTTCTTCCATTCCAGGAGGCTTCTTGTGTTGCAAGCTGAATTGCCCAGCTCTCCTTCTAGTGGTGCTAGATAGCAGTAGTGCTAGATAACACTTTGCTGACATTCCAGCACTGGTTTCCATTGCACATTTCTGTCTGCTTTCAGAAGAGGCTCTCAACATGGGACAACATAATTCCATGTGCAAATGCTCTGCAGAATGTAACATACACCAGAAGTCAAGGATCACAGGTGGTGTCAGTTGTGTTGGACTGATGCAACAGTACCTGTGGTAGGACTTCCCATTCACACCACTGTAGAGCAAGGTTTCTTCTACAGCTCATGCTAGAAAACATGACTCTTCTCTTCTTCATGTCTGTAGTAAAGCAGTAGGAACATAACTGAGTTAAGAGAAGTTAACCAATAACTGGTGGGGGTTTTTTTGTGAATGTAGTACAGTGGTTTATTAACTAACTAGATGTATAGTTTTAGAAAAACTTTTTGCAGTATAAAGAATAGTCCTTGACTTTCACCTTCCATGGTTTAACTCGATATTAAAGCAAATTTCCTGCTTTTGCAATATATTTTCACATAGCTAACACAGTGTTCCAAGTACTCAAACCACAGAAAATGTGCTAAGAGTTACACTTGTTCATAGATTTTAAGACCACGTAAACAGTGGCTTAGATCAACTCTGTACCCCAGCCACTCCCCTCTTCTTCCAGCTGGTGTGCTGTATGGAATGACATTTTCCCTGTTGGAATTGTGGTCAGCTGCTTTACCTACATGGGTGAGCAGCTTTGTTGGAAGTGGCAAGTCTGTCTTTCACTGCCTCCTGGGGACAGGGCAGGGAGAGGGAAGCCTGTCTCCCCACCAGGCAGCGGCTGGCAGTGGGGCCTGACACTGACATTACAGGTTCTGGTAGGGGAGTCTCCAAACTGGACACCAGCTTGCACAGCTGCCACAGGTGAAATGCAGGGACTAGATTTTGGATCTAGGAAATGTGAGTCTTCTGGCACTTGCTATCCAAAGGCTAAGTTTGGTGCAATTCTTGGCAGGGGAAAGAAGGGGAAGGCAATAAAAAAACCCTACCAAACTCACTCAGAGTATATTTTACTTTAAATATGCATCTGATTAAGAATTGAATAGTAATATTGGGCTGGAATTACTACAGCTGCTCAGAGTAAGGAATGCTGTACTGTCCCACTGTTACACATTATCTATAAATAGCTGTTTCATTGTTTTGAAGGATCTAATACTGATTTGATCTTCTCACACCTAACTGAAGGGTGTGTACAGCAGAAACTTTAGAACTGCTGAGCACTGGCATGTCCAAAATGCTTATACCGTGCTTGATTGTTGTTTGGTTTAGTTTCCTGCTGAGCTTTCCCTGATAGCTCCAAAGCCTTTATTTATTTTAAGAAGCATCTTGTGTGTCTAGGCATGTGTACTGGTGTGAATACTATTGCCTGGAATACTAGACCAGTTCCAGGAAAGAAATCTGCTTGGGGCAGCCGTCCATTCCTTACACCCAGTGCTCTAGGATGCAGTCTTTGGCTGCTAATGAAGTGATCGTCGTGAACTGATTCCACCAGAGGACTGAGGTGCTGAGATGCTCTGTTGCAATTTAAGTGAGGTGCAAAGGGAAAAAGGAATATTGGTCTATCCTGGATGTGTGCACAGAGTAAAGCAGAAAGTCTCACTGATCTCATTTATCTACTTGTACTTATTCCCAACCAGTGGCAGACACTGTGCTAGAAGAGTAAAAGCTACACCAAATCACAGTTTATTTTATTTTTTGAAACACAAGCCTTATTTGATATGTGTTGCAAACTGAAGTAATCACTGTAAGTGATACACAACTGTTAATGTGTTCATGTTACGCAGAACAGATGCAGGTGAAAATAGCATTTCAAACTTTTCTGTCACAGTGTTTCATAAATGTGTAGGGGAAAAGATTTTCAGTTTGCTCAAACAAATCATTCCTGAAAGAGAAAGAGGTGCTAACAACTATACTACATCTGATATTAATAATACTGCTTAAAATTGTAACAGGGCAAGTAAATTAAATATTCAGTTCAAAGAAATAAAAGTGTTTGAAGACAGGATTTGTCTTGCAGCACACTGGTGAGATTCAAATCCTACTGTACACATTTGGTGGGCAGTCTAATGCTTTTTATAATGAGGAATGTTTTCACATGATACAGAGTGAGTATTTTCTAACACCTCACATTACCACAAAATCTGTTTGATAATCTTTAACAGTTCAGTACAGAGAATTTATTTTTTATCTGTATTATGAATATTTTGTTCAAATGACTGACTGTAGTTCTACCACATCAGGCAAAGTTCTGAGAAATAAAAATGGTTCAATGTCTGAGAGTTAAAAGATGTGATTTTCCTCTTCCCTCCAATTTCAAATATGGATACAAACAACTGAGTTTATGAATTCAGAAATAAGATTTTTAACAAGTATGCATAAACACTAATTGATCAGAACATTTTTGAGTTATCCAAAAAATCTGATTAAATTATCATATCATATACAATAATCATACCTGATCATTCACGAAATGGGATGTAGATTAGATTACTAATTATGTTTATATTTCCCAATTTTCCTGTCCTTTTCATCCTGCATGATACACTTATGGTGATTGCTGTATGCAAATTCCTAGCACAGCTGCAATGAAGGTGATTCAGAGTTGTTTCACTGACCTGAGTAGTAAGTTCATCAGGCCTTCACCTTCTCTGATCTTCTCTTCATCACACTGAAGGATTGAGCAGCCATTTACCATAATAGCAATCCTCTAGAACTGATGTGAGGCTTCTCATGTATCTGTGCTGGTGCTAATCCTATCCTATATTAATATATATTTACATTTACTATGTATTTACATTTACATTTATATTTACACTACATATATATATGTGTGTGTATATATATATATTTTCTCAGAAGCTGCTTTTTTATTATTTTCACAAGCACTGTATGACTTTTAGGTGCAATTTTGAAAAAAAAAATCTGTTTATTTAAGCATGAAAAAAATTCTAATAATCTTAGAATCATTTAGGTCGGAAAAGATCATCAACTCCAAATGTAATTGACAAAATTTCTTTTTCTTTAAATGTTCAGTGTGACCATTTCAAAAATTCCTTTCATTTTAGGAGATTTTAAGTTCTAGAGGTTAATGCCTTATTCAGTAAATCCTTGCTAAATGCCAGACTGGAATAGATGTCAGAAAGGCTCCTTTTCTGGTCAGTACCATGCATACAGCTAAGGATGTGTGGAAAACATGATGTTTACTTGAGCAGTACAGTCTAAGAAACACTAACAAACCCAGTTAAATTGCTGCATGTAGAATAGAATTAACCTTGTACAGTGAAGAAGCCTTCAGAGAAGACTTCTTCACAAATAACGTCACCAGATTTGCATTCACTGTTGTGGTTTTAACAATTGATGCACATTTACTTTATGGTAAGAAGTTGTGAGTTGTTTGGTGGGAGAAGAGGACTTGCCAAGTTCTGTGAATTGTGGTATTCAGGTTATCTTTATGCATATACTTGGCCTTTACTGATATAGTTCCATTCTCTTAAGGATGCGATGTAGCCATATCAGAAGTCTCTGACTGATGCATTGTGGAAGCATTAACAGAGTCCGTAATGTGTGAAATGCTTGCACGTGCAATCATATAAATATGGCCAGCTCCAAAATAATACCAGTGTCCAATTGGATTACGTGCAGCGATGCAAATGGTGCTGTTAGTCTTGCGTGTTTTCCCTGTACTTCTCCCTCACTCTTTATTGCTGTGTCTTCTGAATTCTCCCTTCATTTTCTTTCAACAAAGGCAAGTATGCCATGAGGGATCTGGTCCACCGACTGCCAGGCGCTAACAACAGCAACAGCTCAGCGAGCAAGGCCATGTCTGATGACACCGTTACTGCCATTTGCTGCACTCTGCATGAAGTCATCACTAAAAACATGGAGAATGCCAAGGCCTTACGAGACGCAGGCGGCATTGAGAAACTGGTTGGCATATCTAAGAGTAAAGGAGACAAGTATGTTTTGCAAATCACCTTGCACCTTTTTAACCTCTCCAGTAGTTATTACCAGTCCTGAATGTGTTTGCCTTCTCTGTGCAATTGCGAGTTGAATCCTTTAGTTTCATCAGAAATCATATGCCCAGTGTGAAGGGTGACAAGAAACAGACAATGGCAATACCAAAAGTCTCCCTCTGCTTTGGTTTATTTTTGATGTGCCATCAGCAGTGTGGGGAGTGCACTCCATGTGCATTTTAAGGACGAGTAATTATCCACCTCCACTCTAGTAACCCCTAGCTCTAAGCAATTGCGAAAGATCCTGATAAACAGTAGAGATCAGAGTAGTTGGATTGCACCCTGCACAAGGGGTGACATGCAGCTGGAGGGATCCTTTGGAAGGAAGGACCTCACCACAGTTCTGTTTCTGCTCCTCTTGCTCTAGGAGTGAAGAATGTTAAGTCACTGTCCCTCTTCACAGCACCTTTTTCCCTGCCACCAGCTTGGCAGTAGATCCATGGATTTTCTGACTGCTTGCTTCTGAGAGAGCATCAGGCTGCCTTGTGAGGCAAAAAAATGCTTTGCACACAACTGTGACATTTTCAGAACAGCTATGATTTCATCTTGTCTGTTTGGCTATGTACACACTCTTCATGAAGAGTTCACTCTTTATCCTTCTTTTGCCTAAAACAGATAGCCTGGTTCTCATATTTGTCAACCTGATGAAGTATAGTGCAATGGGACTATGGCAGTTTGAAAACAAAAAGCCTTCACTGTAGTGTACAAAACCCATCAGTCCACCTGCGCGGAGCTGTCATCACACAGCCTACTGCAGCATCAGAGCTCTTAAAGAGCCCCACAAAGCCAGGCCACAACCTGAAGGAAAGATTTATGCACCCTACATTTGTTATGAGAACTTATGCTCACCTATGTGATCCGAGCATTGCCAGTATAATTTAATCACATTTCTTTTCCTCTATTGTCACCCTTTTCCTTTCATACCAAATTCATTATTGAAACATCCTTGCATTCAAATTGTAAGGGGTAAAAAGTAGTAGTGTGACCAAGTGTGCGATCCCAGTTGTGGAAGCTCCCCATGCTCTGCCAATTTATTTATATTTGCATTTTGTTATTATTAAATCTACTTAAATTTGTTATTTATATTTTCTAGATCAAATGTACTGACATTGCAAGCAGGTTCATATCCATTTCTCTTAAGCTGAATTTGTCTTTCCTCAGAATAATGCATTTGTCTACCTGTTCATTATCTGGTTAAGAATACTAGTACCTGTTGAGTCTGGAATTTTTGAAGTATCATGGGCCGTTTTAGGAGGGTCCAAGGGCATAATTTCCTGTCTTGATATCCCTCATAACTGTAAAAGACACCTATTTCTAATTGATGTATTTAGCCATGGTAGAGTAATTCTAAAATGCCCTTCCAAGTCATGATATGTATCCCTCCTCTCAAGTACTTTGAGCAGCAGTCCTGTGTTATTATTTTTGCAGGTTACACAGTTCTAGAACAAGAAAACCTGTCAACACACAGTGCTGCAAATGCCCATCTTAAGTAAAAGTTCCATTTTTCAGCTTTCAGAAATGTCAGTACTGTGTGCTATTGGTTTGGTTTGGTTTCTTACAGGTAATTCATTGTTTGAAAATCTAAACTGCTGGTTGTTGGACTGATATAAAATTCTGGCATGCTCACTTTGTAACAGTAAAACACTTCCATATGAAATCATTTTGTTCAGTATGAAGCGACTGCTTCTGAATGTGCAGGATACTGGACTGGCCATGCATCCTGGTGTGTATCAGTGCCAGGAGTGTGGGGCTGGCCCTGTGAGCCTTTGGAATATGCCCAGGGCTTGAATGCTCTCCCTGTATGACTGCATGGGAGAACTGGTGTTCATAAGGTTATTTATATTGGCCAAGCCCATATCAGCTTCACATAGCTCCTGCCTCTCCTCAGTACTCACAGAGCGGTTGGCACAGTTATTTTTCTGGTTACTCCATGCCACCAGCACCCCACTAGCCAGTACAGCTGGAAGTATAATAAAAACAATTATGCTTGAAAGGGTTTTTCAAAATCCTGTTTACTCACCAATTACCCACCTACTGCTGTACTCTGGATAAGAAATGGAATAGAAGTGGAAAAAAAGCACCAAATAAATTACTAGGGAAATGTTGTATTAATGAATCAGTTGTGTCATAACAATGCTTTACCAGCTTGAGTGTCAGCCAACCAGTGATCCTTCTCAGAAGTCACAGAATGAACCAAAGCCTGGCCCCTGCCCAAAGCAGTAACTTATGCTGCTGGTTTTCCGGTTTCTCTTTGATTGTGCAATCCATATGCCTCTTCTGAGTAAAACATAAATCATCTCAGTGACTGCCCCCAACTCCATCAATCCTCACTCCTTTGGCCTTTGCAAGGTTTTCTAGCGTTCTACTGCTTTATATGTATTTTTGATCCAGCGCAGTGTATGCTTCCTTAGTGGTCTGGGTTATCTTCCTGGTCCTTTTCTATTTGACCCTTCTTCACTGAGATGAGTACTCTGCGGTATTTTTTTTTTAATTACCTATTCCAGCAACAATATATGACAGCAACTGATTGTAACAATAGTTGAGATCTTCTTTCAAAACCTGTCTGAAAAGAAAGCCCATGTGAAGTTACATGGTTTTCAAAATGACATTGTATTGCTGTCATTAAAGCATAATGGTGTGAAAAAAATCCAACTCTGCATTTGGATTCCTAATGAAATTTATCATAGTTGTGTTTCTGCATCTTCACTCTGCATTTCAAAACCAGTGCTCATCACCCATCTAGAGTTTATTTTGGCCACTGCTAAGAGGAGCTTAATGAGTTGAGCACACTCCTCAGGTTTGGCAGCTTACAGAGGAAGAAATTCTGCTCTGACTCCTTGTCCTTTATGCCAAAAGTCATAGCATATCTTAGATGTACATAATGCCAGTTGGGTCCTCAACAGTTTTGCCAATTGCTACTTCCTATTCCTCTTACGATGCTCTCAGCAGAAATCCCTGTGTGTACTGAGGTGCACACATTTTGCTCCTCACTGGTTGATTAGTGCTATAGAAATAAGATATATTGCCCTTGCTTAAAAACACATTGGTCTCCAAGGTGCCAAGCAAAGATCTTATGGTATCCTTGAAATACACTTTATTTGAGGGTTTAAATCCATAGTGATGCATTTGAAAATTGGGATGAATGGTGTCCTGTACTTAACAGTCTCTTTCTCACTCTTTTTTTCTCTCTCTCTCTCCCTTTTTAATATATGTGTGTAACAGGCATTCGCCTAAAGTGGTGAAAGCAGCATCTCAGGTCCTCAATAGTATGTGGCAGTACAGAGACCTGAGAAGTCTCTACAAGAAGGTAAGGCTTGGGTTTTTTCTAGATTTATCATCTTTCATACTGTTATCCAAATTTGGGGGCTGAGAGACTTCAGACCAAAATATTTATGTGACTGGAAATTCACTTGGAGCTTAAAGTTTCCGATACTTCGAGCTATTAGCTTTTCCTTAGTTTCTACTTTTAACATAAAATGACCATTGAAAATATGTGTGGTGGTGAAAAGGGGGTGTGAATTTGATTTTAAAATAAATTCATACAAAAGATGCTGGATCTGACAGCCCTGGAGAGTGAAATCCTCTGTTCATAGAACAAACGTATGTACGCTCTCCTACTGGAACAGTCCTTCTTACACCTCCTCATCTTTTTCTGAGGCAGTTACCAGCTTTTCAGCCCTTCAGCTCCCAAATTTCCTCATGAGATTGTAAACAAGAGTATCTGAAGGAGTGGTACTTAGGGACCAGCTACATATGGAGCTGGGCTGAAACCTGGTAGCTTCGTTTCTAATCAGCTGGCAGACAGTGGCATCACAGACTTGGTTTTCAGACAGTCTGTTGAGTCCATAGTACCATGCCATTCCCACAGGCCTGCTAACCTCTTGAAAACGAATTGCAGTAGAGTAATATAACACTGTGAAACAACATTCCATATAGCTTTATAAATGTGTCTACTTAGTAAATGAAAACATTTACAGGCATTCTTGCTGAATATTTCTAAGCTGAATTACATTCCATGTGAGTATCAGCCTGCAGATTTAGCTCTTCAGTGTCTTCTTGCTTGGAATTTCACATCTTAAGTAACTGATATTTGTATTTGTAATCTCGTCAGAGAGAGCTAAGACTTCATGTGGCATCTTCAGTTCAGGCCCTAGTTAAGGCTGAGGCATAAGGATGGAGAAGCAGGGAACGTTCACAGTGGTGTGGTCTGTGTTGTATGTATTCTGCACAAGAAAATAGCTTAGTTATATGAAATGTATGCACCAAATCTCAAGCTGGCATAAGCTGACCTTCTGTGTGAACTGCTGTTCTTTTGCATGCCTCAGCCCTGCTTGTGTCAAGTCTGAGGAGTGAGGAAGATGATTATTGAGTCTCTCCTATTGTTCACTTGCAGTATTTTCAGTCATCCTTGGCAGCCCTAGGGATACCATATGTGAAAACGTTCCAAGTAACAAGCTGGTACTCAACTGTCCCATTAGGAGGTGGGAACAGACATGAGTTAGAGTAGGCTTTTCTTGATCCGAGGCACTAACACACTGGAAGCGTGCATAGCCTGACTTCTGTGCATGTGGGTGGCTGCGCTGTAGAGGCTGAGCTGTACTGCACCATAATCTCTCAGAGGTTCTTACAATATCTGGCTCACGTCCAACCTTCTGTCTGTATATATATGCTGTGATGGAAAAGCACTTTCTGGGGTTGCTCCATGCATGAGGTAATAATGTTTGTGCTGAGTTTACTGCTACCTAAGGGACACTGTTGGCTGCCAGTGTGACTGCCTGGTAATGGACTTACATACTAAGCATGCTGAGGTACTAAGTACCTTGTGTGCTTACAAGAGCATTTTCCATGGCCACAAATAAGTACTTGGGATATGGAAAATAGGACAGGCTATGTTTAGAAGTAGCTTCCAGGACACTCATAGCCTACAGATTATCTGTATTCTCAGGAAGAGAATTTTATTAATGTCTATATTAGCTAATACCTACACAAAATCTTAAAATGAAGATCAGTCTCTGCTACATATTTGTATACTAATTACATGCCATTATATATGCTGCTAAGCCTTGTATAAATATGGTTTCTTTTAATCAAAATGTTCAGATAGTTAATTTTAAATACTCCTTTTCATTAAAATATATGAAATAATCTTTATATATTTATTAAACTTGCCTGTAATAGGCTGACTCTTATGCTGCCTGTCCTGGGTTTCCCCCCTGTTTGGAAAGCAATGGCAATGTTTTTATGATAGAAAAATCAGAGAAGTTTGCATTATACTAATAGTCAGCTACTTACATAATATAATGATACTGGATCAATGCAATCTTTGTTTTGTCCCATTAAAATATATATACCAGTAAAAATGAGTGAACGTACATTGTAATACAATCAGCACTTTGCAGTATCATGCACTTGCACAACCTTTTTTCACGTGCAGGTAAATCCCATTGCATAACCATCAGTAATTTGCTTCTGTGTACCAAAGTATCTATACAGTTGCTTACAAAGAATTGGCCAACAGAGACACAATTTTGTATTGTAATACAAGGAAATTGCAAGCATCCCATTATATTTAAGTGAAAGCAGCAGCACTTACCTTCTGTTTGAGAAAAAATGTAACCAAATAGTTTGAATTGTATATATTAGAGCTAATATTTTGTATATTTTAGAGCTACATGTTCACAATAAAGTAAGAAGAGGTAAAAAGAATAGTAGTATTCTTTGTGTTAATGGGCAAAGAGCACAATACATGTTTACTGCTGATACAGTAGCAGTCAGTATATTTAGTCCAAATATGACTGGATCAGCAAAGACATTAAAACCTCTTTCATTTTCCTGATTTTACTCAACATTGCAAGGAATATCCTACAGCTGGCAAAAGATAAACTGTGCTGACAGAAATCCAGAATTGGGGATTGGTGTGGATGCTCTTTAGGTCCACAATATCTTATGCACTGCATTTGCAGAGCCGTGCCACAGCCTGTACCCTCCACTGGCAGGTTCTATCCAGTGTACATGGATTTCGAGGTCATAGCTGTGTTGTGGCTTTAGTGGGACACACAGACTCATTAGGCTGGGCTGGCATGGAAAAGACACAGAAAGTAAACAGCATTCAGATCTGTGAGTGAGGTGATAGATTAGATAGTCCTCTGTCGGCCTGTGCTTTGAGGGAAAAAGAAGTTTTGCTCCTGATGTGGTTAATTTGGCACTATCCTAACGCAGTCCAACAAGGAAAAGTTGTAAAATGCATAAATATTTCTGGTCCTAAAACTGTAGGAAAAAAAAGAAGACTTGACAGACTAAAAGGAAGCAATTAATTTAGTCTTGAAATGAAGGAGTTGCCAGTCACTCCAAAAGTTGCAGGTCCTTCATCATGAAAGAGCTTATAGGAGCTTAATTTACAAGCAATAGCTGGTACAAAAATCTAGTCTGAAAAAGTCCACCAAGAGGAAAACAATGCTCAGGTTCAGTCACATATAGGCACTGATTAGATTATTTAGTGTGATTAATTTCTAGAAAGGAGGTGATCATCGCATTTTTCAACAGTAGAGGAAATGCGGTCTCCCGAAGAGAATATCATCATTTTCAAACTTCTTTGTTTTCTACAAGCAAGACATATTTTCATAAATGATCATTTATCTGTCTCTATTCTCATGAGTCTCTTCCAAAATACTTAAAATCTGATTTTCAAATATCCTTAATGGTCACACGGCCCAAAGCCCCATGAGTGGGTCAGCGGCTCAACACTTTGGAAAACCCAGGAACAGGAACTAGGCCACAGCTTGTTCCTATGCTTCAAACTCCTGGTACACGCCTCGTCTTCAAGTATCTTGGCAACACTGTAGTGTAGATTGGCTTACAGCATCCAGAAAGAGAGATTCTGCCCCATTTATGCTTAGCCACTTAAGCAAGGTGCAAGGAGTTCCTACATCGGTTCTTTAAAGACACCTATTTCTGACTCAGTATCACTGTCCCCACTCCAGTCTCTACGGTATTCGCTGGTTGGAGATTTGGGGACACCTGAGAAAATACAGATGTGACTATAAGAGAGCAAATTTCCATTAGCTGGTAAACTCTTCTCTATGTCAATATTCAAGAAAATAACCAACTACTCTTAAATACAGATAGCTTGTTAAATTACATGAGGAAATTTGAGCAAAAGGGTTGTGCTAAACGAGCCTAACATGAAAGAAAATTTATTAGCCAAAACCAAGCTTCAATTAGCGTTAAATGTGTGTAGTATTAAAGAGCTGGAGGAACTGTCAGGAAGAATATGTTATCTGTTAATTGGTTTGCTTTGCCTAACCACTTAGACTCCAACAAAGTATGTTTACATTCTGTCATTATGTTTACAATTACTCTGTCTTCCAGTGTGTAAGTAGAGGTCATGATGAATTTGTAGAAAATATTTTTCTTTCCTATTTATTATGGTAGGTTTCTGTTCTGCACGGAATAGTAGAAATGTTTGTCCCATTCACCTGAACAAAAATATCACCCAGCATTTGAAACCGGGGAGGCTGTTGAGGGTAGTCATCCTTCAGCGTGTATTGTGCTGTTTACAGCAGGGATACTTTTGTGATAGGCATTTAATGGAGTCAGTCTGAAGATGGCCTCGTCTGTCATTGGTTGGAAAAAATACATAGAATTGCCCGAAGCCTTCAAAGCAGTTAAGGCAGTGTGGATAAAGAAAAAGACTTGCTTTTCATGTGACTTTCAGAATAACAAAAAGATGACTTCATGAGAAAGTCCTTTATGACTAAATGTTCCATGAAAATTGACGGCATTACACTTCAAAACCCTAGTCAAGGAGTTTTAGAATCTAAAGTCCTTTCTTAAATAAAATATACCTACTCACATTTTAAAAATGTTAATTACATTGTACTATCATGTAGACTTAGGACACATCATTTGGATTTTCTTCTGGTAAGGTTGTTATCAGTCAGACATCCCCCAAAAAGAAGCTGGTTTAGGTTAAATTTATCTAGTGAAAAGGTCTGTGCAGAACTTAAACCCTACATTAAAGATCTAAATTCTAAATCCAGAGCATAATAATTCCTCAAAAGTAGTGGCTTGACTTGAAGGAACTATTCATGTGTTCAGATTGTTCATGAGCATATGTACTTTGCAGTGCTGATCTTTCAGCGGGGCTTAATTTATTTCTGTACAATTGGCAAAAGCTTTTTCAAACTAATATGTTACCCTCTCAGAAAAAGGATGAATTAATTTAAGATAAACCCCCTTCTGTAATGTGAAGCTAAAGTATCTTTATAGAGAAGGCATTGTCTAGAGCCCATTTTTATATTAACTATGAAAATGCAAGTACCTGATTAATAAATGATTGATTGATTGATTGATTGATTTATGGCAGTGGGCGTCCCCAAGCTTCAGTGTGACTGATGACAGAGGATTTTCACCAACCCACGACTCTGGGTCATGGCACGCTCAGCATACTCTCTCCCAGAGCCAAGAAACCAGAATCTATTCCCCAACCCAGGTATTCTGGCTGTCAGCTGACCAATCTTGAATTGTTGTGTTTCATGCATGCTGAGATTTGTACCCAGAGCAGTTCTACAGGAGACCTTTGAATCAAAAGTAACAAAGCCTAACTGGAGAATATGTTTTTAAGTGGCACAGTTTAATTCACTGAACCCAGTAGGTTCTAGATGGAAAGCGTCTCACTTCACTTAGGAGGGTACATGCAAGGAAGGTGTGCAGAGTTCTGCTCTCTCTGAGGACAGCACGTACCAGTGAGAGGGACAAGTGCATTACATTCAGTTCCCTGACAATCTTTCTAGTATTTCTCTGATCTCTTCTCTGATTGTCTGAACCTTTCAAAGGGATGGGCAGCTGTTGATAAGTGCTATGTTGCAATAGCAGGTTAAATCTATCAAGCACATTGCTTTGTTTTCTGACACAATGGCATCTCTTAAGAAAAAAAACAATAGCTGGATATTTCAGTAAGGGGATCCCAGGTAAACTGACGCATCTGTAGAAAAATCAGTGTGTCCAAGAGTCAATTAAATTCTTAAAATGCTAATTTTCAAAATCTCTATTGAGAGTGGTAATGTACATTTCCTTAAGACAGAATTATAGTTGATGAGAATTAGCAGGACTGGCTTTTTTTTTTTTTTTTTTTTAAGAGGCAGATTTTAATTTGAGGTACTAAAATTCTGTTTCCTTAACCAAGTGTATTCCTTTTTTTTTTCCTTTTAATATTTTTTTCTTAATAAAATATTACTTTGTGGCATTATGGCAAAACCAAAATACCTCCTTCATATGCACAACATCCTAGTAAGTCCACAGAGGAACCATATTTACATCTGTGTATTGTGTGTGTGTGTGTGTATATATATTATTATACATATACAGACATATGTATACAGTCACACATATACGTCTGTATATTATCTCTGATAAAATATTTAGCGCAAACTGGAACTTACATGTTTTTCCTCACCCCACAGAACATAGTAGCTATGCTATTTCTTTCTTTTTTTTTGGTCTTTTGCACTAAGTTTGCCTGGAAAAGAGAAGACATCAGAGAAGATCGCATTTAAATACTCCAGACATAAATATCTTTCAAGGCTAGGGTAAATCCTTTTCATCTTTGGCTAACAGGGATATAGTTTAAACACCCAGCATTTCATCTTCTGATATATTACATCACTTTCTTTTGCTAATTAGGAACTAGGCAAATTCCTAAATTGATTTTTAATAAAGGAAATGTGGAAATTTTCTGCAGAAGTAAAACACTCAAGCCTTTTTAAAGCATAATCTGAGTAATTTTGGTAGATATTCTATAACCAATACAGCAAAAAAGTTATAGTCTTCAAATGTATACTTTCCTTTTTCTTTTCTTAAGAACATGTGATTTGCCTTTAGCTGAGCATTTTAAAAGTGGCTTTTTATCAAATAACAGTTCTGTGAAATACTGAATCATGAAATTGTCATTGGATTCAGTACTAGAGAAAAAGCTGTCATTACTGATTTATGTCTGTGCATTCTTAATTCTACTTTCCAGTGTTCACGTAAGATAGCTTGCCTATCCCAATGCACACACAAATATGAAGAATTTCATAATTAAACCAAAGGCGTATTTTGAATTCTGCAGGAAATAACAGGTAGTAGCTGCAGAGCAAAGAATAGTACGATAATCTTTTCACATTATCTCTTAGAGACACGAAAACCTCCTCAGTGAGCATTGATAAGATAGTCTGGAATTTTGTTTTTACCTTGATGCTACTTTTTCAATATAATTGGCACTAGGCAGCATCACAGTGTATGTAAACTTTCTATTTTACTTACTTCCTCTTTTGATTGCATAAGCCTTCCCAGGGATTGGTTTTTAAGAATCATTCAAAACTTTGGTGAGAAAATTTAAACATTTCTGGTTTTCTGATTGCCAATTGCCTGCTTGAGTAACACCCCATTTGTCTATACAATAGGAATTTACATATCATGAGAAAAATCATGAATCCTAAAGAGGAAATTGTGCAAACAAATTGAACTGAGATATAGAGGTAAACTCTTTGGCATATGCAGAAGTAGTAAGTATTCACACAGGGAAAAAGTGATGTAAAAACCACTCTTGAATTTTTAAAAATAAAAAAGAGAGAAAAGCTCATCATTTGGCAAAATACATACTGTTTTCACCTTGCTATGCTACCATTCAAAATCTTTTTGCTACTCTTTTTAGGAAGAGCAATTTTTAAAAAGACCAAAATATTACAAAATGCTAAGTCAAACTGAATGTTGTTTTGATTTCATTTTAATGCCAATAATTATCATTTTGCTTGTGGTGTCAAGTAGAATACATTCTGATTTCCTTGGCTTGTGCATCATATCAAGTAATATTTCTAGTAGTTACTTGTAACTTTCAGTTTATTAACAGTCTCAAACAGTACTAGAAAGACAGAAGGTGATAACTATTATAAAAATATATTTTGCATGGCCTAAAGAGGGTAGAAAATATTTTGCCATCCAAAATACTAATGTTCTTACCTATATCACAATGACAACACATGGGGGAGTATCAAGTCATGTGTTTCGATATCAGTTGTTAGAAGGAGATGTTCTCAAATATTTTATCCTTCTGGCTTCCATAATTTACTATACATTAATATTCATAATTTACTTTAATAATTTTTCATTTTACATCGTTAAATTCTTCGTGATGCCCTCAGCAAAGATTTATTTACTATGCAGTATCACCTACCATTCCTTTAGTTATATTTCAGTATTTACATGTTTCTCTCTGAAACATTTTCCTTATCTATTATGATATTGAAAATATTAATAGTAATCTAGGATAGTCTGGGCTGAACTGAAAATTCAATACCACTGATTGTATTTTCATGAAAACAGTTCTGTGTAGCTGAAGCCAGACCTGCCCTTACTTGTACTTATTTTGATAATGAATGAGATTTTTAAAAAAATCAGGTATGATGATGGAGCATAATTAGAGCCAAACTAATGGATTTTTTGTTTGTTTTTTTGCAAATACTTGTGTGTCTGTTGGACAACTTATCTGTGTGTTTGCTGGTAAATATCTCTATATGTACATATATACACAAATGGGCTGTGTTGATGTAAAAATTTAAACACAACACAGAGTAGACTTAGAAGATGCTGCCTTTAAGTGTGATGCCCACAATACCCATTGGTTGGATATTACGTGAAGGTTCTTCACCCAGAGCGTGGCTGGGCACTGGAACAGCTCCCCAGGGAAGTGGTCACAGCACCAGCCTGACAGAGTTCAAGATGGTGTGACTCTTGGGGATGGTCCTGTGCAGGAGCAAGAGTTGGACTTGATGATTCTGATGGGTCCCTTCTAACTCAGGAGATTCTGTGATTCTATAATTCTGTGTCCAAAGAGACCTTGAGAATGTGTAAAGGGATGAACCTTAATGGTTTGAGTTGTGAGCTTAGAAAGTATCTACAGCTATATAGTTGACTGTTGCTTTTCCCCTGAGGGCCTTAAGGACATGATAGTACTTCACTCTAGCACCGAGCATTGTAGCAAGCAATAATTCAACAACCAAATTTATCAGTAATTCTTCCAGATAATCACTAAGGAGCGCATGGAAGCTGGCGCCATTCTCATCCAAAATCTCCTAGACTCAAGAGGTGCTAAACAAATGAGAAGAGAATCAAAAGTTTATCCAAACAATTCTCTAGGATGAGCCATATATATGTGCCACTAAAGCATCCTCCGCATTGATGCTGGGTCTCATGGTAAGCTCTAGCTGACTTATAAGGGAATGATGAGGTACTGTTCACTCAAAAACTCAAGTCCACTCTTAGGTTGCTAAGTACAGATTTAGAAGAGAGAAATTTAACCTCATACTTGTGTAAAGTCTGTCTCTAAAGTACTCCACCCTTTGAACTTCTCCAAAGAAAAGAAAATTTAAAATGCAGCCCAGGAGTCAGTATCTTTAACTTAAAGCCTTCTTTCTGAAGGGAATTGTATAACTGAAGTTTCTGAAATATCCTTAGGGTAGAACTATGAGGAGGCATCCAGAATCCAGAAGGTTATGCATAGGTCACATCTACAGATGTTTTTTCAAAAGTATGGTACCTCAGAATAAAATTGGATCTTAACATTTGAATACAAAATAGAGACCTAAGAAAATTAACTGCATGTCTTTTGGTACTGGGAACATTTTTAGTCTATTTAAATAATGTATTAAGTATTTTTAAACTAATATAAACATAAATTAATTGCAAAAAATGTTTAGCTGGATTCATATGAACAATAATGAAAAAAATCCAGAAGTCTTTCTAAAGACTTTCAAAGGTGTTTTAAAGATACATGCAAAGAGAAACTATTTTTAATTTATGTCAATATCTTTCTCCAAAATTCACTCAAGGAACATGATTTCTACCATTCTGAACAAAATGTCACATTTAATTAACTTGTATGCTTAATGTTTGCATATCTAGGTTCAGGAACAGGTCAAAGTAGATGTGCAGTAAAGAGTATGGGTGAGAAACTCAGTCCCTCTCAGCAGACTTGAACGGGAATGCTGGAGGGTGTTGGATGGCTGCTTACAGTTTTGCAAATGAATCAGACCAGTAGAACTTTCACTTGTAGTAATAGCACACACATGGAGCACAGAGGGGAGGGAAATCAATTACCTACTGTGCCAGTCACAGCATATTTCTGTCTCAGAGGTAAATAGTTGAGCTGGGATGGTCTGGTGCGTAGCAGTGGGCGTCTTTTGCTGATGCCGAGCTGTATTGCTGTACTTGCACTATCATCATCCTTATTCTTCTGGGTTCTGTAAGGAGGTCAAAAGTGTTTGTTCAATATGGCCAGTACATGTAAATTAAATCAAAGGTCAATGAAATATTAAGCTGCTGCATCAATATCCTATTTTCAGTTCTTTGATGTTCTACATGATCTAATAATGGGTGGGGGGAAAAAATGCTAGGAAGTCCTTCTCATTTCTTCCTTCTTCTCTTCCTAAAACTGCTCACGAAATTCAAAAATGTCCTAAATATGTCTGCCATTTCAGACTTTAAAAAAGAAAGAAACCTTATATTTTGAAAGGAGTCTCTTTTGTAGTATGTGTGCTTTGTTCTGAGTGTTTTACTTCCTTTACTTTCTGATACGGTTTGTCTTGATAAAAGAGCTGTAGCTACTTCTTCCTGCAAAAAGTAGAAATAAGAAGTTTCACTGGAAGTTTCTGAATTGGTTTTATTACTTTTAATTGTACAGAGTGCTTTTGGAGAAAGTTGTGGACCCTCTAAATTGAGAGTAGTCGTCTTTGGTCCAACAGCATGTTTGAGTTAACAGTACTTACTTAGTGAATTGGTAACTCTTAAAGGTCTATTAGTAAAAAATATTGTGCGTTTCTCATTATTAATGTCCATGTGTGTTGGTGAACTACATGTTTAAAGCAGAATATCCTTAAATTCATACAGCTTAGCAGTAATCACTCGGATCTCTAACTCTCTAATTTAAGTGTATTATGCATGACCTTTTGACCTAAAACCAAGGACAGCATGAGTTCCTCCAGTGAGTTTTCCCAAGAGGCACTGGTTCCTATTATGTCAGTCAGCTCCACATTTGGGTAAAATGATCCTCTGTTTTCAGCTGCACTGCTGCTCTTTGGGAAGCACAAAGTCCTAATGGCTCTGATCACAGTCAGTATCATTGGTCCTGCCATGTTCTTTACCATAAGAGATAATGGTGCAGATTTTACTCTGATAATGATTTTTTTCATGTTTTACATTCATAGGTATAATAGAAAAGTTGTATCTGGTTGATTTTATGGTTTAATGCATGAAAAGTAAGAGTAAGAGGTGTTGATTTGTTTCTAGCCTTTAAAAGGACAGTAGATTTAAGAAACTGACCCTGAACATAAAGTAGTATTTGTCTCTCCCCTAAAATTTTGTGGCCAAGAGCCGGAGTTCGCATTTCTAGGTCATATACATGTTAAGATAGGTGGAATTGCATTACTGGAATAAAAATGACAATGCAAATCAAAAATTATTGTGCACATTTTCTTGCAGGCAAGGTTTTCTTGTACATACAAGATACAAGCAACAATAGTTCTTTTGTGGTTCTAACAATTTAAATTGTAGCTTATATACCCTCTGCAGGAGAAAATAGAAAAACAGAAATTCTAGCTGAAGGGCCAAGTACTGTCTTCATTTCCTCTAAAATATATAAAACAATTTTATTTCTGTATAAGAGGTAAAGTGATGCTTTGAGAAATGAATTTATTTCATTTTATTGCAGTGTTTTGAAAGTTGGTTTTTTTGGCTGCATATAACCTCAGCAAAATGAATAATGAACTCTGCTGTATCTAGAGTCTTGTCCTTCATGCTTTGCCTCACATACAATTCTCTTTTCTTACAGCTATTTTATTCATCAGATTAGGTCCTGTCATCTTTGCAATTCACACAACAGGAAATCAATAATTAATTATGGATAGGTAAAGCAATGCCTCACTGATTGCCTAAAACACCCAAGACTTGCACTTTATAAAACCACCGGGGATAGTTTCCTAGCTGTTTCTCACTTGAATAGGTTTAGCAAGTAATTAGCACTATCTGTCCCTTATCATGTGTCTCTTCAGAGCTAAAATCAAGGAATAAGGTGTAAAATTAAGGTACAAGATCTGTGATTAGAAGATGATAACAATGCACATCAAAAAAGTGCATTTGAAAAAAGAGAAAAGTCGCCAAGGCCATCTGTGGTATTTTAAAAGAAGAAAAATGGGTGATACTCTCAGAAGAATATAGTACTCCTTGCACTGCAATGGAAGAGAAAAACAGGGAGAGAAAATATTGTAGATTATTTTGAGGTGGAATGCTGACAGTAGGAGAATAATGGCTTTGCTTTCAGAGAAGCTGAGATGGAGGCTGGGAGGTATACATCTCATTTTGGAAAAAAATGAGTTTAGCCACCGATTCTGAAAATGTCACTTCAAAGAGCCTACAGAAAACTTAATAATCCTCAGCCAGTGCCAGACAGTTTTGCTGCAGTTAATGACTGTCTGACTAGGAGCCCTTCTTTAAGCTTCATGCTGCCCTAAATACATATTTCAATATGTATTTGTCTTTCAGCTTCTTAAGCAGTTGAACTTGTGCTGTGTCTGGGATGCAGAAACGGTCACTTTTAAGTAAAAGCCATTTGTACACTGAAATTCAGAGTAAGAAGACCAGAAGCGCTGAGGTCGAGCCCACTGCACCAGACAGGAGAAGGAAGCTCTAAGTGTGTGACACAGCTGCACCAGCTGTGGAGAACATGGCAGCCCCAGCCTCTGGGGCAGGGGGCTGAGGGTCCCCGGGAGAGAGGTGGCTGCTCCAGTGGAGCTCTGCCACCTGCCTGGCCTGGTCCTTCCCTGCCTGGCCCTGCCGCTGCTGCTCTTTGCCTTGGCTCAAGTGATGGCACTGTTTCCGTGGGGCTCTCAGCGGAGTCTCCGTCCTCTCCCCCCAGTTAGGTCTGTGCAGGGGGGGAAGTGAGTGGCCTTCCTCACAGGCTCACACAGGAGTCATCCTCCCAGCATAACCTCTAACCAGCGAACAGCTGGCTCCATCATCATCGTGAGAAGGCATGGGAAACAAGCTGTGTTTTCCTTTAACCGCTTCGGCTAACTTCTCGTACTGTCACCAACTCCTGCTCTTTTATCCAAATTATTACAATATTTTTAAAGCCCCCAGTCTTGATGAATTTCTCTTTTTAAAGTTATTTCCTGGCTTCCATATGCTGTGGAAATGAGACCATAAGGACAAATACTAAAACCTTCAAATTAAGATGAGCTTCAGTGATTCATATCTTCACTTTGTGTCTGTTGATTTTGGGTGCCTGGTTCATAACTCCTTGGGAGAGGAGAGGAAGCAGGACACTTGGAGTCAGCAGCCCTTTTGAAGCCACTGAATTTACTCCAGAATGAAGGATTTAAACCAAACGGACATGTGAGGTGGGAGAACACCAGGATCTTCCAGGCTCAATCCCTACTCCTCTCTTGAACAACATATCTTGATTTACCTCTTTGGAAGCAGAAGATAAAATCCTAGGAGTAAAAATGTCAATACTCATCAGAATTCAAGTGTAACTGATGGCAGTAAAATAATGTTTATTCATAATACGTCATACAGCTGATCGATGCCCAGGAATTCTTTTCTGGTTTTGAGTTTTTCTAGAAACAACACAAGCAAATCCAGAAAGAACAGTACTTTCAGGAATTAGTTTGCTGCTAATAGGATTTGACAGTGTAAATTCATTTTTAAATTCAATTTGAATTTGTAAATGCAAAGAAAAAAATTAAAGAATACCTTCTGTTTTAAATTAGATAGTATATCTAAAACTAGTTGGTTTGTTTTTCAGGAGTTTTTCTAGAGCTTTTGAAGCTATAAGAATCCCTCTTCCAAAGTAAATACTCATCAAGTACAAAGGCAGGGGCTTTTTTAGAGAATAGCTGTCTCACCATCTCTTCTTCAGCAGCTCACAGATCCTTGTCACCCCCTCCAGTGGTGCCAGGCCTTATTTGTGGGGACTAGTTAGCTTCCTCCCTTGTTGCCACGGAGCTGGCTTGGTATCTTTGTCGAGAAACACTGGGAAATGTATTTATACTTTCTCTTTTATTAAAAGAAAATCATGTGATCCCGGGCTGTAAACCCTAATGATAAGTAAGGGTGGTTGTTGGTGAACATTAAAACTGCATTATTTCATAAATCCAATGTGAGAGCGCCATGAGATATACATGTGGATCGCTCCAACCTTGTGACCATTTCAGATTTCTCACCACAGTCAAGTCATACACATAATTTTCATATGCCAGTGTATGTAGATCATTTGATCCAGTTCTAATTTCTGCTATGTCCTATTAGAGTTGTGACAGCAACTTCCCACTGAAGAATTGCCCAGTCCTGTGTAAGTCTGATGAGCCTTGACTTAATTCACATCAGATTTATCTTTTGCTGTAGACAGCGTCACACTGGTGCACACCAGTGGGGATGTTTCATTTAATCTGACAGTGGTGCTTTAGCTTGCAAAGGAAGCAACACCAGCAACTCAGAGCACTGTCTGGCTGAGTTCCAAAGTGCATAGATCCTACTTTACTTACAAACACTTTGCCTCGTTGCTGTGTCACCTTCTTCTAACATCACAGTGGGTCTAGTTACTGATCCCTGCAAGAGGTTGTCTATCAAAACTTCACATTTCTGAAGCTTTTAACCATTACAGGAGCAGTTATTATTGCAGTTAATATCCTGAATATCCAGTAAAAAGCTGGCTTACGGATAAGGAAGTAGGATGACGAAGCAAGTCTGGTCCTGTGTGCTTCAAGTTGTCTGTAAAACTTCTATTAAATCAGATCAGAAGAGGATCAGACCTGAAACAAGAGTAGCATACTGGTAACCTTCAGGAAGGCAGGAAACAACATTATCTGTAGTTTTTCAGGCATTAGCTGTTTTTTTATTGGATTTGTTGCATCTTTTTTATTTTTTCTCTCTAGTAGGAATTTTATGTTTACAAGAAGTTGCTCTTCTCTATTCCTGACCATGTTCAAGCACCTATGGCCAGGAGTCAGAGCAGACTGTGTTCTTCAACACTGAAAGATGCTGCTCCATCATACAGCCATCATACATCGTACAGTTTTTCTAGACCACTCAGTGCTTTTCAAGTCAGTGTCTTCTTTTAGCAGCTGATCAGCATAATCAGTCAGAGGATAGGGCTTGTTGTCACTTTTGCTGCATGGCTATTAGCACTTGAACTGTTGTGGGGTGTCTTTCTGAGTGGATGCCGTGAGGTATCCAGGTTAGGCACCTACCCTCCCTGACTCATGGACATTCCTTAGCCACCTCACTCCTCTATTGTCTGTGAATTCTTCAGGCAGGAGCTCTGGTTCCCTATTGGGACAACATGGTGTCAGTTCCTATCAGGACTTAATTTAATTCAGTTATGGTACTACAAGTGAGAAAATGGTGTGTCTGATATCATCCACTTCCACAAATCATCTCCTCAAATCAAAGACTCCACTACAAGAGAGTTCTGAAATTTTTAATTTTTTGCAGACACAAAAGAAATCTGCTTTCCTTTTTGTCCCTACATTTTAAACACAAAAAGAATATCAAGAAAAGAAAGGGAAAAAAAAAGTATTTTCATGAGACACATACAATAGATGTTTGGCACAATAAGTTTAGTCACCCTGACAAAATAATTATTTTCCCATGGGCCTGACGAAAATGATTTATTTTAAAAGTGATTGAAAGTTTAGCAGGGAGACAAAGAACCTGTTCACCCCTTAAGCCCAGTAAAAGGTGATCAGATAGACTACAATATCACTTCCATTTTCTACAGTGATCATCCAACTCCTATCCCAATTTTAATCCTGCAGCTTTTCCAAGAAGATATTGTCAGAAACATATCACTGCAGATCAAGCTTAAACATTTGGACTTCATGAAGTATAATTGATATAATAGTATCATGGATATATTCAGTGTAGTCAAAATATAGACAAATGCCCAGTAGAAGATACCTTAGAAAAGACAATAAGGATGTATAATGGTGTTTCTGTGGTCTGGTTGTTCTCTGTCCTCCTGTAGTATGCAGTTGCCACCTATTAATTAATTACTGCCCTTTAACAAATATACCCATTCTGTAACAGAATTGCAGTGAATTGCTTTCCAATTTGTCAAATCCTTTGGTCTTGAGTTAGCTTTTTTCTCTGCAGGACACTGCTGTACACTGTACCTTTAAGTACCCAAAACAATTTAATTAAATTTTATTACAGGCAGTAGACCTGAAACAAACTAATGAAAGCAGCCATCATGTCAGGTGGTATTTATCTAGCCATTAAATTAAAAATACCTCCTTTAGGCCCTTAAAAATTAGTTTCAATATTTAACACTAACAGCTTTTGGAATTGTTGATGGGGATAATTTTAATAAATTTTTTACAAACTGTTTACCTTTACAAGGAAAGAATCTTATTCCTTGCAGCAGAAGGGAGCTAAAGATAGATGACTTAAAAGTATTAGGGTTTTGAAATACAGTGAGGTCTGGGAGCTGCCCTCAATCTGTTGCAAAACACCATGAAAGTTGTCATACAGTGATAGGAGTATGCCTTGTTTAGTCAAAAGCATTGCCAAGTCACGACAATACTTGTCTCAGAGTCTGTTGTTTGCCTCACTTGTCTTGTTGAGCTGATTTGGCTTGCCAGCTTGAGAGTTTGTAGCAGAATTTATTTGAAGACCTCATTATAAGCACTACTGTCACCGGAGAGAAAAATGAACATTTGCAGAGAAGAGAAGAAGGGAAAATATCTGCTGCAGAAAAGACTGCTAGTGCTAGCATCCCAAAAAGAGCTCCTTGCTGCTCAGGTACCTTGCAGTGCTGTGTCTGAGGAAGCAACATTGACAAAGTACCTGTTGATATCCTGCACAGCAGAACTGGTGCCATGTGCTATTCCTGCAATGTCCATGGGACACTGCAGGTGTCAGGGATTTATGTCATCCACTTCCTGTCAGAACCAGGCTGCAGGTATTAATGTATACAGTACAGATGGAATAGACAACAGGAGGAAAGACTTAGGGGAAGATTCTCATCACTTTTTTCTGAACCATATGCCAGGGTTTTACATGAGGGAAGCGAGAGTGCAAAAGAATATACTTGGCCGTGAATGTATCATGATCTACAAAACTGGAAGCATTTCTACCTTGCTCTATGTAAGCATGGCTGATGTCTCTTACTTTTGCAGACAGTCTGCAATAGTGTATCCCTTTTCCTTTTGTCAGATCTAAAGTCTGTCCTCTTCATATCTTCCCCTTCTGCAGTCTGCTTAAAAGAAAATAATCAGAAAACCAGAACAGAATGAGATATATTCACCTTTCTGGTAAGAAATTCTGACTCTAGAGAATGAGAAAGAAGGAAACCATTTTTCTTCATCAGGATAAAGGCATGGTCGTCTTACATGTTTGCTCCTCCAGTTTTATAGTAGAGAAATCACTGCACAAGTTGTTGTTAACCAGAGATAAGAAATTAATGCTATTATGTTATTTGTAGTCTTGATGCTTGGATAGAATTATTGGACTTAAACTATTCATTATAACTATGAACTCTTATGTCTTCTTTAAAAATACATTTATTTTATATGTATGTACATATTACATATATTAATTTCCAATTTGATTTAGGAAGTTAGAACTTCACAGATATTTTTCTTTCTTTCTTATGAATCCTTCCTCTAGCTTGGAGGATGTGGCTTGTGTAGAAACTGCTTTTTGGAGACTGGATATAGATTTCAAAGATTGTATGTAGAAAATTTTGGTTTAAGCAAATAGTATTAAAGATCAAGTATTTCTTTTTTCAAGTTACTCTTACTATTTTTTATTAATTAACTAGATTTCTCTCCTGTATTTTCTTATACTACCATGAATAAATATGAGGTGCAGTTCAGTGAGGTGTCCTAAACATGTGTGATAGAGAACAAACCATCACTATTGACTCCAGGGAAAGTCCTGACAGTGCTGTAAAAGCCGTAGCCCAGATTTCACTCTTCCTCATTTTTGTCTTTGAAATTGCAGCTGAGATACACCCGTGTTTGTACAAATGCATTACAATGAGGAGTACAGGCATTGGGCACCTGTAGTTAGGTGTCACCTAACTGTCTGTCTGTCCGAATTTGTTTATAGCGTTTCCCTCTACAAGAAGTATGAGTATCTTCTTTACTCTTGCTGTGTCACAGTCTTGTTGAGTTCTCTTTCCTAAGAGTTTTGTGGAAAGGAGATTTTCAAGCCATCTTCTCTTCTGAGAGCCAGGTGCCCATAGTTTCTGTGGATGGAACGAAGTCGGAGAGATACCTTGAGCAAAGGCAGAGCATGGGAAGGGGTGGGATTCCTTGCTGGATGTCTGGAGTATCTGAGTTAGAGGGTGGGCATGTTCTTTACTACCCCAACAGTGAATTATTCTTCTGTAAGCAAGAGGAAAATTCCAGTTGGTTTTTGGCCATATTTTATTGTGTTTATTTTTAGTCAGCATTTCACTGCAAAACTTTTGTTTAGCACCATGGTGCTTGACTCGATTTTCACTGAGCCCAACAGAAAGTAAGCATATTTAATACTGTGTCAGACTGGAAAATCTCAATGTTACTGATTTAGATTTAACATTAAGCACTGATAAAGACAGTTGCAATGTATCAATACTGAAGGCATTCAAAATACTGTCATTTAATAATAATGCTATCAAAAGCCAGTTTATGCTCTCATAATAGTTTCAGACTACATGTGATATGGTTTTAAAAATGTGAAGTACATTATTTTGGATTATTGCATTATGCTATGGTGCAGGAATAAAACATGAATTATTTAAACTTTCCTTTTTTTATTTTTGAACTAGCTGTTTCTAGTATTTGTATTACTTGGTTGGGTTTTTTTAATATGTCACTATTAACATAGTTTTAAATATAAGGAATAGAATTTCTTTCTCTATGCCTTGGAGAAAACGGCAACAAGGAAAATGCATTGATTCTTTTTCTCTCGTGTGTGAACCAAAGGGCAGTTAGTATAACTAAGCTAAATAGATGTGCAGTCTGGTAATCCTGGAACTTCCCAATCTACTTACTCCAAAACCTCCCTATAAAATGGAAACCATTTCAAGCCAAAATGCCATTTCCAGTCTGAAAATAGAGGTATGGAAAAAAAGACAGAACTATTAAACAAATAGCCTAAAACACTGTTAGTCATTTGAGTGTTTCTGAGATGTGTTATTTTATAGAACTTTCTACATTTATTTTTAATCTTGCTGTGTCAGTACAGTCAGCACATCCTGTCCTGCACCACTAACTATATTTACCACCCAGTGGCAGGAAGAAGACAGCAGCCTACTGGTGTACCCGTAGTGAAAACACCAGAGAGAAATACTGTGCTCAGAGCGGGGAGCTGTGTGCCATTTTCACTGACCGTTGTCGCGATGCTTGGTGTTGCAGGATGGATGGTCCCAGTATCACTTCGTAGCCTCATCTTCAACAATAGAACGGGATCGGCAAAGACCGTACTCGTCATCCCGCACGCCCTCCATCTCGCCCGTGCGCATGTCTCCGAACAACCGCTCAGGTAAGGCCACGCCGACGCAGAGGCGGAGGTCATCAATCCATCACCGTCGTTTTCCCTGACATCTGGATTTGTTGGTAACTGCGGTGGAAGGGCACAAAGTGTGTTCTTTACTGTCACCAAATTGTCTCCTCAAAACAGGATTTTAATTTTTTTTTATTAGCACCTGGTAAAGTTTTACAGAAGAAAGATTATTCCGTAACTTTTTGTCATGAATTCTCCCAAAGTGTTTTCCTGATGGAGCTTACCTGACTAGATCTCAGGGCAATGATGTCCATTAGTAACACCAGGAAATTCTGTTACTCACTTGGCTAGTCGTGAAAGCCACTATGTAGTTTGTTACCATTTTTCACACTTAGCAGAAGTTTAAAGACCCACATTACTTTTTTGTCAGCTTTTATTCTGGGTATGTGTGTATACATATGCATATGTAAGTTTCCCAGATTTGACTGCAGGTCTTCCTGCAACAATTACAGTGTATTTACACCAGCTATTATCAATTCTATATGATCTGCACAATGAATTAATCTAAGTATCTCAACTTATGCCATAGTGTAAATTAATGTTTCTATTCAGAAATCAAGTAATCTTCCCCTCAATTTAATCTAAGGTAGAACATAAGTTCACTAGATAAAGCCCTTCCCAGTGAAAAACTTTCAAGATAAACAGAGTGCAATGTCAGTCTTTCAGTGGCCTTTCTCCTGCTTGTTCAATCAACAAATGTTGTCATTCCATAGGTACACCAAGAGTTTAGGATTAAAATTGGTGGAACTTACTATTGTCATTACCATTATGCCATAGTTTGGTTTTTAGAAAATTGCTTTGTAATTATCTAGAAGCTGCATCTTAGTCCTGCAGAACAGCAAGGGAGGAGATGTGAAAATGTAGCCAGAAGTACAGTGAGAGCTGCTATTCTGCTTTTAAAATCTGCCATTACACAAGTCCATAAAGGGCTCTTGTTCCTTTTTTTCTTCTCCAAAATCTCATTTTGACTGTAAGTGCAAGGTACTTGAAATGTCTGGCCCTGAGATCTTAGTTCTGTCTCTTGCCAGAACCATCTTCTCACTTCTGTTATTCTAAATTTTGGATGAAATTTTACTGCCATCATCAGTTATCATAGGACTGGAAAAGGACAAATAATAGTGGCTGTTTCTGAAGGAAGAAGAGCCCATGTCATTACACATTGGTCAGCTCAATGTCAGTCTAGAAAATTGCTGGAACAAATAATCACAACCTGAACACCTCAAAGGTAGTAGGAACATAAGATATTACTTAACTCTAGGAGTATCTATTTCTGCGTAATAATGTAAGTTGCTGTGTGTCTGGTAGTATCCATATCAAATGCAAGCATTGGTTCAATACCATTTGCTCTCATTAAATCCATCTGAATTCAGGCTACAGCACAGTCAAGGCACTTTGTGGAAAGAAAAGTCAGTAAGTAAAATGTCCTATAATCAGTAAGAATCTTGCACACAACATTTTTATAGACAAGCTAAGGCAAGCTAGCAAACAGTTCAGAAAACATCCCGTGTGGTAAATAAAAAACTTACTGAAAACCATTCACAAGGCAAGGGTATTGTTTATTGCCAAAATGGAAGAATGGTTTGCTTGGAGCTTTGTCTGGGTCCCGTACTCTTCTGTGGTTTTAGTAATGACCCAGATAATATGCAAAAGTTACCTATTACCTTTGTGGGTGACAATAAACCTGGGAGAAACTCACGTTCTTTGAAGGGCATTATTGAAATTCAAAGCGATCCTAAGAAATTGGAGGTAATGTTCAGAGGGAAAAAAATATCCAGTACTTTAAAAATAAATTATAAGGAGAATGTCTGGCTAGATGGAAGTTCTTTAGAAATTATTTGGGGATTTTTGTCAGTTGTACGCATGAATTGGAAGGTGGAAAAATCAGGATATGAGGATATACTGAATGGACTGTAATTGTTTAACTCAAGTAAAAGAGACATGAGATGGAGACAGTGGGAAGAGGTACACACCAAGTCTTCAAGCACGTAACAGCCAGCCGTGAAGAGGAACAGTGTGAACTTTTTCTGCTTTCATAGCAGACAAATGGAAATAATGAGCAGCAAGGAGTCAGGCTAGACATCAGGGAACATTTCCTAGCAGTGGGGAAAGAAAGCACAGGAGCAGACTGCTTGGAGCAGTTATGTGATCTCTGTCATTAGAAGTCTTTAGTTTCAGATTAAAATCTGTCAAGAATTATATTGGTATTCTGGATCCTACCTTGGGGAAAGAGTTGAAGTAAACGAACTCACACCATCCCATCCATCCCTAGGACTGGGTGATAACAGACTCAGACTAGTGTGGAGAGCTCTGTATTCTTTTCTCTGTCCTTTAAGAATAAGAGCAGAAAAACATAATATCAATTTTCAGCATAATATCAACCAATGACTTCATGTTTGCTTCCAGTAAAATCTCTGAAAGAGGGTGCTTCTGCATTTTAACACTTGCCAGAAAGTAGTTTTCCTCTCATGGGAAGAGAGAGAGAATTCCCACAGGGAAGAGAGAGAGATGGTTTTGTCTGTATCAGTCAATTTTGTTTAAAACACCAGAGTGTTTATAATCACTACCAGAGTATGTGAAACAAAATGTGTCTCTCTGCTAGCAACTTTTTCAAGGTTTATATTCTGGCCTGCTCCCCATTAGACTCAAGCTGCCATTAGCTGATTTGGTAGTTTAACGTCATGTTTCTTTATATCTGCCGGATTATCAGCTTTAGATTTACATCACTATTGACAAACAGTTTAAAAGCAATCCCCTATTCTAATGGCTTCATAAGAAAGAACATCTGTCCCGCATTTGCTCTGTAAATTCAGAGGCAAGGGCCAGCAAAACCAATCGATGCAGAATTCAACATCACTGGTGCTTCCCTACTCTGTAGTTAAGTGCAAGTGCTTCAACGTTGCTTAACTAAAATATGTAACATAGTTTAGAGATGCTGAAAGATATGCCTCAGGGTCAAGCTTCACAAAGAGTTTGTATTACATTTTTAATTTTTTTCTTTTCCTTGGTTTTAAGCAAAGGCGTCGTTACTGCTTTTGAGCTTCTTTTGACATATCAAATTCCTGGGTAGAGGCAGGGGACTGTGTGGGGGTATGCACCAGCACTTTAGTAATTTTTGTACCACTGTGCCCTTATGAGGCTCTGGGGGGCTCTGCCAGTCACCCTGTGTTCCTTCTCCTGCCCTCCACAACAGGGAAAGTGCACTTTATCTACCAACACGTACATATATTGAAGTCATTTTACTTTAAAGCCATTATTTTTTCATTTGCTTTTCTCCTTTTCCTAAACATTGCAAGCTCTAAGGCTTCATGATCAGTGCCAGTGATCACCTTCACATTCTCCAGTGTGTGAGACTCTACTGTAAAACCCAGTTGTCTCCTTTGTGAGATGTACTTTCCTCCTTTTAGCTGTCCCAGGAGTATAGGTGATGAGGGATTTAGTTTTAATAAAAATAGCTTAAAGTAGCAGTTGTTGCTTTAATGGCAGTTGTTCACACATACAGATATTTAAAGACAAAGAAATTATATGAGTTACCTTTAAGTGTTATGCATTCTTTGGTATATGTTTTCAGGGGGAAAAAGGCTTTCTTTTCCTCCCTTTTCCATTAGAATAATTTAATTGGTTTGTTTATTTTCAAGAGAAAAAGGAAGAAACCATTTTATTAGGGTTTTTCCACGCAGCTGAAAGTTAACAGTCAATGTTTATTTTGAATGGAAATAAAGTAACCATTTTGAGGAAAAAATGGAAGTGCCCATAACAGAAAGTTTTGACAAGTGAAAGAAACTGAAAAGCAAAAGGAAAAAAAAATTATTGTACTTTTTTTTTTAATAGTGATCATCTTAGATGTTGGATGTAAGTAAAAGAAAATTAAACATTTAGAAATAAAATTATGTTTGCGGTTAATTGTCCAATGAATACATTTGCCTTGCCCTTGAAATAACCGCATCTTTTCTTTTCCTCCATAATGTGGTAGTGTTTCTTCAATCAGCTTCATGTTAGAAAACTAACAGATATAAACTTTACTGAAATACTTACTCAAGAGTTAAACCCTACATTCAGTCATACATGATTAAAAAAAAAAAAAAAACAAAACATTTTTGTTATCCAGCAAGTGCCCCAGCCTCACCTCGGGAAATGATCAGCCTAAAAGAAAGAAAAACAGACTATGAATCAACTGGAACTAACGCCACTTACCATGGAAATAAGGGAGAACACACTTCTAGGAAAGACACCATGACAGGTGAGATTTTGCTTGCATGGCATATGTAAAAACCAGCTGTGGTAGAACGCAGCTTTTAGAGGATTGGCTGGGCTTGCTGCACTGTGGAAAAAAGTCAACCTGCTTTGGTTAATTCCCAAGTTTTAGCCACCTTGAGAAATACAACTGAAGATATATTTGAATGAATACAACACTTTGTGAAAATTTGTGAACACCATGGTTCTTTACAGAAGAAAGGCTTTGAATCCAATTCTGTATGTCTTTTGCAATTTTACATTTGTTTTCATTTCAGAAGGAAATTGGTTGATCACTTTGAATTAACTGGTATATTTGAGCATGTGCAGTGATCCTTAACACCTGTCTTTTGCAGAGAATGCTCTCCAGGATCAGTTAACTTGCTTTGTATGTCAGTATTCATAGGAAATTTGTGGCTGTTTGTAAAGTCTATCCATGTTACGTTCTCAGCTGGGCTGATTTAAATGCAGTAATTTTCTCTGTATGTTGCAGCATCTGTTGCAGGTTATTTGAAGGCCTCTCTTCCCCAGTGAGCTCATTGATCTCTTAGCATTTCAGTAACTGGGAAATTTTGAGTGCTTTTCCCAGTGCTGTACCTCTTCATGAGTTCTCTAGCAAGTTACATGTTGGTCTCCATCAGCATTGTACAGGCTTATATAACCATTATTGAACTTTTTGTCACATTTATATAGTGCCAAGCATCACACTCTCCTCTTCTCCAAATGCTGCCTCTGGGCAGGCAAAAAATTGCAGTGAGAAGTCACTCTGCACTTTCTCGATGCCTGTTACCTTCTCCCATGCCCTCTGTAGAGGTCTTGCTCAGAGGCAGAATGGGTTGCTCACCAGGAACATGGTGGCTCAGGATCAATCCATCCAGAAGATCCATCTTTCAGGACTGTTTTCAGGGTATGAAGATACACTGTATCTACTATGTTATATGGGATTATGTACTCAAAACCTAAAGACCAGCCTTGGAACTTGTGTGAAAATGCAGTACGGAACATTAATTAGCCTGAAGGTGAAAGTCTGAAGAGAAGAATGTCGGTCAAGAGCGTTTGGAAACCACAGAAATTAGGAGTGTCCTGAACAACTTCTGTGGGATACTATGGGAGAGTGCAGAAGATTCAGTCAAGGTACTGCATTTTATGTGTCTGTAATGTTTTGAGTGTTTCATGGTCCCTGCACGAAGTGGTTCTCTAAAACACTTCAGTGATCTTCACTTGGCTGATTGCGAAGGACAGGACTGAAGTTTTTTTAGCCATTTGTCAAGGAGCCATAAAGGGTGAATCTCAGGATTAAGAACATCGGGCTGAAAAGGGAAATGCAGAAAGAGTAGTATTTTATTCTAACTGTATCTGTAAATTCAGACTAGCAAATTATTTCAGAAAGTTCACCAAAATACAGTGTCTCCATGCTGAAAATTTGTGTTTCCTTATAGATAGTCTTGTCTCTCTCTGGACATTTAAAAAATGGGCTTTTCTTTTTCCACACCCCTTTTCATTTGCTTTTTTACCATGGTGTTTTTGTTCTCCCATTCCTACTTCCCTTATTTCCTTTCTCTTGCAATATAATTTTCAGATTGCCTCAGCAACCTTTGCTCCACTTTGATTTTTGCATTGTGTTTTCCTCTAATATTGTCTTGTATTTTGTCTGTTTCTACTGATTATTTGGGTGGGCTTTTAGTAAGGAAACTTGAAACTCTCAGCATCATGCTCAGCTATCATCTGTCTTTCCAGCTGCTGAGCTCAGTGAGGAAAAAAATCAAACTAATTCAAATCAAAAAGTGTAATAATATTTCACAATCTTACATGACCAGTGTACAAATAAATATGGAATTAACAAGTAACTTTCTCTTTTTCAGATCATCAAATCTCTGCACGTTTGGTCTAAGCTCAAATTAAGCACCATTATAAGAACAAAAGAAAATGACAGAAGGAATTTTGCTCGTCAATATTCAACATGGAATGTGTGTAACATAATTGTAGCTCATTAAGTAATAAATATTTGATTAAAAAAATATATAAAATCAGTATTTGTGACTTTGTGAGACATTTTGACTTTACTTGAGTGACCTAATACAAGTTCATGTAGCAAGTTTCTTGCGATGCCTGCGTTTCATTTTGTGCATCAGACAGTGCATTGCAGCTGATGCATCCACTTGGATGGGACTTTAGATGAATGTTTTTTCTCAGGTTCCACCTGGCGTACACATATTTTGATCTGTTCTTCTAGTTTTGTGCCAAGCTGATCTATTACACAAAGCTTTCTTTGACTTACGGATTTTACGCAGCGTGTAGAGCCACAGCTGTAGTCCCAATTTATCCACGACTGTCTCCGTGCTCTTCTCCAAAGCTCTTCTCAGTTTATAGTTCAAAAATTTTATGGCCTTTGGGCTGGGACTCGAAGGTTTTTTGATGGATTTTCGAAGTAGGAATGTTGGCTTCCTGCCATCCTGAGGATTTGTCAGGAAACCTCTGGGGAAAATGGACAATCTATGAAGTAAACAGTTTGTCTGAAGATGATAACTTACATTGATTTCACAAGGATAGCTAAAAAAATAGAGGCACAATATCAAAGTTCTCACTGCCCTCTTCACAGGTTTACGATGCCTTTTATATTTACTGTCCATTTTCTTCTCTCTGTAGAAAATAATAGCCAATAATAAAATTTTGTAACCTGAAGTATATTTTTAAGACAAAAACTATTATATTTAGTTTAAGAAAATGGGAACTCTAAGTGCATGTGATAATGTTATTTATGCCATGGTGTTTTCCTTCAGAACAGGGAAGATAAGGTTCCTGACTCCTTCTTTGAGGTTTCTTTTACTTTCTTAGTTCCCTCACTGAACTAATATGGGCATCATAGTCTACACGCTGTGTCTTCTCTTCCAGCAGCGGAAAAAACTTCTGATTAATTTATTTTTCCTTTGGTTGTAAAGAATCAGTCATCAATACTTGTGTTATTTAAACTTACTGGCAAGTCCATGCACATTCAGAACACAAAAAAAAAAAAAAATCATCGGGTGCTACAGGTGCTCAGGCTTATTATTATTACTTTCAGAAACCAAAATGCACTGTAATCTTTTCTCATGCCCTTACCTCATTTTTCACTGTGCAGGAAGGTGGCAGTGGTAGTGACAGGTAATCTCTGATACCTAGTGTTTGTGAGGTACAGAAGTATTTTCCTTTACTGTCTTGAACTAATTTTTTTTAAATGGAGACCTGCTGCTTATAGCAGAAAAAGCAGGTTGTGCGATACCAGATGAGGATGACTACCTGTCCAGCTGAGCCGTCCTTTCTTATTATCAGTTGGTGTTCCTGAGGGCAGAAGGATAGCATCTTGTTATTCCAAAGTGTCTGTAAATGCGGTCAGAATAAGTACTTCCAAGATCTGAAAGCTGAATGTTAAACCATGAATCAAGTGACTGGGATATATGGAGATGAATTTGGTCAATGACATCTTTGTCACATAAACCACTGAGTAACATAATTTTCAAAGCTGTTGTCAGCTTTAAGGAAAACTGCTATGGGGAGCTATGTGACTTTTTTTAAATCAGTATCACCTAGAAGACTGAACAGAAGGGAGAAAGAAAGGTATTTTTCTATAATGTTCTTTATGCAATTCGACCACAAAATCCTGCAGGTTGATCATAGTACTTATTTTAGAATGCTCACAATTTTGCCTACCAGAAAGTGCCTCTTCAGTATTATCATGTACTGATGTTTAGAGACTGCATAAAATACGCACATAAACACACACACGGATCACTCCTCAGTTAATTTAATCTTCAGCTAGTTCTCACATCTGTGTGAAGAAATGCAGCTGCAGGAATATCCCTGTCTCTTACTCCTTCTACTCCTTTCCCTTCTCGTGCCATGTTTTTAAAAAAAAAAATTCATTGACTTCTCTTTCTGTCTGTTTTACAATTTTATTATGATGGTACACATACAATATTATCAGGAAAAATCAGATACTGACCACGCAATACCTGTCCATTCATCTAGCTCATTCTCTCCTTTCTTTTTTATTTGTCCTCTGCTTTTGGACAGCAAGAGTCAACTGCTCACTGAAGCATGGCAGAGTGGGAATGGAGTTCCCAAGGTGTTCCCTGGCATGTTCAGAAGAGGTACTGGAGCAGGGCTGCATTCATTGCTAACAGCTACATTGCTTGACTTAGATTTCCTCCACAATCAGCATCACGTCAACCTCCAAGCTAGCCTATGCCAAGACTTCTTATTCTTGGACTCTTGGCATTTATTTTCAGCATTTTGTGTCTCATTTTTATAGCATTAAGAAAAGATTTACTAGGGGTTTGAGGGGTTTTTTTTTTGTTTTAAACTTGTGAATTTGTATCCCCATCGCTGCAGTGAAATCAGCAACACAGAGCTTGCAGCTGTTTTCATAAGATGAAACTATCCATTTTCCATTGCGGAATATGTGATTCGGGAGACCATAAAACTTCAATCTGGTATGTGACATTTGTGAGCACATCAGTGCAAATGCCACAGCAGTGCACTGGATAGCTACACACCAACTCTGAACTGTTTATAGGCTTATAATAGTCATGGCTGTTAGCAGCACATATGTTCCACATGCCTTTCTATGTATCTGTATGGAAAGGTCATGACTTCCCTCTTAATGTCTCTCTGATTGCGTGAAGCAACAACATACAAATTCACATGTGTCCAGTTTGCTATTTTTCACCAGATTCTTCATAATACCCTCAGATGTTGCACCTTACACCAGTCTGTTACTCTTGACATCGAACAACCATGAACAGTATTGACCTGTCTGAACTCAGTATGTTCAGTCGTGTATGACTAGAAACTTGCATGCATGGAACTTCAAACCCGCTTATCTTGGCACATATATTCATAAAAACAAAATGGTTACAAGAAGTTCTTCCTCCATTTATGACAGTCCAATACATTGAATATCGCTTTAATGTATTTTCAAGAACTAGGACTTCACAAAATGGGTATCTGAAATACTGAGTATCTTTAGATCTTGACAAGAGGAATCGTATAACAAAACAACTTCTCGCACTTTGTGGGGCGAGCAAGAAAATCAGAAAAACAGCATTAAAAAGGTGGTATCAAGGAAAGATCTGGCACTGCTGAGTCATGTCATGAGATGCACCATAAAGAGCAATGCTGATGCGAACTCCTCTAATACTAAAGACCCATCAGGAGGGGTATTTTCAAACACTACAGCAGAGGCTGCAGCTGGAATATAAATTAAATATAAAGAAACCCACTGAAGCAACAGTCAAGTATCAAAAATCCCTTAAGTGACAAATTGTAACCTGAACAGTGAGAACCTCTGCAGTTCAGCTCTTTGGCACAAACATTACCAAAACACTCAAGCACTACTTTTCCACTATTTCACCTGTTTCTATCTGTTACAGACTATTGGCATACAGGTGGAATTGAGAGTATCTGCCACTGGAGGAGCCCAACCAGCATCTGTCACTAGAGTTTGTATTCTTCCCACCTTAAAAACAAGGGTCATGCTGCACTTGGAGACGTCCAGGGCTCTTCTCTGTTTCCTACACAGGACTCTGCACTTTTTTAGTAATTTCATCCAGCTCTTCAAGGAACAAGAGGGGTTTCACCCCTATCAGTCAATGGTTATGAAGTGAAAAGTTGTTTTTTTCCAGCTGTTAGAGCTCATCAGCCCATCCTATAAGCCCTGTCTTTATCCTGTTTTCACAAACATGCTGCAAATCTTTAAGAACACCATCTGAGATCTGTAAAGCAGCAACATGGACCAGTGCATCAAACTGACAAAAATTATACCCTCAGCATGGAACCCATGGCAGATGTGAAGATCAGAATTGGTGTATTCCAGTCAGCTTTGGCTGAGGTTGTGCCTTTCCTTTCCTTTCTCCAGAA
The DNA here is from genome assembly GCA_013399195.1 of Dicrurus megarhynchus. Classification (NCBI taxonomy): domain Eukaryota; kingdom Metazoa; phylum Chordata; class Aves; order Passeriformes; family Dicruridae; genus Dicrurus; species Dicrurus megarhynchus. Next base: position 543,616 of record VXAD01010356.1, read on the forward strand.
AGGGTGCAGTGGTGGGGGGAACGGTAGAGGAAGTTTTACGTGCAGAGGTCCACGCTTGCACATTGCCAAAGGAAGAAAGAGTGCTTACATCTTCAGTAACGTGGTTCTTCCTAGTGATGTGACTGGCATGGATCCCATATCCAGCTTTCAGCTCTGATGCTCAGGCTTGCCTTCACAAGTTTTGAGTTGTGAAGGTATTAAAAGCCACTCTTGGTGCCTCCAGGTTTTATACCATTGCACAGAGACCTGAGAGAAGTCATGACCCACATGTTTCTGTTCCACTGATGACTCTGATTCACAACTACTCAATTTTCACTTTCAGGCCTGTTCTGTTATAGTAAAAGTCCTCATAACAGCATCCAATCATTGGTTAGAATATCTGGAAAGTTAATAATGCATGAAAAGTGTGCAGCAGACACACAAAATGCTACCTTCATAGTCTTTCAAATATGAGAAGTAACTACAGTCTTTCAAGTCCTACTGACAAACTAAGCTTCAGCTACACTGCCAAATCAGAGGGATCAGTGGAGTCAGCTTTGCAAGGAAAATCCTTTGCTTTTCATGTGGGATTTTTTGGGATGGGGTTAGAAATAAATTTTTGCAAGACTATATATTATCCTCCTTGTATGTAGAATTACTTCCAGTTTCAAGCTCATAGCTCAGTTTTGTCTGCGCATTTGAACAGTAGGACATCTGAGAAGAAAATCACAGCAATGACGGCAGTCGTGGATTTGAAACTATCTTGGCCAGACCTCTTCAGTATAACTAAATACTACTTTTTGCATAACTTGTTTTCCACTTACATTTAATTACTTTTTGTTTGAATAATTTCATGATAAAGCAAAATGACTGTAGGATTAATAATCCACGTCATCCAATTGAAGTGAAAGAACTGAAATATTTCTTAATCTCAATATTTACAACTGCTGTTTGTTGTGTGTGTGTTACATAATCCTATCTATAACCTGAAATTTATTATTGAATGCTAGCTGTATATGAAATTATTTTGTTGAGTCATGTACAAAGTGCACAGGATTGTTATGAACATGACATAGAGTCTGCTACCATTAATAAATGTATACCAAGAACATGTACGTACACCAAAGCAAAGATGATGACGGTTTAGTGGGAGGAAAAGTCTGCAGATGTTTTGAAAAACTTTGGTGTGGGGAAACAGGCATTGTATGATGTATTTAATGAAGCCTTTAGAATTCACTTTGAGGCCAAAGAGGTATGTTTGGTAAACCTGCTTTTTCCTTCCTTTTCTCTCTCTGCAGCTCAGAACACCGGAATCTCAACTTTGTACAGGAATTCGTATGGTGCGCCTGCTGAAGATATCAAACATAACCAGGTAAGTACAGAAACTAAAATGTTACTGTTCCAGATGGCAAAAGACTGGTGCAGTATCGTATATGGAAATGGAAGAAAAATACCACAAATTAAACAATATCACAAATAAACAGAATGCTTCATGTAGAATTTTACTCCTATGCTCAAATTAAACACCTATGTTTGAATATGTGATATGAAATGAGATCCTTAAGGTCCTTTACGCCTTGGTAGCAGTTCTAGAATTAGAAACTAGAGTAGTTACGCTCCTTTGTGCAGTTGTAATATTGGGCCCAAGCTTGGAAGATCACTTGCGAGATTTGTTCTTTCTTCCATACTGTTGCCCACAATAAGTTGTATCTAACAAGCTGTGGGCATTATTATCTTTCAGGTTTCAACACAGCCAGTTCCACAGGAGCCCAGCAGAAAAGATTATGAACCATATCAGCCATTTCAGAATTCAACAAGAAACTATGACGAGTCCTTCTTTGAGGACCAAGTGCATCATCGTCCACCTGCAAGCGAATACAACATGCACCTGGGACTAAAGTCAACTGGCAACTACGTCGACTTCTACTCAGCTGCTCGTCCCTATAGTGAACTTAACTATGAAACAAGCCACTATCCAGCCTCTCCCGACTCCTGGGTTTGAGACTTGGGCAGATACAAAAGCTCCAGGAACTGTGCATGTGCATGCATACCACGAGACATTTTTTTTCCTGCAAATTTAGTTTGTTAAAGCCTGTTCCATAGGAAGGCAAAGATAACCAGTATGGAAAAAATTAAGAGATTTTTTTAGAAGGCTAAAAGATGCGAAAGCTAAACCTGGGAGTAATTAGAAAGAAATATATATATACATATATATATTTTACAGTGTGGGGCAACTTTACTGTTGGCCTGTAGAGTCTAAAGTTCGGTGCTGTATATAGAACGTGGCTGAAGGACGGAGGAAGAACATGACAGTGGATCTGGGTCAAGAGTTAAGCACAAGTTACTGAGCAGCGTACATACTTTATGGGGAACAGCTTCTCACACTTTGTTTAATATCCTCATTCATTGTGAATCTAGGCTTCAAGTTGCATTTGGGGTTTCCTCTGTACAGCAAGATGTTTCTTGCCTTTTGTTAATGCATTGTTGTAAAGTATTTGATGTACATTACAGATAAAAAAAAAAAGGTGCATTGTGTATATTACACCAATGCCACAGTGTTTCTTCATCTATGGTTCTAAATATTGCTTCAATTTCAAATTTTGAAAGATGTATGAATTTCCAGTTTTTTGTTTTCTTTTCCCCGGTGCGTTTTAACAAAAAAAAAAATCAAAAAAAAAATCAAAAAAACAAAAAGGAATATTTAGCAGTATTGTTTGTTCTGATATGTGAATTTGTTTGTGGCAACTAAAAAAAAAGGCATTCAGCAGTTTCTGACAATTAACATTCATCATTCCACACTCCTTGTCAACGAAGTGCTTTTTCACTGCCTAAAATTTTAGATGTAGATATTTGAAATAGATTTTTTTCATTTATACCAGTTTTCTTTATGATGATACAGTGTTAAAAGAAAATAAATTACAATTGATCTGTCATCCATATTTGCTAAGAATGTCTATTTCCAAGAACCTACCATACAAATACACATTCTTACTTGTGTGTGTCCACGTATGCATAGTATTCCGTGTGCGTGTGTTTGAGTGTGTGTGTTTGTGTGGCGTAAGACTTCTTTTCATCCAATGTTCTCCTTGTTAAGCTTCAATTTTTGTTTGATTTTCCATTCTTTTAAACAGTGGAAACTCCAGTATGTGCTTTCTCTTACTCACTTCCGTAGCCATCAATAGCAATTCAACATTGCTAGGCCACATGCTCACAAAAGAAGGGGTAGCTGATTTTTTATCACCAACTCCATCACCCTTAGGTGCCATTTCCTTTAAAATAGCATCTTTTGATCTTCTCTTGAGGAAATTTCATTACTCTCTAGCCACCAACCAGTAAGTGCTCAAGGAAGGCAGAGTTTGATCTTGCCGTCTCCCTGAGGGAATGGAAAACTAAGACCTATGAGACTTTAATCTGGACTCTCCTAACTCTTTAGACTACAGAAGGGTCCAATTCTTGAACCATTAGGACAATCATTTATTTTAACCCATACCAAAAATAAAACCCAACACCCAGAACACGTTCCTCAAATATGAAAATAAAGACCATTTCCGTGCATTTAAAGTGAAATTCTAAAAAATGTAAGGGACAGAGAATTTTTTCTTTAATTTAAAAAGGAAAGAACAGCTACATGGGCTAGGAGGCCACAAAAACTGGCATATTCATCTTTGCTCTTGTAACGCTGGAAGGAATAAAAAAGAACCATTTCTTAATTTCTGTGATTCAGGCAACAAACAGTTCAGCACACAATTTTCAGAGCATAAGACCCACCACAAATGGAGTAGTTGTAAATTGCTTAAATTGCCAATAAGGAATTTGTTTTAAGTTGCAAACATTTCTGTGGTTAGTCACTGTAATAGTTTTAACATCACCTGGCACACTTCTGGCTGTGTGCAGGGGGAGAAGTCTCTCACAAGTCATCACCTGCTCTATAGGATGCAGCCCAAGTAGTTCATGCAGGCAGGTATTGTGACGTAGAATTGGTTTATTGGTAATCTAGGACTATAGTTTAATCTTTTTGGCAGCTTTTCCCAGTGTACGATATGTAACCTTTGCTCTTTGTAGTAAACAGGGGGAAAAAAATAGCATGCAAAAAAATTTTTAAAAAATTCCAGAAAGGGTGGGTGGGGCACAGTGGGCCAGATGTATAGTGAGGTAGATAAAAATACTATTCATAGTTTTGGACAGGTTGTTTATATTTTATTTATTACATTGATTTTAATAAGTGACATTTGCAGTGCTCTTTTGAACAAAGCACATTTTCAGTATAAAAACTTTTTTTTAATAAAGAATGTCACTCGCAACTGGAAGTTCTTCTTGAAAGCCTGACAAACACCAGGCTGGTGCAGCTCTCCAGGCACAGGTTTGCCAACAGTCTGAGGAGATGCATCGTTCTGTTCAAAGTTCTTAGGACAGGAGATTATTGTAAGTTGGATATATTTCCATTCTTCAAACTACTGAAATGCCCACATTGCCCTCTTTCAGCTCCTCTTAGGAATTACTTGGAGTCAAATGTTGACCATTGCTCAAGTGAGAGATTCTGCATTGATGACGTGGCATAAAATACCTTTTGTCTATACTTTGTGTTGGTTTGTTTCCATTCTTCTGTAGTGGCAAGTGCTCCGACTGAAAATGTTCACTCTTGCTGTACTGGGTTTTGAGAAGGTGTTGAATTACCTGGCTTCTTTTCCAGGTTTGGAAATACAACACTGCCACCATACTAAGCAAGATATATATGATGCATTCTTTTTAATATTGAGGAAAGTATCATTACCTATTGCTGTTCCCTTCATTCTTGTACTAGATCACACACAGAAATAGAGAAGAAACAAAACTGTTCCAAAAAGAAAAATGTATAAAATGCAATTGATGTACTGTAAAATGTCGGATTTTTTTTCTTTTTTTAACAAGCTTCGTATTAGAATCTTGTTCAGCTGTGTAGAGCTATATAAATCTCACTGTTTTATTAAATGCTGTTTATGGTCTGGAAGGAATGGTTAACCTATCTCAAGATTTAACAAATTTGCACTAACATGAGCAATATTGATTTGAAAAAAAATAATATTAATTCAATATTTAAAAGATAAACTATGATTTTAAAGGTATATTAACACTGAAAGTACATTTTGACAAATAACATATTTAAGCCCAAAATATAAATGGTTATGTCAGATAACACAAAAGAACTATAACAATATAGATTGAGAAAAAAATGTGTTTCACTGTACATGTTGCTAACATGTACAAAGGCAAACTCATATTGACGTATTTTCTATTAATAAATCCTACTGTATTGTGGAGAATCACTGGTCATAGTGCAGTATGTTTAAACTCAGAAGTTGACTCCATAGAAGCTGCCCAGCTTCACACAGCAAACAGATCCTTGCCATTTAGGTATTTTAAAGATTAATCGGATCCTAACTTTCAGCTCTCAGATCAGTCACTGCCCCCTCCCTTTCCACGAGGTTGATGAGCACAACCTGCTCTACATCAACCAGCCAAGGGGAAAGGTATTTTTGAGAACACCCAGTTCACCCCTAATTCTGGCTGCAAGGGCTCAGCTGCCACCACTAGTAGAGAGAGTTTATCTACACCCCTAGAAAAAACTGAAAACCTCAAGGCTGGTGCCACTGGATAGGAACATGCTGTAAAAAATACGATCTTGGCCGTAGGTTACATAGACCACAGCCAAGAAACAAAGAGCAAAACATTAATTTACTTGCGCATTGCTGGAAGACCCAGCACGCAGTGCATGTAAAGGTTCAGGAATAATTTTTTCCTGGGTTTCATGAGCTTGCAGAAGCATCTCGCCAAGAGACTTGCAACTCAAATCAGAAATGCTGACTTTTTTTTTTATATTTTGGCACAGCACAGGCTGTACAAGGCAGTGCATGGCATGGGAGGCTTTCTCCTCTGTCGCTGTTACTCATCCTCCCCTGCCAGCAGGCAGAAAGAGCTCTGAGTTTAGAGTTATTGCTTGTATCATGGAGAGGAGTGGGAGAGATGGAGATGGCAATCTGAAGCCGGGGGGGGGAAACGAAAGGGCCTAAAAATGCAGACACTCAGAGTTTGTGCATGAAGACAGATCCACAACCCATAATTACTGACAGTGGAATGGACCCAACAAGAGATTTAATGCACCAAGATCTTCAAATATTACCATCAAATTAATGTAATGAACATTTAATAGTGGCAGTATGATGCATGCAAAGCTTTATGCTAGAAAAGTGGGAGGGAGCAGCAGAGAGAAGTCACAGGTCACCACTGGGCACTTCCAGCATCATCCAGCAGATGTTGGGCATGTGGGCAGAGACTGCTTACTGCTGTGAAGGAGAGGGATGACTCTTGATAAAAAACTATAGGTCCAGGCCTTTCAGACTAGGTCAAAACAACATCAGGCAGCTAAAACAGAGGCCACTTTTTGCAAAGCTGCCCCTTGCCCCACTGTCCTCAATGGCAGAGTGAGGTCCCCCTAGCAGAAACATGGACATGGTGCACAAGGCGGGCAATCTCATCAAGGGCCCAGCTTGCAAAGGCCCTTTACTCTCATCTGGACAATACCTGGTACAGGTGTGTGTCTGGCAGCTGCCAGGGCCAGGGCTGAGCTTGTCGAGCAGCTGCAGCCACTTTCCATTTGAAGTCCAGTGTTTTCCCTGGAGGACAGCTGGGCACCGACATCTGCCGAAGAACTGTGCAGTCCTGGCTCTTTCCCAGGCACTAGACAGTTTCTAAATAATGGCCTAAAGCCAGTTTCAGACATTTAGGCTGAAAGGGAGAGATTTGAGTTTCATCCCCAGGCAAGCAGGGGCATCCCCACCTTCCAGGCTGTACTAAAAAACAAGTGAGAAGAGCTGTACTGGCTATCACACATCTTTTGACAGCCTGGGTTAGGAGCACTTGCTTCTAACTCAGGCTCAGCTCTTCCAAGGGCCAAACCAAACAGCTCCATATAACACAAACATTTCTACTTCTTCCTGCCCAGTGCTCCCCCTGGGTTTTGCACCACATCAACTGGGACACGTCAGTCAAAAGAATGGCACACCACAGTTCTCTGCAAATCCAGCAAGGCACATGCATGGGTGATCGTCAGGTGCAGTACTCTAGCAGGACACCATGCCAATGCATTATTCTTAAACCTAATTCTTGATCAAACCTGCTTTAGTATTTTTAATGCAATTTTTAAAGCAGTTTCCTTCCTCTGTGAGCATTGGTATTGCTTTGCCAGAAGAAAGCAGATGCTGAACTCTTGCAACCTGTAAACGTTTAGCTTACACCTAATTTCAAAGCCCACAGAAGTCCCTGGAAAGTTTTCTGTCAGCTTCACCAGGCCCAAAGTGACAACAGGTGAAGAATTGGTACAACCTTCTCAAAGGATGTGCACATCGAGGTCACTCTTGCCAGCACATCAAAGGCTGCAACCTTCTAACAGCTAACAGGAGAAAAAAGGTATTTGCTAGTACCTGTCTGTCAAAATTTACTCTAGAGCCTTTGCCTCGCTGCACTTTTATTTTCACTGCTTTCAGAGAGCCACATAGATAAAAAGTACTCACAGTGACTGATTGTTGCAGTTAATTTCAGTAGTTGGATGAGTAGTTTCAGGTGCTGAAATACCTTTCTTTTCCAAGCAGGTAAAATCTGAAACTACTAAACCTAGGAAAGCAAAATAGCAGTGGTTTGCTGATTGATTATTTTTCACAAATCCAATTAAAATAGTAACTCACATAAGTCTTTTCATTTATGCACAGCCCATTGGCTAAGGGGGCTGATTTTTCATAATTTGTTTATTTTACATTAATGTTACGTAGGCAGAAAATGTTAACTAAACATTAAGACACTAACTTGTTTAATAACATCAAGTCTGAAGAGAAAGTTTGTGGCATAGAATTCAGGCTACTGTGTGCAGACACAATTATTACCTCTGTCACCAACAGAGAGAGAGAGAAAACAAAAGCCTCTGCCATTTGAAGCCTAACATCTTCTATAGCAAATGTAAGTTCATTTTGAAAAAGACTTACACTCTTTCCCTCAGAAAAACAACACCAAAACCAAACAAACAAAAAAACACTACCCCAAAACCTCATGACATTTTCCTTAAGCTACCTTGGGTTTGACTTTTTTATTGGGGTGGTAGGAGGGGAGGAGAATTTCCAGACTCTTTTAATAGGGTAGTAGGAGGGGAGGAGAATTTGCACTATATGCAATATTTGAACAATATGTTGTGTTGCTTTTGTTTCTGCCTAAGGTCTGTGGATGTGGGCAAGAGCACCACCCACAGTAGTGCTGTAGCAGCATTAAGCAAATCAAAATATGCCAAATAGCAGCTGCATTGCCAAATGTGACAGCCACCACTTCCAATACCCTGGCTACCACTGCAGGCTTGTCATCACGGGAAAGAAGAAAGAGAGTGTCAGTCTCCTGTTACACAGACACACCAGCACTCAGTCAAAAGTGAAAAGAGTGAGCTGTGTGAAAGCTGCTGGGAAAAGACAGGCTGTCTGTGGGGTGCCCTCCACTGCAGGGCTGAGTGGGACAAGCTGTGGCAGGGTGTGGGGCAGACCTCAGCCTGTGGGGGCACCACGGGCAGGAGGAGGTCAGGTTGAAGGGCGGTCAACAGTGGGCAAAATTGGGCAGAAGCGTCTTAGACCTTGGCAGGGCACAAGTGCTGGGGCCAAGTAGCCAGTGCTGACCAGAGAGTGCTGAGGGTGCTGGAGCTTCAAGGGACTCAGAGCTGACCAGACACCACTGCCTTATGCTGCTCCTGAAGCTCAGCCAGGGGCCTTCCTGTCCAGATTTTTGCTTTACTCTTAGTTAGAATGGCATAAGAGGTGACCTGTTTGGGGGTTTTTTTATTTCTGGTCTTTTTTGTAGCAATGTAACACTTCACAGAATCATAGAATGGTTGAAGGGTCCTTAAAGATCATTTAGTCCAAATTCCCTCTCATGGGCAGGGACACCTTCCACTAGACCAGGTTTCTCAGAGCCCCATCCAGCCTAGCCTTAAACACTTCCAAGAATGGGACATCCACAGCTTCTGTGGGCACCCTGTTCTAGCGCCTCACCACTCTCACAGTGAAGAATTTCTTCCTAACATCTAATTTAAATCTCCTGTCTTTTAGTTTAATACCACTCCACTTGTCCCATCACTATCTGCCTTTAGTTAGAATGGTTTAAGAGGTTACCTTTTGGGTTTGTTTTCGTTTTCTTCTGGTTCCTCTGTAATAATGCAACCGTTGTTATGGTCTGCTCTGATTACCAAAACCCAGGTGCAGAGCCAATGCTTGCATGTCAGCGACTCAACCTGCTCTTGCAGTCACAGCTTATCTGTAACGTAGAGAAAAAACCATCTCAGTCACTAGATTATATGTTCTGAACAAAGTAAAGGGATTTTAAATATGCATGGTTTGCTGGTGCATTAAAGCTCGGGCACAGCTCCCAGCCCTGAGCGAGGCTCTGGCCGGGCACACAGCAGGAGGATGTTTGGGCAGGCAGCTGCAGACTGCCCGAGTTGGGAGGTGCTGACCAGGGGTTACTGCACAATCCCCACCGAGGAGAAAGGCTCTCTGCCAGCATATGGACATCTGTAGTGGCTTTCAAGTTATCAGGAGGGGAATGTAAAGTTGGAAACCAGAGAGCAGGAGATTTAACACTGCAGTTGTTTACACAGAGAAGTATGAGCTATGCTCTCCACAGCTAAGGTCTGTAGTCTGGGGGGTTTTGGTTTGTTTTTTTTTTTCTTTTTTTTGCTTCCATTAATAGGGCTTAGAGCAGTAATATTTTTGATGCAACCATCTGTGAAATATGTTTTCAATAAGCAAAAAGAAAAGTAGCTTTAATAAATACAATTGAAAAATATACAGTTGAAGACAAGTTGGTTTGACTTCCTAAAATTTGATGTATATGTGTAGTTTAAGATAATGATTTGGTTTAACAACACTGTGATGTAAATGCAAATTATGGACTCTTAACGGACTGTGAAATTCCAGGTCTATCAGCTGTGTATACCATACATAGTTAATTAATGACTGTTCAAATCAGCAAAATCAAGGTTAAAGAGGTGTTAAAAGACAGGAAGATTGTGGAGCTGCTTCATAAAGTGACAAATGATGGTTGTCATTCATCTCCTCTCTGACATGCCACAGTTTAAGTATGATGTTTGTCTGCTGTATTAACTTTGATTTTAAAAAATAAAACTAGTTTTATAAACCAGAACAACTTCAGTCACAACTAAGCCTGACCTGCTGGACTGAGGAATGTAAAAAATGGGAAATGAACGATGTAGTCTTTTATTGTGTTTCCAATACCATGTCCAGAGATCATGAATTATCCCAGAAAAACTGGGACTTTTTTACTTCCAGGGATTTACTCAGTGCCTTGCTGATGGCACTTACTGCCTTTCACAAGACCATCTGTCAAGGCACTTTTGGAACCCCACCGAAAGGCCAACAATATTTTCCTGAAATCCCAGGAAAGCAATAGGTGCTTGGGAAGCCAAACAGCAGTTTTGTGCCTTGTCACAACTGAACTCCTGATCCTTGCTCCAAGACCTTTGTCCACCCCACATAGGGCTAGAAGAGCAGAAATGGGATGTGACTGCCCCAACCTGTTATTTGAAATAAATCACCTGGGAGTAGGAACATCTAAAACTGTCTAATGGCCCCATAGCTCAATTTTTTTTGTGTGTGTGGGGACTCCAATGGCAATGGATGCGCCATGGCAAAGGGAGGAATTCAGCTTATTGCATGCAAAAAGGTTTTCAGCCTAATTTTGTTCCCTTCAGCACCTCTAAGGGTGCTGAAGCCCGTGTTTTATTAGCAACCTCCTTAAATGTACCCACTGCTCCCCTTACTGCCACTCACATCCTTGCAGACTTGACTAGTTCCTGTACCTGATTCAATAAGCAAGATATTAAATAATGCCACAGGGAACTGAAGTTAACTGAGGCTTAACAAAGCCAAAGCATTTTGATGTAATGGAGGAGACTTGCAAGGCAAAGATCCTGCCATGGTTTAAAGTGCACCCTGAAAAAAGAGGTCCCCTTGCCAGAGAAAGGGATGAAAGGCATGGTGCCTGCAGAAGAGGCAGAGGTGCACTGTGTCTGCCAGGTCCTTGCACAGCTGCCTGCTAAGCTGGACATGCAGTTTGCTGGACGTGCATTTCAGTGCCTTTGCTCAGGATGGGAAGCACTGGTGGCTCTTCCTTCCCCAGAGGAGATGGGACTGCCAAGGGTTTTGCAGCAGCTTGTCCTCTGGCACAGTTCCAGTGAGTGGCCACAGCAGGAAACCAACAGAGCTTGTCCCATGCCTGGGTGGCACTGGCACAGGCACAAGAGCTAAGGAGAGCCATGGGGGAACTAAGACTTCACTGAGCTCAGATAATGGGACAGAGACAGGCCAAGGTCTGCAAGGGTGTCAAACAAAAGTGATATTAATAGCGATCATGCATTTGTGCAGTAATAGTAAATTCTAATCTTTATAACAATAACAGAATGTTTTAAGCCGCAGACCTTGTCTGGATTTCTCTGGGTTTTAACCCATTTTAGCAGTATATGGAAGAATTATCCCAAAAACTTTTGTAGCAGCAACTCTGCTATCCATCTTTCTTTGGCCGTCTCAGTATTTGTATGTCTTAGCTGAGGTTTTGCTTAGCCTTGCACAATTGTGTGGTGTCAGCAGCCAGCACGAGCAAAAATACTCATCCAAATACCGGAGGGATAAAGTATTACCAACTGAACAGTTGCAGATTAAGGCATGAACAGCATGTGATGAGTGAAGAAAGGAGAACATGAGCTGCATCCAAGGCCAAGCTAATACCAGTTACAGAGCATGGATGTGCCCACAAACCAAGCAACCTGAGGGAAAGTAACAGGGACTCGATGTTAACTGGTTAGCAGCAGATATGTTAAGGAGATGCTGTGTTTTCCCCTCACTGGAGGGGTACCAGAAGAGGATGTTCTGGGCAGAAGGAGCTCTGGTCTGACATTTCTCAGGCCTGGAAAGCTTAGGCAAGGAAAATGAGCTTGGGTCTGAATGTGTCTGTTTTTCACACATGTGAGATCTTGCTAAATCTGCATCAAAAATCAGGAAATGTTGCCAAGTTGTTGGTGTGCAGCACGAAGTATCCAAGACCTGTAAATCAGTGTAGCATTCATGTCTGTCCCAGCATGAAAACCAGAAGGGGAGTTACTTTTTCCTAGCACACTTGTGACTATGAGTTTATAGGCGAGGGCCTCAAAAATTATTTTAATAAGGTACTGCTTCAGTTCTCAGTTCAGTCAGTTCTCAGCTGTCAAAGTCACAGAGCTGCTCAATTCTGGTTTTGGTTCGCTTTGCTGGAAAAGAAAAATTCCTTGGGCAAATCAAAAAATCAGAAGCTTTCAGGAGAGGAAAATGCCACATGGCATTCCTTCCTGCTGGAATATGATGGGAAAGGACTCAGTAGCCTGTGGAGCAAAAGTCCCGTTGAGACCTGTTGAAGGCTAATTACAGCAGAGGGGATCTCCACAAGACAATGAAAATGTTGTACTTGATCAGGTGGAGATTTTGCTCTATCCAACCCTTCTTCTTGAGCTCAGTTTTCTAAAAGCAGAATGGAAGATCGTTTTCCTACGGCCTGATGAAGCTGACTCTGATTAGGACAGATGCTTTAAAATGCAGACAGAATTCAATGTAGATAGAAGAGATCAAATACTGTTGTTCTCATCTGTGTTCTTTATGCTGTTATTATTGCCCCCTGAAAGGATGATGAATTTTCTTTTTATGTGCTTGATAATTGATTTGCATTATTATTGAATTTCCTTAATGTTGATGGAGATAAGTAGTACAATATGGATTATATTGATTTTTCTGGAAACAGGCTATTTATCTGCAATTTATATTAGTTCACTGAAGACATTAATGCCTTACAGTGATAATCAAATAATGCATAACTGGCTTTCTATTGCTTTCAGACAGCATCAAGAATTAAGTGTGATCAATTCATAAAGTTCAATAGACATTGGAGTTTTGTCCTTTATAAAACTGTCTGAAGGGTCTTCATAAAAGCAAAAATGAGATTCTAACACTGGATTTACATCAGAGGGTGCCTAGAGCTCTTTGTCCTGGGTCAAGTTTAGTTCCAGAATTCACTTACTCATCCAATCAAAGTCAATAAACATTTTATGCTGCAGGGAGCATCTCTTGTTTTGGACTCCACAGATGTGATGCAGGATGGAGGAAAAAGAAGTTCTGAATTAGGACAAACATATATTTTAACTGAGCTTTTCATCTACCTATGTACTTTCTGAAAAACATATGCACAGGGACTTGTTGAAGAGAGCTTTACAAATTTCAGTAAGTCAATAATACTTTTCAGTCCCGAAGGGAAACTGCACTCATTAGAAAAATCTTTCTTGCCTGGGTTTGCAAAGCAAACTATGAAGAATCTGTATGGCCATATCACATGTCAGGCTTCAAATCTTATGGCTCACAATCTTTTTATAGTGATGTAACCAAGTTAAATTGTATTTGCCTGATCTAACACCTGTTAACATAAGAAGACTTCTTTTGTCAAGATATTTTCCAGATGGATTCCTGAAGTGTATGAGGGCAGGTTGTTTTACCATGTTGACTAGAGCTTGAATGTCCATTTTGTCCAATAAAATAAGAAAGATAAGCCTGCAGCATTTGTCAGAATGACAGTGCAGTTTCTGCATATCATCCCTCCCACTAATTTAGCTCCCATTTTTTGTTTATATCTTACACAAGAATAATTTCTTTTTCATGAGAAAACAGTTTTCCCTTTACCTGTTCTAAAGGGTTAAGTAGCTTTTCCATCACTCTTAGGAACATAACTGCAACCTTGAGTTTTCCATAAAAGCCTTTCTTTTTTCTTTCCTTCAAGGGCACGCTGACAACATTCATCTAATTTTGCTGCTCTGATTTGCATATTAAAGAATTGTTTCTTCTTGCAGAGAAAGAGTGTGAGCAAAATCCATGGCTTTTGATGCCAACTGTAAGCTAGATTAATGTTAGAGAAAATAATTACAGAATCCAAAATAACATATAATGTACTAGAGAACTAACAAGGCAGTAGCTAGTCACCGGGTTAACAGCTTGAAGAGAGAGCTCTGCTTCAAAGGCTTTTATCTGCCAACAGATGTCTGTAAAAGAAAATCATCTTGAGAATACCAGGCTGTATCTGTAGAGCAGAGCTGGGAGGGCATGGATTACCCCCACACAAAACCACATCCCAAAACAAACAAGAATCCCAAAGCCAATACTTGGTGGCAGCATGCAGAACAAATTGAGGATTTGGTAAATGCTGTGGACTCTTCATTTGAAAAGTCCAGGTTTTACACCCAGCTTGCAGCCCCTTTTGCCCAGCCAGAAAGTGCTAAAGTGCTAAAGGCAACACGACGTCTGTCTTACGAAGAATTTCACATGCAGCCTGACTGATGGCCATAACTAGATCGATGTGATCATAAGCTTGGGCACAGAAGGTGTTGGAACAAAGCTTTTTGATGGCTTCCAGAGGTTGGTGGGAGAGCCAGACACTGTACTGTCTGTCTAGACATATTCTTCACATATGTAGAGACTGCATTTTTCCTGTGAGAAGAAGAGGAAACTGAAAATGTCTATAATACAGGTTATTTGCCTGTGTTTGAGATGCCAAATACATTTCCCCTGTGTTTTGTGTTCCCAAAGGGTACAGTATTTTTAGATAATGGCAGACATTTTAGAAAAGAGGCAAAAATCCTAACTGTTCTTCTGTTGTACGATTACTGTTGAAGTTGGCAACATTTGCAGGACTCTTTACCACGCCTGTAACTCACTATCTCCTAAAAATCTCCTTGCTTCTAAACCCTGTCTGAATGTGAAGTCTATGGCCTCTCTCACAGTTGTCTCATTGTCTGTTATTTTACGACTGTCCTACTAATACAATTCTGAGGTGCATATATACCACCCAGATGAAGTTCTTCCTTTTTTTTTAATCCCCCTGCTTGTCTGGAACAACCTGAACTGGAATCTTTTACATGTTCTTTTTTTTTCCCTTTCACAGATCAGCCAAGCATTTGATCAACTATGTGGCATAGTTTCCAGAAATTAAAGCACACTGATTTTCTACACAATCTTTAAAGAATAGAGTCAGACTGAGCTAGGCTTACACCACAGAGCTAAGGTACACTGAAAAAGTGACCAGAAAGAGGTGTTGGAACTGCATCCTCTAAGGCCTTGTCCTCTGCTGTCATTTCTGGAGGATGCCTTTCACTTCCTGTCAAGGCTTCAGTCTTGCCAACAATCACCCTGTCTCGTGCCTAAGTGAGAAAGCGTTGCCGTAGTTAACATCTAGCTGCTATGCCATCACAAGCTTTTGCATCTCATGATGTCATAGCATGTTCTGTGGTAGTCCTCTTCATATTTTCTCTCTTTTGAACACCTTTTCTGGTAAAGGTGACACAGACGAAGTTCTCCGAACCAGCTTGCTTGTTCTCATTCCTTAACATGTACCTTTTCCATTTCTACGAGGACCATTTCAGTAGCTGTCTTTTTTCCCTACATTTTCAAGAAAATAAATACTGCAAGTTTTCCACTCTCTCCTGTCATGAAACTGTCTAACACATCTAAATTTCAGTCTCTCTACAGATGCTTCCAGTAATCTATGCCAAGGCTTCAAATTCTGCAGCACCATTTCACTCGAATAATTTGTGCTGAGCTTAACACTTCTCCACATTTAAGTAGATACTCTGCAAAGCTTTTACAGCATTGGTTTAGTACTTTCTTCGACTTAGGAAAGCAATCAAATACATCTTCCATAACAAGTCACCTCAGCAAATGTATTGGCTCTTTATCAAGGGACTTTCCTTGGTATTCCTGCCTGTTTTTATGACTTGCTCCTTCTGAATACGGCCTATCTCATCCCAGTTGGATTTACATGATTTAATTCCTCTCTTGCATTCTCATCATGTGCTAATCTTGCTAAATAGTCACTCCAAACATTGCTAATTAATTCAGCATTCATTTCCAATATACCTTATTTACCTCTTACATGAGCATGTTTGTATCCCTTTTCATTTGTTCTCCTGCCTCGATGAGCTTGCAAATTTTTTTTCTATGTCTTGAGTCTTCCCCCTCCCTGGAGAGCTATAAAATTCACTGATAACTCCACTTTTAGCTGACACTGCTGCTTCAGCTTCCTTTTTTGCTTGTTATATTTTCACTGATTTCAAATGACTGTTCCAATCTTTTCAACTCAACAGACTCTTTTACTTAAGTTTTTCATAAACAATCTACTTTATTATCCAATTCAGTTCTGATATTCATACTGGGCACTTTCTGAAGTAAACCTACCTATAGTCCCAACTCTGCTCCATTTATGTTGATTGAATTTAACAGATCACAGATGTCAGAAGTGGAAAATGGGGATTAGGTGTATGCAGTAGGACACGTTCTTGCCCACCCAATGGGTTTGTCTCAGTGATTTTTCTCAGGTTGTGATGGTGTTCTAGACAGCAATTAATTCCTTTGCCCCAAATGTCTGTAAGAGGCACAACACTATTACACGGATGAAGAATCAAGGTAATGCAAAGCATACAGATAAACCTAACAAGCATTAAAAAAAAATTATAAAATGCTCAGCACTTTAAAGTTTCAAACATAATTTTCATGGACAGATATTTCTTCAGAAGATCTCATTAGCAAACATGAGTTTCTTTTGAAAAATTTCTCCCTGACCCTCTTTCATAAAATACATCTTCTACCAAACAGCTGATGGGCTGCACAATATGTTTGTAGTAATGCCAGCAAAAATGGGCACCACATCCTGACTCATTATGTTGTGTTTTTACAGCCTAAAATCCTTCCACTGTGCAACCCTTGTTTTGTTTGGCTGCTGTGCATAAAATTCAACAAGAAAGCAGAGGGAAAAAGAAATTGGCTTTCTGAAGAAGAAGAAAGATTAATCATCTCTGCAATATCTCAGTGGTGCAATGGAAAATAATATCAGTGGGGCAGCAGAAAGCTGTGTGCAACAGCTACTTGCAGCCAAGAAGAGAGAAATGGGATAACCTCTAACCAGAACATCTAAAGCTCTGTCATGTCACTTGAGTGTTAATTTAATTTTTTGACAAGGTTACTTTAATTAGTTGGCAGATGATAGAAAGAAACCTGACAGGTAAGCATAACCTGACAGGTCTTGAATCCCTGCTGTCCCTCTGCCTTTTCATTCTGAGTTGAAATTTGGGCTAAAATTTGCATTGCCATGAGGCTAAATGTTGGCATGGAAGCTCCTGCACCAGATGTTTATTTCACCTTTAGGAGATTTTGGATGTATACTTACAATATTTTAAAAATGACAATAGAAATGCACAAGAGCTTAAATAAAGAACCCAAGCCAAGACTGACCTTTTCCAGTTTTAGTCAGCAAAAAAGGACTGTCCAAGTATTCCTAATTTGAAACCACGTATTATTCTCTGAAAGAGAGTGGGTGTGATAAAATATAAAAATAAACAGTTGTCAGGGTCAGTGAGGAAAAAAATTAAATAAGATACATTTCGGGGTGGAGGGAAGCTGCGTAAATCTGTTTTTATTTTCATCATGATTTAAACAGTTTCACAATATTTAAGATCACAATTCACTGTACAATTAGGACAGCAAGCCTTCTCAGTTTAAGCCTTCTGGTGGCTAGAACTGGGCCTGAGAAATGGGAATTACGAGTACCACATCTGGGGCTGCACTGATCATTTGCGCTTGATGCTGCAGGTGTTTCTGCATGCGAGTACCACTGCCTACATGAATAGACCCAAGGTTCAGCAAGACCATTTCTAGGTGTTAATCTGCACAGGACTGTGCACTATTTCCAGGGTCAGAGTCCTAACCTCCCACTTGGGTTTTGAAGTGCAAAATGTGCCGCCATGCCCTGAGGGTGAACACAGCCCTCAGTTTCTTCTGTTGCTTCCAGGTAAATCAGTGAAATTTCTGCTTAAAATTATTTTATTTTCCTTTAAGTTGATCTGATTTTGTACACTCCCCGGAGCCCAAAGGCCAGACATTATATTTAAAACCTGAAAAACTTTTGTATGACATTCCTGTTTTGTAATGTTGTTCTGACTAATAGTGAGCATGAGCAAGAGATGAGACAACAATGAAAATCCATCTTGGAACAATTCAGGGCACCACAGCTCAGCTGAGTGCGTATTGATGTAGTGGGGGTTTCCTGTGTTGCTTCTATGTTACCTTAGTTGTAATATTGGACATTGTTCCATAAAGCAGCTTGTAATTTCTCTGTTGAGAGTTTTATAGCTTTCAGGCTCACCAAGCAGACCCTTCTCTGGCATCTGATGTATATTGACAACAGATAACATCCTCTTGGCACAAGTACTACTTGTCTGAAATTTTTAACTTCTCACATATTTGACCACAGGATGGGATTTTATTTTATATTGAGCTCAAGAAAATATTTTGCTCCAAATTATTCACTTTGAGACTCGTCTAGTTAGGGTCAGTTGTCATTCCCGTTTTCTATGTATTATAGAAATGACCTTGCTCAGCTCTAGGTATGGGTCTGCTGACTTTTCCACTTGAAGCTGCTGTCAGAATGGAGCGCCTCAGTCCTAAAACATCTGGTACAGCAAACAACATCTGTCCTCATTGAGGATAATATTTCAGTATGGGAGCGCTGCATTGTGGACTGGTCTCCGTTTCCAGCTCTTCTTTTTCTGTTTTGGATAACCAAATGCAATTCCTCTTTGAGAGGAGCGTACAGTGCATGCTGCTAGGACCCCCATTTCCAGGGAAATGGCCTCTGCTGGGTCTAGCAACTCTGCCTGTTTTCAGGCTGCCTCCCCTTCTTGTTCTGTCTCTGAGGAGAGACACGTGCAGCTGCAGGCTGCCAGCCCACATCTCCAGCAGCACGTGTGCTTTGCAGAGCTCTCACCCTCGCTCCAGCTGTTGTGGGCCACAGCCAAAGTCAGGAGTACCTTCAGTGCTGACAACACTCGCAGAGAAATTGCAGATCCCTAAACCAGGGACATTCCTGGGTGTTGCTTTTGCTGTCTAGGGCAGGAGACCCTGTGCATTTCTACCTCAGCTTTCTCAACTGGAAACCTGAAAACCCTGGCAACCACCTGAATCAAAGCCATAAGGAACTTGCGGGAAAGGAAACTGATTCTCCCCAGTCACCCAAGGATGGCTGTTGCCTGATAAGATTTGGGTAAGTATTGTGTAATTAGCACCACTCAGTGAGTTCCACTGAAGGACCTCTGCCTCAGCAGAGAGGTTGCTGTGGTCTGGTCTCCTCTGCAGCTGGAGGGTTCATTGCCACCTTCACTCCTGACTGGACGACAATCATTTCAGAGCTTCTTAAGGGATAATGATGTCTTAAACCTAATGCTTTTTGGTTATAAAAACACACACAAACATCAGAAATACTGACTTTTAATTATTAGGGGAATACATTTCAAACAAATAGGCAGATTCCTTATAAAGTCAGTCCTACACTTGACTATATGACCAACATACAAGCATATAACTTTGTTTACTATTACTCACAAAAATAAATTTTGAAATATTTAAAAGATTTAGTTCTAGTTCTCTGAGAAGAGTTTCTGGTCTCTCAAATTTTATTTCCAATTTATATCATCATCTTGTTGTCTATTTACATCACCTGGCTTGGAATCTATAAATAATAACCTCACTTTCAAGGCAAGAGTTCTTTTCTAAAGGAAAAAAAATAATTAAACCACAAACAAACCAAACCCCCAAGCCCAACTCTGTCAACAGTACAACAAAGTTGTAGTTTTTTTTGAAATACAAAAAGCCATAACATTGAAATCAGAAGTTAAAGCTGGCCTGCAGAGATAAAGTGAAAATAAAATTAAGAGAAGGAGTGTTGTAAGAGCGCTATTAAAGCATTGTGCATTGACATTGATATATATTGTATATATTCGTGGTTTGTGTATGATTGTGCATGTGTAGGCATATTTGGTACATGAGTATTTATTTCAGCATCTGGCTTAGCACAATTCCCAATCCAATTTGATCTTAAAGCATGTTATCTACAGATTCATGGTAACATCACAGATTGAAATCTGGACCATTAAAATTTCAAAGATCAATTCTAGAACAAGAAAATAATGGACACAGCACTTAATGTAACCTACAAACTCTCTACTATGCCCCAGTCCTGCTTGCCCAGGCTGCATTCCTGTTTCACAGCAGGGAGATGCTTCAACATCCTGGTGTCCTTCCCAAAGAAGATCCACGCAAAGGCAGGGGAAATCCACCATCAGTTTTTGAACAACCTCTGATGGGAGCAATAGGAAGAGGTGGAAGGCAGGGCACACCAGAAAATGCCTTTGCTTGGCAAAGGACACAGCCTCAGTTTCTCTTGCTCATTTATTCTCCATAACTTAAAATTCCTGGTTATTGCAAGGTATCACATGCAAAACAGGGCAATTATCGTCTCTAGTTTCTACCCTACACTCAAAACCGTTCAAACATTTCTTGACAGTAATTAAGTAAATTAAGTTCTGGAAGCTCTGATATAATTGTGAGGAGACAGAGTTCTCAGATTTCTTTTGTAATTAAGTATTTTTTCATCACTTTGCTACAGTCTCACATCATTTGCACAGAAATAGATTTTAGTAACTGCTCTGAACACACACTTTGAGGAATTAACTACTGTGTAAAAGATAATAATTTCTATTTTCAGAAAAAACTCTACATGATTTTTAACTGAAAGATCCATCTGAGCAGGCTGCCAGTTTGCTGTCTCTCTTGGTACAATCATCAGTTAAAACTGGGAGAAGTCATCCACTTCCCACCCATTGTAAGTTGTCTCAGACCACTTCAAATAGATGGGGTTTTTCCTTTTCTCTTTGGTGAAGGGAAGAGTTTGGCTATTGCTAATTGCTCCATGCACGAGCTCAAACACTGTTGACTAAATTAAGTTCAGGAGTACAGTTGTATTTTTGCTTATTGGCTTGTACCTGTCATTAAAGAAGTGCAAGGCCGCAGTTTCAGGCAGGTTTTTCCTCAGATTTTACAATCAATTCTTCCCGGACACATTTCCTACACAGACAACAATACATAAAATATTGCCCAAATGTTCACTGGTTCTGTTGGAAAGCAGATGAAAGACTTCTCTCCAAGGCATTTTACTTTCTTGGAAGGAGGATCATCGATGGGATTTCTAGCAGAGCTAATTAACGAGATGCTTACCTTGCAAACACCCTTCCAGTTGCACAGGTCAATATATTGCTTTTCAGATGCTGTCTCAAGGCCAACTGCCCCAATGCAAAATATGAAATAGACATCGCTTCACAGGTGGCTTTATAGTAGTGCCATACAGATATGACAGTGATAAACTGATAGTGGAATAACTGAGAAATCCAAGCCCTTACAAGCTATTTTTCAAATCAGCTACTGAGCTGCGTGGGAATTGGTGAGTCCAAGACTGAGGAAGGCATGATTTGAAGCCTGTGTACACATTGCTAAAAGGCAGGTGCAACTGCACGTCTCCATCATTGCTCTTAATAAATACCTAACTTAGTTTTATGAATTGACTCTGTGAGTACATCGTTAACCAGCACAGGGTAAATTCATCATGGTGAGCAAGATAAACAGAGAGAGATCCACCATGGGGAAGAGAATGTGACTAATGGGTGTGGAGGGTGGAGAAGAATTTAAAACTACAAAGCAGCTACAGTACAGGGTGTTGGGCTGCCAGGAATGCTGTATTTCAAGAAGAAAAAAAAAAATCAGTTAAGAGCAGACAGCTGTCAGAGCCCTGTGATTTTGGAGAAGGAGTCAGAGGTGATTCTTTGAGAAAGAACATGAAATGGAAAATAAAGAAGAGAAATTGTGTTGTCTGGGAAGATAATGTGAGTGGGGGAGGTTCAGACAGGAAAATACTTGTTTGTTTCAAAACAAAAAACCCCACATGGAAATATTAGCAGTGAAATCAGGGAAAACTCTTAAGCAGAATATGTTACCTGGTTTATTTGGGGGTTTATTTTGAAAATCTAGAATATGCATGCATATTTGCCTATCCATGCATGTGTATGGATAGGCACACAGGTACATGCATATACGAATGCACATTTTTGCACGTATGTGTGTATATTTAGGTTTGTGTATATACACAGACACACCCCCCTTCATTTCCACACACAGCAGATGTCTAACTGCCATTTCCAGACCTACTGCATACTTTGAGTACCAGTTGCCACCTGCTTTAAGAACAAAGTGGGATATTGAGCAGAAATTTAAGCAATGTGTTCCATTAATCCAAGTAAAAGGCAAATCACGATAAACAATTAGTAAAACCATGCTTATTGTCCCTTTTTTATCTTCAGAGTATAGCAATGAACACGGACACAAGGCTTAGTGATTTTTCCTTTTACCGAACAGCCAAAAAAAGTGGACAAAAGACAAACAGTAACACAGTAACAGTAATGCAGTTGGTTTGCACCCAAAATGTTCTATTTTAGAAATATCTTATCACAAACAGAGCAATTATGAAAATAGAAACATGGCATTCCTGTTGCATGATAAATTTCTCAATCTGCCAAACAATAACTATAATCCAAGGTGGAAAAGTTTTACTGTTACTTTATTTTTATTCTGTTCCCAGGTTTTATTCTACTCAAACAATCAGAGGAACTGTAAACTGAAAAATAGCTCTGGAATGAACCACTGCAGAGAGGTTCATAATATATTGCCTGAAAATTTTATCAAAGGAACTTCACTAGCCCTTTACAGCATCTATGGACTGCTTTTACTGTCTTTTTATCAAGACATTTTTCAGATAGAAAATATTTTTGAAAAGATTACCAATAGACTGAGCCTCTGCATGTCATTATCAATTTAAAGTCAGAAGGAAAATGTCAGAATTACCTTATGATTCCTTTGTGGGCTTGGGAGACATGAAAAAAAATTGTGATGGCAGCAGAAAAAATATTCCACCCAAATATACTTCTAGTTAGTTTTCCCCTTGTTTTAAAATATAAAATGAAATATGGAAGTATAGAAGGAGATAGAAGTGAATGGAAAACTGAAAAGGTCTCATTTCCATTTGAAAATCCTTTTTTTTTTTTTGCCAGGAAATTGGATAATTAAAATAATCAGCATTAAACATAACCAACATATAATCCTCATTATGCTGTATTATCTTGAAATCCCCTTTGCTAACTTTGCCTTTAAGAGCCTTAGATGAAAACTTGCATCTTACATAAGCGTAACACTTGACACAGCCATGCCTATAGGCACCACAAGATGGTTTACAAAATCTTAAATTATGTATATTGTAGGTTATTCACTCCATGAATAAACTATTAAATCAGTAGTTCAAACTTCAGCAGTTATGCAAATCTATGACTGCAGTCTGTGCTGTAGCACTGAGGTGGCAAGTTGAGGATGACGGGTTCATGAAGTTTTATCAAAAGCCAAACATCAAATGCACTCTAACACAAATACTTTTGAGAGTGTCTGGATGAAAAACTTTCTCAGTGCTGCAATGCTCTTGGTAGACTTCAGACCAAAGATGTATTTAAAAATTACATGTATTCAATGAATTATTTGCTTATGTGATTGTTGCCAAATCAGTAGAGAGAAACATCATTGCAAACGTGAATGAATATTCATATGGTGCAAATAAACAATGAATACTCATCATGGCAAGCTGACAAAAATTATGCAAAAATTATGTTGAAACTGGTTTGGGAACAAATTCAAATTCATAGCCTGTTGGCAAATGCTTTGCCGAAAGAAAAAGAGCTACAATTGTCATAAAACCATTTGCATACTTCAAATGTTGCACTGAGTTATTTTATTTAGCCATAAGGACTCTAAGACTTTCAAGTCTGAAATCAATTCCCATGGGAAATAAACAGGTTTTAGAAGATGCACTGATTAATTGCCTTTGGTTCCCAACATTAACCCTCTTAGGAAGACAGATGAACAAGATGGCTCTACAGATTCTCTTATTTAAACACCATTACATATCCTTGGATAACATTACTGGGAATTACAAGATACTGATTTTTAATTCCTGTTCCAACATGGAACCTAAGCTGAACTTTCATTTTCTTTCCACATCAGCTGACTGTTAAGGTGGAAGTTTAGCAGGCAGCCATCCTTATCCTGGCCTGACTTTTTCATACCTTTCAGTTCAAAAGTCCCTTCAGTCACTGGAGCCCATTAGCACCTCCTGTGCCATTCAGCCAGACTCTAACTCACTCAGCACTTGTTTGGCTTTTCCATCAGCTGCCTGTTATTGCAAACATACCCACTTTTTCTTTGGTTCTCATTGTGCCCCTTCCAGCACCAGTTTATTATCTACTCTATCAAACCATTTCACTTTAAACAGTCAGCAAAGACAGCTGCATTGTCAGATGCCCGGTTTGCCTTGGAGGGATTTTTCTTCCTGAGGTAGAACTTTTCGTAGGAGAGAGCTGAAGATGTAGTTTCTAGAGGTCTGTAGGTTTGTGCTTTTATTACTAACACTGAATTTCTTTAGTTTTCAAATACACCACTTGCTTTACATTTTCTGAATCACTATTGAATGAACTAGAGAAGGCAAAAATAAATTTTGTTTTTTTGTTTGTTTTTAAACTAAAGGGAATTTCGAACCCACAAAAAGTGGTAACAAGATGCAAATATATGTGTTTAGCCACCGTTGGGGCCTGATAACTAAATGGATGACAGCTTTATTATGTAAGCTGAATGGTACCTACTTGTCACCGTATCCCTGGACTTTGTACCCACAATGTCACTGTGGCCCTTAAATGAGGGACTGTATTGTACACTTAGCTAAGAGACCAAATTGGAGACAATTTTTCAAGTATCCACAGCCATCACATAGTCGAAACCTGTTTCTTTTATCAAGCCAATAATTTTGCAAATAAAAGCAAGAGGCTGAAACACTGAACTCCATTATAATGACTTCACTTACAAGATTTCCATAAACTCAGCAAAGCTCCAACTAATTACCACAGCCTTACAATGTTGAGATGAAGGCTGCTTAGAGGAAGAGCTTTTTAGAAAGGCAGTATAGAATGAAGGCAGGAGTTGAAAACCAGTCATGAAGCCAACATTTCAAGCCCAATTAAAGCAAGAAAATTTTGTCTATAAAAAATCAACCCTGCTACTGATCCACTGAGAAGTAGTTGGGGGAATATTCCCAACTCAATTATGACAGTTGAAATCTTGTAGGTATTTGAAAAAACAGCACAAATTTGATTGAATACTCACTAATGCTGCCAAAACTTTACCCTTCTCTATCTTCTTGGCTCTGTCTTGTCTGGGATTGCAGCCCTATCTGTAGCTTTGTGCTGTCTCCATTCACAAATGTGAGCAGTGGAGTATTGTAGTGAACCTGGGCTTTTCTGAGTTTAAAAGCTGCTTGGGGAATTCACTGCAGGAAAAGGTCCAGGCAAATCCTCTTCACATTTGTACACCATCTGGAGTCCTGTCACATGCATTTTTGAGCATAAGGTGGTAAATGCCGAAGGGCCTTTGTCCCATTAGACTTCAATTTACATGTCCTTGCTCTGTAAGTGTCTCTGGGCAGCACTGCTTCCAAGAAACATATCTGGAGGTCTCCAGCCTTTCTCTCAGGCACATTCATCCCACTGTCTGTCCCCGACCTTGCACTCTCATTGAAGGATAACTAAGGAGTGCACTATCTCTCTTTCACAGCATTGCACCCAGATCATACGCAGCCCCAAAACTCAGTGACCTATTCCAACTGGGTCATGACAAACCTTCTCATTTTCTCTCTGAAACAAATCCAACAGCAGCATTTAAGATTAAAAAATCTGTCACACTGTAAAATTGAAGCCCTTACATATTTGCATTATCTAGAGTCTGATGGCTAATCTGTGCAGTAGCCTATTGTGAAATTCACGGTCTCTGCTTTGACATCAGTAGGTTCTGGATTTCTAATTTCGGAACTACAGCTGTTGCTAAAATCCCATCAGGCAAAACCAGCCACCTTTCCTCCCCACTTTTTCAGGAATTTGGAGGTGACATTGTTTGTGACATTGTGAAATGGATTTGTCTGATGTGAATCTCTCACCTGCATATGGGCTGAACCCTCGCAATGCTTGTGCTACTCGTATGCTCTGTTGCTTTCCTTGGGTGATGACAGCAACTGGGATGCTAAGGTAAACTTTTTTTGCTGTTTGGTTTTGTTGCCAACATTGCAGTACCTGTCCT
Organism: Dicrurus megarhynchus; assembly: GCA_013399195.1. Taxonomy (NCBI): domain Eukaryota; kingdom Metazoa; phylum Chordata; class Aves; order Passeriformes; family Dicruridae; genus Dicrurus; species Dicrurus megarhynchus. The sequence continues at coordinate 569,784 of VXAD01010356.1, forward strand.
TTAGCCTTAAGTCAGTCACAAATTATTTGTTTTCATCTTCTTTGGCAATACCAGTCCCCTATCTGTAAAACAAATACCTAGTTAACTGAAAACTGGTAAAACCATCAGAACTAAAAACTAAAGGCACCCTCTGTCATTCATGTTGGAAGGTGCTGCTTGCAGACCCAGAGCAAGGGGCTGCTTTCAGTCTCCCAGGTGTTCTCCTGGCTTCTGGGGGGATTCACTTTTCCTCAGATTTTAAGTGCTTCTTCATGCTTTCCAGGTGGGCTTTTTTGTTGTGGTGTTGTTTTGGGTTGTTTTCCCCCTAGTTGCACACTAGGTTCAGTGATCACTGAAGAGATCTGACAGAGGTGAGCTGCCTGGAATGATTCTGTTGTACCTGAGCCTTACACAGAGGAGCCATCCACCATTACCAGGCCAGGCATGTTTACCACTTGCTCCCCTGCTGATGGGACCAGTATTATGATGAACACTTTTTTTCTGCTGGAAATATACCAAAGGATGTGCAGGAAAGTTTCCTGTCTCCCTTTTTTCCAGCAGGACAAAGTTAGCAGTATGACACTGATAAAACCCCATTTATTTCCATTTAAAGAAGGTGCTACCACTCTTTTTCTTTACATTTGCAGCTACAGTCCCCTTTCTTGTCAACACAGACTGATTCTGTGCACAGGAGCTTGAAGTTACTGATGCCTTAAAAGGTAGAACAGCCTCTCCTCTTGACATCTGATGGAAAGAAGAGATTAATAAAACAGACCCATGGAGCGTGCCTTATATAAATGTGTCTGTGGGGATATTTTGCCTATTCTTCCTTTATGCTCTGTTCTTTTATAAAGCTAATTCATTCAAAAGTGAGGAAGATTAGGTCATTGAGGAACTGAAAGTTTAATTTAATTTCCCCCAGTTTCTGGATAGGAATGAAAGCCAGTGTTTTATTAGTAACTTCTGAAATTTGAACTTACTGCTGACCCTTACTGCTGTCAGTCAGGTCCTGAGACATGGGTTGAACAGAGACACTACAAAACAAGAATGTTGTAGATGCAGCTAATCCTGTAATCCAAGGCATCTACAAAGGGCTGCAAGGATGTGTGAACTGTCCTGTTGCATGATTTAGGCATGACCTGACACAAAAGCATAGCAGATTCCCAAGAATTTTGGATGCTGACTAGGGTAGGAGAGTAGATTTATAGCACAAAGTTCCATCAAAACATTTCTTATAGTTGTGACTTCATGTGGCAGCGTTATGCTAGGTTGAATTTTCAGTCACTCCCTTTTAATTTGGAGTTTCAGCACTAGAAACAGGTATTAGCAACATTACTGCACAGTAACTTCTAGAGCCCCATATCAAGAACCTCTCATAGTACAACATCTATGTTTAATAAGAGGGACACAGAAAGGAGGAAAACCAGAAGAGCAAAACATGTCTACATCTTCAAGGCTTTGCTAAATTTGAAACTCAAGGTTTAAAAAAACCAAACCAAAACCAAAAAAACCAAACCAAACCAAACCAACCCCCCCAAAAAAACCACAAAAAACCAAACAAAAATCCCAGCAAAACAAGCCCCAGAAAAACAAAAAAACCCCACCCCAAATCCCTCTCTTCCATGCAGTGGCTAGAAGTGCCATCTAATAACTTACCTTGTTAAATGTGACAGTAGATGTAATCTAGGATCATAAAGAAAATAGCGATAACTCCCTATAACTTCTAACAATTTGGCTGTTGAAAAGCCCGGGTTTTCTACCAGGGTAAAAAGTTGAAAAAATTAGTGTATTCATAGAAAGCCATGTACACTATCATACCCTGAGGTTTCACTCCTGTTTTGTAATTATAAAATATTTTCCAATCATTAGATTGAGGACTTCACTTGTGCTTCTGGAGATTTTATTGTCTCTCAGTAGCATGGAGCTCAGCTCTGGGTCCTCAGGCTGCTCTAATACAAAAGCAAAAGAAAAATTACTCCCTACAGTGGCAGGCAATAGCGAGAAAGAGCAATAGTTGGCAAACATGACCAGTGGAGAGACAGACTTAAGAAAATGTTTACATGAAGGAAGTTTACTAATGTACCTGCTTTCTTTTGTGAGCCAAAATCTGTGTATTGAAGGAACTGAACACACCAGCCTTTCCTGAATTCTTAATTGCCACAGTAATGGAAGCAGAAGTAAAAGCATTTGCATTTATGGAAGTTACCTTCCACTGCCTGCCCTTTAAAGTCTTTTCCCTTGTAGAAAGTGACAGAAATACACAGTGAATTAATTCCCTTCTTCCACATGTGCAAGAGAAATACTGTGCCAGAAAACAAGCAAACCAACCCAAGTCATACTGTGATTAAGAAGTTATATACAGAATGAATCTCTTCCTGTCTTCAGGGATTAGCTGACAAGTATTCCTCTTGATGTTACCCTAATTGGTGGATAGGCTCATGTCTGAGTTGGATGACCTACTTAACTCTGTGTCATTCACAATGATTTCCATGAATCTGGAGTATTCAAGACAATTTCTATTTTTCATTTACATTTTGCTGAATATGCAATAAATAAAGTGTCTCTTTGCCTACATTTTATAGACTGGTGGTAATGAAATCTCCTAATTACCTTTACTACATTATGTATTAAGAATATATAACATGCCCAGTGGGTGCAGATTAACAATCTCATAGAGGTGGCACGTGACTGCCACTATCTACAGCCCACCCTCCTCGGGCCCCTCCATCAATGAGAACTGTGTGTGAGAGATGCCAGAGGGCGTGCAGCCCTGCTTGTTCTGTTTGACAGGTGTGTGTGAACCTGCAGACCCTGAATTTGGCTACTGCCCTCCCCCGCTGGGCCTGCTGACAGTGTCTGCCTCCACGATATCCCACAGCAAAGAACACCAGGTGCTCACCACCCACAGCCCAGAGAGCTGCTTTCATTTCTCTGTTTTAATCCGGTCTCCTATCAGTTTCCTTGAGCATACCCAGTCCCAGTGCTCCATGGGATCCACTTAACAGCCCAGTTGTGCATTTAGTTCATCTTCTGCCTCTGTCATTTGTAAACCTCAGTCTTATGCCCCATCCATCTCCTCCTCTAATCACGCAAGAGCTGCAGCCTCTTTAGTCACTCCTTATGAAGAAACCCCCACATCCCTTTGACCACTGCAGCTTTTCTTCTCTGCACCTTCTCTAAGACCACCATGTTCTTCTTGAAATGTGGCATTCCCAATACTTTTCCTGATGATGCCCAGAGCCTCATTGACTTCTCTGGCTGCTGTTGCACGGCAGATCAGTGAGTTTGGAAGACAGTCAGCAATGGCTCCAAAATATCTTCCCTGGGTTGTAGCTGTCTGTCCTGAGTTGCAACAGTATTTTAGGTTCCCTTATCATACCGTCTCTTAATACTCTTTCCAGTAATAGCATGATCATTTGCAACTCCCTGCATACAGGCAGCAGCTCCAACTCTCTGATGATCTGCCCTTCTCAGACCAACTGCTTCTGTTTCAGTTATGTTCCTTTTGAAACGAAGTAGTAAAGTCTGATTGGGCTATCCAAGGCAAAGAGAGCAAGATGTGGCATTTCTGAAAAACTTCTTATGATGCACTGTGGCATTTCTGAAATATTTTTTCCACTGCACTCTTCATTTTCCTTTGTATACTCTAACTTCCCAATATGAATTTTTATTTGGTATTGAAACTATGTGTTGTTTGACATACAAAGTATGGCCTAAGCAGCTTCTTCATTTTACAGCTCAAAATGATTTCCATTTTTAAAGAAATTTCAACATATCTAGAAGCTATGGAGTATTGTCTTATTTAGGTGTCACCAAATGATAACTGTTTTACAGAGTTTGAAGTTCTTCACAAGTATTTCTAAAATGTGGAACAACATACTGTGCTCTTTTACACATTCACATTCCTCTTCCAAGCCAATCAAGACCTCAAGCAGGTCTATCAGGATGAGCTGCACACAGGTCCATGTGTTTCTACCTTGTTCTTTACATGTAGAAGAGGTTTTGTAGGTGGCAGGGCTTCTTGCAAACTCTATGCACTTATCACAGCAGGTATCTCTTGAAATACTTATGTGCTGGAACAAGTGCATAAAATTTATGAGTAGATAATATTACCCCAAAGAATCTCCAGCCTGGCCCAGCTGCAACATGTATATAAAAAGAGAGTAGGAATATGCAAAAGTCATTAAAGAAAAAGGAAAGTGTGTCTAGCATCAACTTTTTATCCAAGAAAGTAAGAAACATTTTTAGGGCTAGGGACCCACAGATATTTTTGGAATATGGAATTCAAAAGGGGTTACAAAACCACGCAGAATAATGTCAGGAGAATGAGAAAGAGGAGAATTTATTTGAGTCTTAGAAATCATGGTCTGTAGTGAATTTTAACTGTTGTTTTCCAAGGAAGGTTGAAAGCAACAAAACCACAGATAAATGCTAACCTGAAAAGCAGATAAGCACATCAAAGGTGTTTGTGGTTTTGCTGGAGTTTTTTTGGTTGGTTGGTTGATTGGTTGGTTGGTTTGGGGGATTTTTTGGTTCTTCTGTCAAGCTTTGTATACCATGTGTATATGGTATATCACATATTTGTGTATGATACATTTTTTATTAGCATAAATATAGCTCAGCATCCATATTTTTGAATTATATATTCAAAACACAAATTTCATAAAAACTAAAAAATATATTCCAAGTCATTCTGTAGACAGCAGTTTTGCCTGAGGTACTAAGCAAGAGAGATTTTCTATCTGCTACTGGAGCAAACCAATCAGTATCACATCACAGTGTTTTTCTCCAATTTGACTTCCACTCATCAGCAGCTCTTTTGTACGTAGAAGGAGTCTCTGAGTGGAGGCAATACTGATAGCCTTCTATCTACTGATAGCCTTCTTCTTACTAAATAGCAATGGCCAAAAAGAAAAAAAGAACCCTCTAGAATTAGTTGCCAGATGGGCTTTTCTTTGGATTTGGGACTGCTCTTTGATGAGCAGTTGACTTTCCTTCCCTCGCTTGCCTGTGGCACCTTTAAACACCTCTTGCATTAAAGAGGTCACATCATGGAGCACACTGGGAATTGGCCTTAAGCCCCGCAGTCTCTTAAAGAATGGCCTGTCCTATTACAGGGAAAAGGTATTTTCATTGATATTTTAGACTATTTTAGGAAGGTCTGGTGGGTTTTTAATCAGTTTTCTAGGGAAGAACCAAAGAATGATGTGTATTTCTGTCAAGTATAGGCCTCTTAACCATGCACCAAATAGATGCACAAATCAACGCCCTTGGCAGCTCTGTGAATGTTTGTAACCACATCTATCCACTTCCAAGGAAGATGCTTGTCTAAACTTTCATTCAGTGCCTTGAAAAAGCAAGGCAAATGGCACTGCTGTGTTTCGGTGATCTTCTGTTGATTTATCACATCTTTGTTCTTAGAGAATAGACTGAGGCATGACATACGATGTTTGTTGAGATTGCAGCAGCTCCTGTACCATTAAATGCTTTCTAATAGCGTGTCTAGGGTAGCTCCTGGGCAGTGTGCCTTCCATCACCTTGCTGGCAACTGACTGGCTTCAAAGGAAGGCTTACAAATTGTAAGACCTCTGACTACCACTCCACTTTTTCCCATCAACTAGAGCAGCTGAATAACTCCAGTAGGTAGGCTCATTTGGATGCCACTGATGAGGAAGGCAGTTACAGGCACTGGTGCAAGCATTTCAGGAGGCAGAGCTCATACCCAGCTGTGATGGATGCCTCAGAGCACAAAATGTGTTGCTGTCTCCTGAGACACTTCTCTGCTGTAGATTTGGACATATGGAACAACAGATTGGTGGACAGGGAAAGTGGTTAAGTTAGTCTGTAAATTTACTGACGTTAAGTCCAATCAATCTTCCTGAATAATGACTAACATACTTACAGCTGAAAGGGTACAGTTTCAGGTCTACTTTCAAGTGAAATGTCACTGTTTTGTGGTCTTTGGACAGATTGTTATATGGGAATGTTTTTGCAGGCTGCTAGTAACCTACTGGCATTACTGCTAAGCATTCTGCCCAGGTGATGTGCAGCATATTTTCTCTTTAAAGTGCTCCGTGGTTGTAGGCCTATGTCTTGGGGTGACTTTATGATGTGTATCCCCTATCGCTGCTCTATGCCCAGAAATTAATTTTGTGCCTTTCTGTGCCTTTAAACTAAGCTCGAGAGGGGGAGAGAAAAAACCGAGCAAACTTTTTAAAACAATTGTTCAAGGACACAGACGCACACTCTTCTGCTTCTGCAGCAGCCAGAGCAGAGGAAGCACCCTGCTTGCTTTTCAGCCAGCTTTCGGCTCCTTTTCTCTGGAGGGAGACGGAGACCTGAACTTTGTTTTCCTGGGACTTTGGTTTTTTCCCTTTTTCTCTTCTGGACTGTTTCAACATCAGAACACACCAGGAGAATTTTCCAGAGGTGGGTCCACACTGACACAGCTCCGAGGAGGAGAGAGAGCACTCCTACCGAAGGACTCTGAAATCTTCCCAGGTTTCTCTCCATAGGAAGAGGTTTCATTATTTAGCATTATTATCCTTTTCCTGTGTGTTTGTTAAATAAATAGTTTTTTATCTCTTTCACTTTCCTCCGAGGAAAATTTCTTTTTTCCCGAACCTGGTGGGGGAGGGGTGGTTGTAACCTGCCTTCTATCAAAGGATATTTTCCTCCAAATTTGTCCAAACTGGCACAGCCTACTTGCTAAAAGATGTCACCTTTCTTGAGAAAAAGAAATGAACAAAAAGTAAAAAAAAAAATGGTTTTCAGCAGTGCAAATAATATTTAGCCCCATAATGTTACAAAGGAGACCAAAGCCCAGAACAAGATTTGCTGATCTAGATTCCAGGACACCAAGATGTGACATCTCTCAAACATGTCCCCTTTTACCTCTTAATGTTGGAACTATGCCTACCCTGTTCTTCAGAGGAAATTTTAGGACCATGTATCAAGCAGTAACCATTCAGCTGTTAATAGTATCAAGTGTACATTTAAAGCAAATGAGTAACATCAAACTCTTTCTAAAGTTAAAGAGTTTAATAAGTCTAATAAGAAAATACCTCTCTTTTACCACTAATGCAAAGCAGAAATTAACAGAGAACAGGCAGTCGTTAATAAGAAGAAAGCCCCATCTCTCAGGATTCCTTTTATAAGCTTTTTTTTTCATCTGGGATATTGTCTTCCATAACTTCTTGTAGCATTATCTTGTTTGGAAATTGATATTCAAAACTATAAACACATACCATTCTAGAGCTGCAATGACCAAGCAAGTAAGCTGGCTAATGAGAAAGGCAAATTAGACGTGGTCTAAAAGGTGCTGCAATGAACGGTCTCGTGTGCATCTGCATCTGTGCCATGGAGCCATGGTAAGTTATGTACTGGTGTAAATTTAAAGGTCATTTCTCTTATATCCAAGTAGCAGAGTCATGTGTGTTTGCAAAAGAGGACCTGTCTCTGCTTCCCACTGGTGCTGTGGACTGGCTTTTACATGCAGCAGGCAGGAAGCTGCACATATTTATACATTTATGATTCTAATATCATGCTGGGCTAGTGCACACCAAACGATGCACGGACCTTTTCTGATTAGAGGGAGTTACTGCGAGCTGGGTAAAAATAGGACATGTAAAGTGTAGGTTGAAAGGAGTGAGGAAAAAGTGAATAAATATTTTTTATGTATTTATGCATTTATGCAATTTGGTGCGTGTTTGCTATCCTGCAAGATGGACAAGGATACACTTTTCTTATGTACTACAGTAGACAGAATACAAATGGTCTGCTACGTTTATAAAGCCAACCTACACTACTGATTTTCTTTCATCTCAAATCATGATTCCTGACTTTTTAAAGATCAAGGATCTGGGCTCTCACTGAAAAATTTAAAGCTGTCATTCAATATAGCACGTTGGAAAACAGAGAACCATGTAGGGTCACAGTTCCTTCCCAACATGACTGTGTATTTGAAGTTGTTATGAAACATATTTGCAGATGCAAGGGAGCATAACTGCAGGGTGTTTGAAAATAATAGAAGTCTTCAAAATAATGATCAGAGGAATTGGATATAATTATACCTGAAGAACATCCAGAGATACGGAAACCTTGTTTATCTGACTAGTTCAACTCATACATATGAAGCAGCCTACCCAGGTCCTGGATGGAGAAAAAGGGAGAGGGAGAAAGCAAGAGGACTTCCCTCAGAACACACAGCAACTACAACATCTGAAGATTTGGTTCTCTGTTTGCAGCCTACAAGCTGCTGACAGAGACCTGCTTAAACTATACAGGACAGGAAAGAAGTGCCTGGAGTCAGGAATTCTCCACTGATCCACAAAGCAGAGAGAATGTGGATAGTGTAATATCCAACAGCAACTGGAATATCTGTTTTATTAATGATGGAAGCCGCTGTTGGAATAACGTGTTTCAAAAATGAAACTGCCTGATTATATTATGAATAGGCTCCATGTGACCTACCATTGGTTATCTATACATATGCTTTTTCAAAATGAAAGAGTCACTCTTGGAAAGATTATGCTGCACTTTGAGTAGTTTACCTTTCAGTAGAGATTACAGAAAATAATTTGTGGAGTCCACAGAGACTGTGTATGACACTGCATAAGACAAAGAAATGGATACCATTTAAATGAACAAAGGAAAATGTAGAGAGCTGACCTGGAAATAACAGGAGTTTCTTTTCTTTTACACTATCTATTCCAAATTGAAGGAGAGGGAAGAAGCAAAGTGTTAATTTTGAGGTATTAAATAATTGAGTGATGTGTGAAGTGAAAAAGACTAAAAACCCTTCTAAATGTAAAATTTCAGTATTACTTCTTAGCCTCTAGTGTGCTAACCTGTGTGAAGAATAGAGAGCAAGTTTAGGTATTAACACTACTTCCTAGGAACAGTAGTGGTGTGGAAGGAAAACAGGGCACAGAAGATGATGGCCAGATTCCCCTTCTCTGAGGGGAGACCATGTGGTGCATGATCTGGCTGGAGGGAGCCTGTGCAAGGCTGTCCTTTCAGATATCCTGACATCAGAGCTGTAGGACAGAACAGTAAGGCCATGGTGGCCTTTCACAGCAAGCAAGTTTTTCAGGCAACCTCTCTGGAGTATTTGCAAGGATTCAGGATCACATACCCAAGAGCCAGCTGGGAAACATATTGAGAGTTTCTTCCTTTTTTGTTGAACATAAGGGTCTCCTGCTGAGGGTCCTGGAGAAAGCTTTGTGAAAAATAGCTAGATACAGCCTTCCTTAGGTTGCCCTACAGAACAGCTTGCCCTGTGTTCTCAGAAGTGACTGCTCTCCTCAGCAGTGTACAAGCTGGGGGCATTTAAATCAGATAGTGGAACTCAGGGAACAAACTCTGCTTTTTTGTGCCCTGATCTTTTAGATTGTGAGAAGTAGAATTATGTCTGGGAATCAAGGCTTCTTCTTTGTATGTAAAGCCTGGCTTTCAGACCTAGGTTTTAATCATAAGCACTACATAAGCTTGAAAAGAATCAATGGGACATTCTGCAGTTGCATGCTGCAGTTCTGGATAAAAGTGATATGATCACTTGGAGATCAGATATAAATACGAAATTGGCTTGAATGACTTCATCTTGTGCACTGGTGTGTTGAGAATACAGCCATCAATGACTACAGAATACCCAGAAATGAAAAATTCAATTAAAAATTTTCCTCAAAATAGAGAAACTTCAGGATAAAATAGGTCTAACCCCCTGATGCTACTGCTGGTTCACTGGCAGGACTATTTATGTTGGTTTTCTTATGTTTATGTTTGCATTTCAAGAACTATAGGCAGTTGTACAAAAAATACATTCACAAGAAGGGTGTTATTGCAGCTGCAAGGTCATGGCAGTCTAAGTCAAGCAGAACCAGGATGCCCTATCACCTTAGCTTGTACCACTGTGTCAATGTGTTGATCTACGTGTGCAACTGCCTGGGAACCTGATTTTCCACTATGTGGGAAATTGCATGATTTTACAGGGAAAAAAACCCTTCTGCACAGAAAACAACAACAAAAGCTAATTTCTGTGGAACAGAGGGAGAGGTTATGAGTATTTGATCAGAATGAAGGGAGCTCACAGCACTGTCCGTGGTTTTATGTTTTCTATACCCATATCTTCATATCCATGTTCTGGGTTGTGACACTCTGCCTTGAAAGTTTTGTTCATGCTGCCTGTGATGGAAAGAGACAAGAAGAATTAAAAAGAGGGGGATAAAGGACAGAGGACACTCTAGACAGCAACACCTGTGCTAGGCTGAAACTCAGTAACTCCTCCATTCTTTACAAAGTCATAACACTTTGCTGTCACCATGGGGCAACAGTAAAAAGCCAAAAGAAGAGGTAGAGCACTGTAGCAATTACTGATCTACTGCTCACATTAACAACCAGAGCATGTAGATGGTCTCCTTCCCTAGCCAGAGACCAGGCAAGAAATGCAACTTCAAGGGTCTGATGTGCAAAAAATCCAACTTCACTAAATCTGAGGAGGGTAAATTATAATAAGCTTTACTATAAATAGCAATTTCAGTGACCTGTTGCAATTCTGGGTGAGTTATCAGTGAAGTATTTTCAAGTATTAGCCATTAAAAAGATTATGCATCATATTGAACTTCAGACTGTAGAGGTTGTAGCTCTTTTCATTCCTTAGAGAAAGGGATGAGACACATCCCATCAAGCTGCAGTCACTATGAGGCATCTGGTTTAAGGTAGTTATTTAGGTTTCCCCTGTAATAAAGAGGGATTCATCTTGGCATCAAATGAACTGACTTCTGAAGGTGCCCATTTTCTTTTCAGTTAACTATGAAGGGAACTTAAACAACTGTCCCTAAACCAAGGATCTGTATTTTAGAATGATGAAGTGTGAATTCCATGATTGTGTTTAGTGATATCCAGTGTCAGTGTAGTCATTAGGTGTCGGAACCCACAACATGCCTCTGTCTAATTTAGGGGACCTGACACCCCGAAATAGGGGTGCCCTGGAGGGCACTGCCTTTGATCTTTGTCCTTGGAGAGCTTTACCAACTCTGAGAGATGAATTGCAAGCCACAAGAGTGTAATATAAGCATTAATAGTCACTTTGCACCGGGTGAAATGTAGTATATAAAAGATCTGATAACATGTACATGGGGGTAGAACATGTCCAGGGGGGTTAAGATGGAGTCTAAAGGGTGTGGTCACCTTCTCCTTCTTCTTCTTCACTGTCCTCCATATTCTTGGTGACGGGGGCACAGATTCATTGGTAGAATAGAGATAAGACAGGAAATTGCATGTCTAGAACAGGTTAGAATTAATTGGTATAAAATTATAAATAAAGAAACGTACTGTCTTCTGGTTGGACTTGTAACGGGGTATAAAAGTTCTGGTACGCCCAGCTGGTGGGCAGTTCTAGGGTATTTGGGCTGCAAGGTGAACCTGCGGCTGTGCAGGACACCACAGCTATAAATAACATTAGAATAAACAACCTCTGCACAGCAGCTTGTGGCCTCTGACTGAGTTTCTGGGCAAAGCGCTGAGCCTACCCCACTTGTGTGCCGAGGCCGGCAGGCCAAAGCCGCGAAAATTAGGCATGGCCTTATATCTTACCCTACAAGGTTAATAAAATGAAGGAAGATACTTGTACTAGATACAGACATGTAAAAAGCAAATGTTGCTAAATTTACGTAGGAAGAAAAGGACAAAATTATGGCAAACCCCAGGCAAATGCAAAGACATTCAGTGAGCTTGGAAAGCACCACTGAGTGAGTGCAGCCCCATGAGCTGGTTCTCCTTTCCTCCATCAGCAAGGGTCAAGAGATTGTGTTTGTGTGGGGCACTGTCTGTAGCATTAAACATAAATGCAAGTGATGCAACAGGCAATCCTTGTTGTCCAGCAGTCTCCCAAGATTTAAAAATCGTCTTTAAAAGGAAGGTAAAAGCACAGTATAATATCATGATTCTGGGAGCTGAGTGAGGCTTTAAAAATAAGACTTCTGAGGGGAAGAAAAAGCAAGATAAAGCCACAACGTGACATATTACACCCTTATCTGCTGCCTCTCATTAATCTCGGGAATGCCAAGGACTGACCCTTCTCTCATGATAATATACACCAATGTAATTCCACTGTACTCGTCTTCATCTTTCTTCCAAAAACCCGAGGGGATGGTTTACACTGTCACGAGTGTGGGGCCTCTTCTATTGATTACAAATTTCCCATCTCAGCAACAACAATTATTTCAGTGTAAATATTCCTAACTTTTTACAGTATAGGCAAGAAGAAGCTAATAAATGTGATGATTAATTCTTTGTCAGTCATAAACTATTTAAGTAAGGCATATTCTCTGTTGGGTTTTCAGTGATACTGTATGAACATGAACGTGCATTGTTTAATATCAATTTACTGCTAAACAAAGCCTCTTCTGACTTCAGTGTGGCTCATGAATAGCAAATTAATCAAATTTGGAACTGTTTGTTTGGTCTTTAAAATGATTTAATCAGACATACCTCATTTAGAAAGTAATTTAATAAGAGATGTAAAGTAACAGTTAACAGGGCTTCAGAGTTGAAGCAGATTGCGTAGATCAACTGGCTTATGAATCCAATATGCAGTATATAAAAATGCAGACCTATCACCCTGCTCTTTTTGGATCAATAACCTCAACAAGTTCCTAATAACACGTTTCATATAAAGCATTCAGACAGAAGTTTCTTATCATTTTGTTTTGTGAAAAATAAATGCTTGCATTCAATACACAATTTTAATATACAATGTATCAAAAAGTCAGTATGGGTCAGATTAATAATAATTCACAAAATCTGAATCACTGATCTCACTGGAGCTACTCCAGCTCATTCCTGTGATGGATGTATCCCCAGACAATGCATTGTAGAAGAGGAAAAAAAGCAACATGAAAATCATTCTCTGTGGAGGAATGACTGGATAAGTAAAGGAATGAATAATAACTCATCAGCACATACTCCATAAGGAAGTTTACTCCTGTTTATGGGGCAGGACAAAAATGCCTGGCCACTATGGTAATGTTGTCACAGGAAGAGAAAGAAGACAGATGCTAAGAAGAGATAGGTTTCCCAACAACTGTTGTCATCACCTTCTAAAATGTATGCTTTAGAAAGTGCATTACAACTACAACAGGAAAGGTGCAAATAATGAAGAAAAGCCATTACTTGTATGTCCACATTGAAATTATTCATGCTGCTATGCAAAAACCTTCATGTTTCAGAAGGCACCAAGAAAGCACTCAGCTGGGACATAATGTAGTCTTTTTTTTTTTCAGCTGATAATTTTTATTACATAATTTAGGATTGCATTTATCTACCTTCAGCTGAGAGATGTAAACTCCTGTTGGGTACCAAAACAGGAACTCTGTGATGAGTCAATCAGGCATACAACGAAGACTTTACTAAAGGGTGTCATGGATCTCTTCTTGATATAACATGATGTTTGAATGAGGAATCATCACCCTCTCAGCTCTCCCATATTCCCTACCAGCACTCCTGTGCAAACCTCACCCTTCCTGGCCTCTCTTAACATGTACAGAATCATATCATGCTCCTCACCCTGTCACAAAATGCCTGCAGCTCTGCAAACTCTCTCCCACATCTCACTGATGCTGCCCTTCTTCCTTCAGATCTACCAGTGTCCTGTGTTTTGTCAGAGCCTCGGACTCAAGGAAGCACAAACTACGATGCATCCCTGCTAAAGACGTGCTTTTTAGGTGGTGTTTTTAAAAATTCAGAAGGCTAAGAGGCACTGGCATTATGTATAGCTGACAGGATACTGGCTCTTGGCTCCACCTGTGTTTACAGAGACATAAAGAGGGCTGCAGTGGGGCAAGCCAAGCATCTGTCTAGTCTGGGACCCTCAGTTCAGCAGCAGACAACAGCAAACATACATAGAAGAGGCTATAAAGTAAGGTAACATACAAAAATGACAGTATTTTCTTAAAAACTTCTCATAGTTGTAACCCTGTAAATAAGATTTTTGACACTAAGAAGTAAAAGGATACAGGTTTTAGCTGTGGCATAAAATTGCCTGATGTGCCTGTTGCATCCCTGCATTTTCTTTGCCATGGGATTGCCCAGGACAGGATGTTGGCACCCCAGCGTAGTCACTGTGGGAGAAAGAGCTTCTCCAAACGCTGGCTGGGAAGCAGGGAGAAGGAGGTGGGCTGTTGTTGGAACCCTGAATTCTGAGAATTTCAATTTTTCAGTGCTGACAGGCAATGAACTTCAAAAGCACACTACATTTGACCTTAGGCTTCCTAGATTGTGTGATAACACTGAGGTTATTGCTGTGTAATTAAAGTTATGTCACTGGGTGGAATATGTAGAAATGTAGAATTGAGGTTTAAGGAATATAGTAGTATAAGTGTAACAATAGTGAGGATTTTGGGCATGGGTTTTTTGCTTCTTCTTTCTTCTTTCTTCTTCACAAACCTGGGTTTTCTTGCATTGGTTCAAAAAATCCGCAGTGCAGGACATGAATAGTTTGTAATTGGATTATAATTACAAACATATTACTTGGCAATTTGCAACTGGTAAATTGTGCCTTAAATAACCTTGGAAGTTGAAACTCGGGGCCAATTTCACCTTGTTAACTCAGAAGGCAGCCTCTGTGTAGCTATGTTATAGATAAGACACAATAAGCATCTCAGACCAAAGAGAAATACGGCATCTCTCGCTTCCTAATTCAAACTTTGAGTAAAACAGACTCATGAAAACAAAAAACAAAACACAAGGGAAAACGAATATATATATTCACAAGGGAAAACCAATAGGCTGTGATAAAACTTTATATAAAAATATGTTGCTGTCCTATAGCATAGCAATATACCCCTTGCATGNAATATCCCCAAAGAGAACCAAGGCTGAGGAGAAAGAAATCCCTGGTCATCTTCACACTGCTCACAGCAAACATGTCAGGACACTGATTACTTGTTGCAATCCCACTCCACTTTTTATGACGGAGATGCAGCTCCTTGACCTTGGACCTGAGAGGGCCTTTGGAAAGTTCTTCAGAGCATCACAGAAAAGGAGGCAATATCAATAAATCTTCTTGTAAAATTATTTTAACTGTATTACTCATGAGGTTTCTCTATATCAAATTCAGACTTAGACTGCATGTTATTGTAAATGCACTAGTAATTTGGATTATTAGGCTGTTAAAATATTGATAGGGCTGATGTTAAACTATTCCTTTATGCCAATAACAAGGCTTGGAGTGTAAATAGATTCTGAGTGTAAGCACCTTCCAGTAAACTGCCATCCCTCTAGGGACTTGCTGAACCAGAGCTGTGTCTCTGGAGTTAGTAGCTGTGAATGGCTTGCTCCTGCCATGACTTTTTCCAGTCACATTTTAGACCTATGCAGATCACTTGTCTTACAAGGTTGGACATGCATTTTATGTTATCTCATGGGAACTAGCAAGCTGCACAAGGGCTTTGAGGCACATGTATTTTGTAAACTTGCTCTGCTTTCTTCTGTAGACAAGCAGAAATTCCCATGTTCTCACTAAGTTTTGCAGAAAATTTTCCATAATTGCGAAGATGTGTTAGAACATATAACTGTGCATATAATTACAGTATCCATACAAGCACTTCCTAATGTACAAAACTCTTTGTCTGTGCTGTTCTTCAGCTCTGTGGGATGGTTTCATAATGCACCTACTACTGGTAGCTGAAGCGTTCTTAATTCAGTGCCTTGTAGGCAGCACTTCACCTCAATATGTAGAAGTGAGGAGGTCAGCTTTGGACACAATCTGGAATTCCTGAAGGAGGAAACGGTGTTTGAGATGTCTGGCCTTGGTGTTCAGTCTTGGCTTACAGGAACTACAGAACAGCACAAAGAAATCTGTCAGATCAGCTAAACCCAAGAAACAAATCAGTTCAGGACTCACTGGGGACTCTTTGCTTTATTTGTACACTGCAAGAGAGCTTTACATCCACAGGTTTGTTTGCTCATGAAATTATTTCTCCTCCCACTTATAAATGAGTCAGGCATGATTCTGCTGTTAGAAAATCCAAACATGAATTGTGACTTCAGTAATTTGCTACTGAGTTGTGCCTCTGCCCTGAGCAGATATACTCTCAAAGGTGGTGAATGAAATAAAACTGCCACAAAAACTTGTCTGCAGTTCTCTCTGAAAGAAGAACTGAGAAATTCTCTGCCCATGCAGAAAGCAGCAGGGGCAGAGACCCAGGACACTTCATCAAAAGCAAAAGTGTATTTTCCCTGGGAGGCTGAAAAACATGATTTTCTGAAAACTCCACTCTGTTCATTAGTGGAAATAACAAAACCAACACCAGCTTTAACAATTACTGGAAGATATTTGTGTGCTGGTAGTACTGACTTAGACCTTAGAGGAACAGCATTTATCTAATAGGCCATCTTTCCCCATTCTCTGCAATGTTTGGTGAATCATGGCTTATGTCCCTTCCCCTGTTTTCCACTATATATACTCCCTTTCTTCCATTATTTCCCTGCCCTAGGCTGCCCATTCATTATGGCAATGATTCACTCTTACTATGGGTAGCAACAGACACAGTGGTGAAAGATGTTTTGGCACTGCTAACTGTTATCATTATGCAAAAAAAACCAACAGTATTCAGTTAATCTTGTTCAAGATAACAACAACCAACAGAAGGCCAATATTAACTTTTCTGTTTTGGGAAGGCAGAAATGTTATTATGTATGTCCTTATTTCAGGAAAACACCCTTATTTTGGACATCCTGTGCCTAAAGTGTCTAAAGTGGAAGGTAAAATTGAAAAATGAACTGTTTGTCAACAGGAAAAATGTAATACAATTCTTTTGTGAAATTAATATTGTGCTTATACCCCCTGTGGAGACGTGATCTAGAATTGCTTTGCAATTGCTAATGGTACAAAAATTCTCATTTGAACTACAGGTTGGTGAGCAATCAAAGAATCATGGTCATGTTGGCAGGAAGGGACCTCTAAAAGCTATTAAGTCCACTATGCCATTCAAAGCGAAAATACCAGCAATTCATTTTCAGGTCAGCTATGGATTTGCTAGGCCAGTTCTTGAAAATCTTCAAGGTTTCTCACATTCCCAGGTAAGTGGTTCTTGTGCTGCACTGACCTCTTAGTGGAAAAGCTTTTCCTCAAGTTCCATCTAAAGTTTCCAAGGCACAGCTGGTGCCCCTTGCACCCTGCTGTATCATCTGTGACTGCTGTGCACAATTTGGCTCCCGATTTTTGTGACTTTCCCTGAAGTGTGGTTGGCAGCTATTACATGGCTCCTTATTTTCCTCTCCTGCAGACTACAAAAGCTCAACTCCCTCCAGCTGCAGACCCCTCACCATCCCAGCTAGTGAAAGGCTGTCAGCACCACTGCTTTGTTGGGTTCTCCTAAATTAGTGAAATTACCTTCTAGTGAAACCTAGGGAGAAAAACAAAAAAAACAAACAGAAATCCCCACCCAACTAGAAAACAAATATTTTAAATCTTTTCTAGAATAATCTCACACAAAATCAGAGGTGTTTCTTGTTTTCATATGAAAATCATGTTATATTGAACTTTTAGCCATCTCTGCACAAACAAGAACCTTCATAGTACCGCCTCCTGTAATAACTGCAACTGCAGTTTGCATTTAATGGTTTTTAGTAGTATTGAAATAGTGCATTGGTTGCTATTGTCATATTAAGTGAATCCAGCAACTCTGTCTAGCACAGCAGTACAACTATGTAATATACAGGATTCAGCATCTACATGACATGTAACAAAAGACATATTTGCAGGCAGGCAACCAACCACATAATATAGGTTAAAAAGTGATGAAATCCAAAAGACTTGTGGGATAACAGATTCAAATATGCACAGAAATGACTGACTCAATACCAACACTGTTTTAGTGATCTGAAGCCATCCTGATACGCCTTTTGTCTTCCCTAAAGAAGAGCACAGAGAGTGCAAGCTGGTCTACTGCTCCAAGGCATACATAAGCAACCCACATCTCCACACTTCAGAAAGCTCTTTTGCACTAGCTGCAAGTATAGAATTCCAAACACCCTGATCCAGTCACAGGAACTGCAGGGCCCAGTGTGAAGCCAGACTGAGGTTTGTCACCAGCTTGCAGAACACCCAGGAGAAATGAAGGAGAGGAGCTCTCGGATGCTGTTTACCCAGGAAAAGCTCTGGCAGTACCGAGGCAAACATGAGGGCACAGCACTCAAGGTCACTGTATCCATCCCCATTTTTCTCTTCCCATTGGCGTGTAGAAGCACTGCACTGTCTTGTCCAGTAGCACTGTCCAGTCTTGCAATGCTGCCCAGCTTCCCGTCTTTAAGTAGCCAGTTAGGCAGGATAGCCCCCCTTAGCCATCCTTCCAAGAATTTTGTGGCTGCTGTACTGTAATTTCACATTTATTTCCTCAAGAACAATCTTCTCTATAAAAATCTGTGTGATTACATGGAAAGCAGTGTGTGGAGGGATTTCAAAAGCTGCTCTTTCCAGCTAAGTGCAATGAGCCTTGATTAGTTTGGTTCTCTCCAGTCATGAATCATGGTTCTCCATTGCTGGGAAGGGTAGAAAACACAGCTTGCTTTTTAAGGATTGCTGAACCTGCATAAAGTAAACACAAACCATCACTAAGACATAAGGAAAAAAAGAAAAGTTAGCATTGGATAGTGTATCCATTAATGAAGGTTCTGTTGAAACCAAGACACATTTTGTTCTCACTGGAGACTATCCACTTTCTGATATGAAGAAAATACTCAGGGACATCCAACAAAGGATTTCTAGAGCTTTCATCTGTTTTGAAAATTCCTTCTGAAAAAGTAAAGGAAGACAGTGAGCTGAGATTTCATAATACCTGTGTGAGGAAACCTTATCAAAACAGTGTTTGTTCTTTAGGAGGGAAAGGAAAGAAGAGAGAACCTACTAAATGAAGTGAAAGGAGGAGCATAGATTTATATTGTAAGACTTTTGAAACTTGTTTTCAAATTCTGAATTTTGTCTGTTGTTCAAAACAAGAAAATAGTTTCCTCTTGTCTCCGTGGAATTCAGAAATAATGGCAACCTGCTGCCTGCTGCTGCTTTACTTCAATGGCACCTTCTAACAGCAACTCCCCTTAAGGAAAGCTATCTTTTATCTCTGAGCAGGGGAGAAAATAAGTTCATTAGCACATTTTCTTTGTACACTAGGGATGCTCTTCTGTGTCAGTCCAGGATGTGGTAAGAAGCACAATTCCAGGGACCTAAGGGTTGTCCAGTTTAATTTTCTCTTCCCTTGTGAATAGGAAATAATCTTAAAAGTGAGGATACAGCGGGCCAAAAAGGGCAGAAGTGACAGAAGTGGAGGTTTGTGTTCAGTCTTCGAGAGCTTTATTGCACACAAGATTTGGAGACTACTTGCTTGCTATTAGTTTGACCTTTTTACCTTGTTTGGTTTTTGTTCATGACTTTCTCTTCAGCTTGACAGATCCTAATATCATCAGGATTTTTTTTCCTATGAATTTTGCTACCAATACAAACAACCTTCATTGAAAAAGTATACTAATGTTAATTATAACCCACCGAGAAAACAGTCCCTAAAAGAAAAAAATGACAAAGAAGGCTCAGTAAAAACTGGAGCCTTCTGCATTTTTCACATATAACTTTTTTCCTAAGATGGTGGAAAACACTGGCTTACAGCAATATTCCCCCACCTCCCAATAAACGCAGCAGGTCTGTGTCTTCTTTAAATTGGTGTCATAGCCATCTTACCCCTTTCCCAGACACCAGAGTGCTCGGTTCCTTTCCTCACAGAAGAATTTGTTGGGGGCTCTTTCTAATTTCATAAAGTTCCTCTAGTCTGGCTGTAATTCAATGAATTATTGGCTAGGGGAAAATTATTGAAGCTCATCATGACAACATTTTTCATCAAATTAAGCAGTGTTGCTGAGAGGGGAAAAAGTTGCACTTCCAAGACAATGCACCTGCAGAGAATTAGCTGATAAATGATTTACAGACATGTGGCTGAAAACATTAATGGGGAAACATATTTTTGAAATGAACTTGAGGTTTTTTTCCAGCAAACTCTAAATGTATCCTCTGTGTGATCTTAAATATTTGGCTGTTCAAAGATGCAACACTATACTTTGTGCCATGGGAAGCAAATTGCTCAGACATTTTTCCCTCTTGCATGTTGCTTGATGGTTCTCCTCCCTGTTATTTTGTCACTGACACTAGCATTCACAAATAAATCATCATGGCTAGTGATTCCCTTCCACTCCCACAGAAAAAGTGGGAGCATATAACTACCTGCCCCCAAAGGGGCAACCATCTGTATGCTGTTTATACATCCTTACTTCAAGTCGTGTTAGCTCTACTCTGCAGGTTTATGATGATTATTTTATATTTATACTACAGTAACAGTAAAAGATACCAGCATGTTACTGACAGACCCTCAGAAGTATTATTTGGATGTCTAACTCCTGGGCTTTGGTTGCTGTGCAGTGTCTGAAGGCTGCAGATGGAAGAGGTAGTCAAGCACCAAATTACATTATTTCCTATAGCTCCCTTGATTCCCATGTTGCAGCTTTTGGGAAGCATGGGGTGAGTAAAGAAGGAGCCTGCAGGAATAAAAAGAAGGTGCGAGCCAGTGGAATGGTGCCATGGAGAAATGTACTTTATCCCCCAGTCTCCTGCTGGAGAATTCCTACATCATGCTCATTACTAAACTTTCTAAAGTAATTAGTTCCTGGTACCCAAAGTCAAGCACAGAAAGGGCTGGGTTTGCCAAAATGTCAGTCTCTGAGAACACTGACTGAGAAATCTTGGGGCTGTGCAATGAACTGCTGTGAGAAAACAAGGAAGAAGAAAGTGATGGAACTCTGCCAGGTAGTTTTACAGTCATTCCTGAGTGCAGAAGAATGCAAACAGAGGGCTTTGTGGAAGTGTTTGGAAAGCAGTGTGGTCTAGAATAGTCTGGGAGGCAATAAATATTTTGGACCAGTTTTCTGTGTCTCTACCCCAGACCTCTAAATGGATCCAGCCAGAACTGGATCTTCTGTGCAAGATTCTCTCTTTCTCACCCCCATCCTCACCTTTTTATCTTCTGGGTGCATCCTTACTTTCCCCTCACCACCTCAACTTATTTCCCTTTGCTTCCTTTCACCTGCTGCCTCCTAATTCTCCTCTTTAATCTTTTTTCTGCAGTGTTATTTACACTGTACTCCACACCTTTCCTATCTGCACATCACAGCTTGGAGTAGCATCAAATTCAGTAATTGTCAGGAAAGTTTTGATCATTCCCCGAGTCCCTATTATGTGCAGTCCCCTTGCTGAGATAAATCAAGCTCAATTGTCTTAAATTTTCTTCTTTCAGTGGGAACATGTAGTATGCCTGATATCCAGATGTCGAACCTGAATCTTTCCTCCTGAGTTTAAACCTATTACTTTCTCCCCCTGACTATTACAGACATTGAGAAGAGCTTGTTCACTTGCTTTTAGCAGCAACATCTTTACATATCCAAAGACTGTTATTACGTCTCTCTTTGACATTTTCCTCTCCAGATTAAATAACCTCAGCTGACTTAACTTTTCCCTGTAGGTGATGTTTTATAGTGCTCTCATTGTTCTCTCTGCAATGCCTTTTTGCACAGCCTTTTTGAAGCATGTCGTCAGAAGTGGACATAGTTTTCCTGCTGAGACCCTGGCATTGCTGACTGCAGTGGAATTCAGTCTTTTCAGCTATAATCCCTTCTTTCTCTACCCATATATAGAGATATAAAAATATAAATTATCTTTCAGTGTAGAGGGCTTAGTGCTGCTTTTTTTTTAGCAATAACATGACATTGCTGACTTATATTCTTCACTATAATTTTTTTCCCTGCAGAATGATTTCTTGCCAATTCTTACTCTTGCTATGTTAACATAAAGGACTGTTCCTGACTAAGTCTATTGCTTCTTATTGCTGAATGGTAAGCAGTCTTCTTTGAAGAATATTCATCCAATTCAACAAAATTATCCAGAATCCTAAGCTTGCTCTCTAAGGTCCTTCCTAGTTTGACACCAACTGCAGATTCAGTAGTCATACTTTCCCTTCTGTTGCTTCCACCGTTCCAGTTTCTGTCTCCAAACTTCCTGACTCATGTTAATCATGAAAATTTTATGAAACACTGTACGCAGATCAACCCTTGCTGGAATGCTGCTTTGCATATCTCCCATTCTGATAGTGTCTTATTTTCTAGATCGTTTTTCCCCTGCATAAAATTAATTTATGTAGAAGTTCATGTTTCTTTAACTTAATTATAGACTAATGGAAGGCAACGCTATCGAAATACAAGATATATGAAATCTGATGCTTCCTCCATATACACAAGATTTGTAATTCTGGATGGATTTAGAAGTCCATTTTGGATGCAGCACTTCACCTTATTATCTTCTAGATGCTTATGTAGAGTTTGCACGATTATTTGCTCCTGTATTGTTCTGTGAGTGAAGTCTCTGTTGCAGATGTGTTAGCATAGGTGTCCTTTGTTCACAGAATATGTATTTCTAACAGATACTGTTAGTATTTATTAGTACTGGAATACGTTGCCCACAGAAGTGGTGGAGCCACCCTCCCTGGAGACATTTAAAAGATGTTTTGATGTGACACTTGGTGGTCTGCTTTAGTGGTGAATTCTATGCCGAATTAATGGTTGGACTTAATAATTTTAGAGGTCTTTTCCAACCTAAAAGATTCTATGAATCTATTAATAAATGCCATTTCTTCTGCAAAGACCCACAAAACCAACAGAGACATAAGTGAAGGAAGTGAGTAGCTTTGGCAGTTGACATCTGCTGTCTTTGTGGTTTACTACGTAACGTGCATTATGTTACCCCTCAGCCTTGTCCTGGCTGCTGCAGTCTGAGTCAGAAGAAACCTCTGGATGGAGCAAAAGATTGTTCTTTCCCTGGAAGCCACTGAGCAAGGCCAGGGGAAGTGTCATGGGTCAAGATGGGTCCAGCTGAAGGAAGGCCAGGAGCAGGCAGTCAGGGAGCAAGGAGCCTGAAATATCTTCATGGCACCTGTCACACCCTAAGGGTATATTAGGAACATGGGTGACATATATTTGCATATCTTCTGCCCTCTTGAATTAAAAAAGTTAGAAGAAGGGTTAGGAAAATGGTAAGCTCCATGTGCACAGCTCTTCTGCATTTGACAGTGTCCTGGCTCCCACCAGGACAGGGCTAATTTTTGCAGTAGCCAGGAGGGGCATGGCCAGGACCTGGAGGTTATTCTGTACTACCTCACATCATTGCTGGGGGCAGAGGAAGGGGTCACTTCCAGTCAAGTAAGCCTGGCAAAGGGAGTGGTCGGGTGCCACCAGTTCCAAGCAATTGCGTGTGAATCATTTGCCTATCCTGTACACTTTGTTACTGATATTGTAGCTGTTACTGTGTGCTTTCTTACCTCATTGCTGTTTCCAGTAAATTGTTCTTACCTCAACCCTTATCTTTACCTTTTGAGCCTCCAATTCTCCTCTCCATCCTGCAGTGGGAAGGGGAATGGGGTGGGGCAAGGGGAAGTGAGCAAGCAGTACACAGTTTGGAGTGTTTTGGTGGGAGCACTCAATTGGAGAATACCATTCCTTAGTTTAGGACTGGTATTCTCCAATGGTATTCCTAAAGAAAGATTGACACACACCAGAAAAAAAGAAAGAGGAGGGAGAGTTTTCTAGCTGAAGGGATAAAAATATTTCCTTTTCTTTCACTGGGTTTGTCTGATTTGTACTCACATTCTCTTAGGTTTATTTTTTTTACTCTTAAGTTACTTTGAGACCTTCATGTATGAACACCTACTAAATAAAACTGTAGGTACAAGGACATAAATTCACTGTTAAATGCAACAAGGGTCTGATGGCTTTTTGCTAGGCAGGTCTTTTCTCCAGGAGGATTCCCCAGAGTCTGTGAGCAAAGATTTGTGTAGCAAGGCAAAATCCAGGCAACTCAAAGAGTGCTAAAAATGTGGCCCCTAAGCAATGAGCACAAAAAGAAAACCTCAGTACCTTAGCAAAGAACACAAGATCTTTCTGATATCATTTTTACTGCTGTTCAAATCTTTCTGATCAGTGACATATCAGAAAAACCTCAGTCCTACAAACTGATGTTCTTGAAAGACCCTGTGCCATGCTGAGCTTCCTCAAATACTGTAGCTTTCAGAATCACAAGACAATTCTTCACTTATGATGAGGTAGAATTTACTGTCTATGAAAGCATTTTTAAACATAATCATAGAATGATTTGGGTGGGAAGGGATCTTAAACGATCATCTAGTTCGAATGCTACTGCCATGGGCAGGGAACCTACCACTAGACCAGGTTACTCAGAGCCCCATCCAACCTGACTTTAAATACCTCCAGGGATGGGGCATCCACAACTTCTCTGGCCACTTCTTTCAGGGCCTCACCACCTTTAGAGTAAAAAATTTCTTCTCAATATCTAATCTAAACC
This sequence comes from Dicrurus megarhynchus, assembly GCA_013399195.1. Classification (NCBI taxonomy): domain Eukaryota; kingdom Metazoa; phylum Chordata; class Aves; order Passeriformes; family Dicruridae; genus Dicrurus; species Dicrurus megarhynchus. The sequence goes on from VXAD01010356.1 coordinate 594,208, forward strand.
TACACTCTTCCAGTTTAAAGCCGTTGCCACTTGTCCTGTCACTACAGGCTGTAAGAGACTTAAAGATCACAATTGCCTTAAACATTATCAAGGCCACAGAAGGAATTTGCTAAAAGATAAATCACCACAGCGGGAACTTCAGATAAGCACAGAGGAGAGGAACGTGCAACAGGAAGACGCTAATTCCAGGCCTATCAGAGGTGAGTCTTGCTCAGCACCTCCCAGTTAATGCATCCAGACAAAAATTCTCACTGCAACAGACTGTGGGAAAGGAAGCAACTGCTTACACACATGCCATGCCAAGTTATGGGAATGGCATCTACACCCTGTGCATATGGAACTTGGAGTGTATAAAGGTGATAACCCTGAAGAATGACTCGGGGACCCCCACCACCAAGAAGGGCAGAAGAAGAAAGACCAACAGGATATTTCCTGGATCCATGGGTGGTGATACCTTTCTACTTAATCTGTATCTCTAACTCTCTCTCCCAACCTCCCTTTCCTATTTCTTTCTATCTCTCTATTTCACATTCGCTGTTAAATAAAATTCATATTGTTGACTTTGACATATGGTCTAGTCTGCACCTTAATTTGGGCAGAGGCATCTCTTAATAATCGGATCATAACAATTGCCCTTGTGAAATGTCCCTCTCCAGCTTTCTTGTAGGCTCTTTTAGGCACTGGAAGGTGCTCAAAGTTCTCTCTGGAGACTTCTCCAGGCAGAACAACCCCAACTCTCTCAGCCTGTCTTCATAGGAGAGGTGCTCCAGCCTTCTGATCATCTTTGTGGCCTTCCTTCGGACTTGCTCCAGCAGGCCCGTAGCACTCCAGGTGGGGTCTCACAAGAGCAGAGTGGAATTTCCATTTTGAGAACTCTGAAAACTACAGCAAATAGACCAACTCAATGGGAAATTTTCACTTCCGAAGCTTTACATTTAATAAGACCTGCTCATTGATATCTTTGAATATATTACTTTTAGGGTCATAGCATCTGAGACTGTCTGTCACTTTGACTTACAGCTCTGATGATTACTTCATTATAGAGGCTTTAGTGTTTTAAAAGGCAGGAATTAATTCTTTCAAGAGGAAATATCCCTCCAAGCAGAAAGTCCAGCAAGTCTCTAAATTCTCATTACAAGTATTTTCTGCAGAAAAGAATTTTGCACATTGGCCTGAAGCTGCCTCAGCTGTACACTTCTGGTCCCTAGCACCTTCCATCAGGAACAGGGCAACTGAGAGTGAAAATGATGATCTCATTCTGGTTGTGGATTAGCTTGAAACAAGATTTCACTAAGTCATGAGCGCTAGAGGGTTTCTCTGGGTTATTGCAGTCATGACTTGTGTGTGTGCTGCAGGATGTAGATTGTTCTACACAGGCTCCCAGGCATTAGCTAGGCTACAGAAAGTAATCTTTTTGGCAGAAGCAGCCTTTGTTGATTGCAAAAACTGTAAATGCCAGGGGCTACTCCAACTAAACAGCATATTTCATCCTTTCGAGTCCTGAAAGAGGAGGCAGGCTTGGTCAGACCTCAGTGACTTATTTCATCTCAAATAAGGAAGCAGTCAGCACAGTGCTGTTGAGCTGGCTACTATCTCCTATGTCAAACTATTCCTGCAAAAGAATTCCTATAAGAAAAGAAGGCTTTGTCACTACAGTATAATACTTTTATCTTTAAAGTATTTCTTTAGCTATAAACTAAATTATTTTAGCTTACAGAGCACTTCGTCTCTTTATGATTTTGATGCATGGGAGTGATTCTAGAAAGTCTTAATATCAGATCAGTTCTTCTAGCATATATGTGTCTGCCTTCAACCTCATGTATTTATGGTGTACTAAATATCCAACTAATGATATGTTACAAAATAATTTAATTTCAATATCAATGAATTATCAAATATCTACTTGATTTTTCTTGATAACTGATCAAGGCTGAAAACAAAAACCATTTAGATGCTGGAGATAGAACAAGTTAGTAATTGCTCTACATTCCTTCCTTCTCTGGCAAGACACTTTTCCTTTTTTTTGGCTTTATTTTTTACACTAATAGTGGATGTTACTAGGATATTGTGTATTCAGTGTCAGGATTTGGTTATACTGTGGGCTTTGATATCCTGGGTGAGCCACATCAATCTATGTATGCTATTATTTTTGTTTTATATGCCTAGCCTGAGAACACTATGCCAAGTAAATAAGGAAATAATGGAAGCTTCAAAGTCATAGAGTGGTTTAGCCTCTTCAACACATCAAGACATTGAGGTTTTTCACTACTTTTCACAAACTGCTTTTAATATTAAGATAATAATTACTGATTAACTAAAAATATGCCATCATATTTACTCTACTAAATGGTTCAGGAACAGACTGGGAAGTCATTACCCATTATTAAGTCAATGGAGGAAAAGGAAAACTTTGCAACTCTTCTGTTCCATCCACTCATCTTTCATCTATTCTTTCTTAGCCTGGGCTAATTCAGAAACCTGCTTCATGGGTCAGGTCCTCAGCATAAATGGAGCTGTTTTTAAGTTCCTTAAAATCACACACAAACATGCACACACACACACATGCACATACTCACTCACTCACTCACAGACACAGAAGAGAAGAGTAGGGCAGAAGGCTGAATAACTGCAACACCAGAATAATTATTTCCCAGTCCTTATTAATACAAGTGTCACATCATTCTCATTTTGGCCTTTGCATGTCAGGTGAAATTACATGACACTCTCGGCAGACTACTGTACAAAAAACAGATCATGCAGCAACGACGGAGAGCTCAGTACAAACACATGCAGAAGGTGAAGAGCATGCTGAGGGAGCTGTATCATCACATGATGATTGGTCGGGTCTCTTGAGCAACTATATATACCTTCCACTGCTAAGATGATCAACAGCTGGGCAGATCCATCTAAAAAATGTCTGCTTACCAGGGAATGTCTGTCTCTGTCTATATATTCATACCCTATTTACCTTAGTGGCAGACAATGGTACACTTTAAAAGCCTTTACCTGTATCATAAATAGACTAAAACTTGCTTCTTTTTAGAAGCCTGAATATGACATCAATTAATCGAATCATGGGCTGTGGTAATAATACAAACTGGAACAGCTCTCAAATTCCAGCTTGACTTGGACAACAAAACCAGAATTAATTCTGAAATATACATGTGCAGCTACTGCCCGTGTTCTTAAACAATCCAACATTCAGAAGACAGACTTAACTGTAAGGACATAATTGGAACATCCTAAGGTTTTAAGTATGTGTATAAGAGTCAAACACATGTGAAATATTACATAGTAAAATCCTTTGTGTTTCATTTGAAATGTTGTCCTGCACATCTCAGGCATAATGAATCAAGTTTGTCCTCTTATGTAGCAAGATCTTTATTACTTTTGGCAGCAGCCTGGCTATTCACTGCATTTTTTTCAGTGAAGTCCTGAAATCGGGGAGAGAAAACAATCTATTAATTAACCGCAGTCGTTGCATTGTAGTGTGAGTCTCTGATCGCCGTCTAGATGAGGAGTAGTAGCTGGAGAGAGGTTACATCAGGTCAGTCATTTGGGCTCTTTGCTCAAAGTGTTGGGCTAAACAGCTGTTCATGGAATTACTCACAAACAAGACTGTAAAAAGAAGACATTCAAAAGGTAATCTGCATCCTATTTTAGAAACAAAACTAAATCCCCCAATTTTGAATAATCTGCACTGCTCATTATGAAGCCTTTTCTCTGGTAGTAGTCTCAAAGTTAATCACCTTTTTTTATTCCAGTTTTTCACGCATCATTTCAACTATAGTGTTAGTAATTTTATCTTTGATGCTCATTTTAGCTGCTCACCAGTTCTGGCAGCCATCTTCTGGGAATCGTGAGATCTGACTGGAAATTATAACTCTACAGGCTGACTGCTCAGAAAGAAAGCATGGTCAAAGAATGCAGCATTAGACTATGTTCTTGGCAGGGATTTTTCAATAGGTTTTGACTTAGGTTGGGCTAAACATTTCACTCCCTTTCCTTGATTGGAGCCAACATTTTTATGATTAGATGCCTTAAGGAACCGTGCTATGATGAAAAAAAAAATTTAAAAAGTGTGGTTCCTTGAAAAACAGAAAGGAAAAAAACTCCCATCAGGTTGGCTGAGACTCATTAATAGTTCTACTTTTCAATTTTTTACAACTTTGCTGTGTGTTTTGGGAAAATGGGACCTGAGGGAAAAAAGCATCAAGACAAAGCTAGTGGCACTGTATTCAGTGTCTTCTTTTTAGATTAACAAGTTTGTTGTGACAAAATAATGAAAAGTTTATACTGAGATCAGAAGATCTTGGCCTCTAGTCATCTGAACATTGATGCACTAAAAATCGTGCACTGAATTTACAAGATATATGTGCTAAAAATATAAGACAGGTTGTAAAATAGAATAAAGATGTGTTCGGTACAATAAACCCAACTGGACTGAAAGATTTCGATGTAGATCTATGTAATCAAGAACCTCCATTATACCAAAGCCTTATATGGTCTCTACCATGAGTATCTAGAAATTTTAAACTAGGCTACATTTTTTGTCATCTGAGGACCTTCCAGTAGAGCGTGATGCAATTTCACTAACATCTGTCTGTCACAATTTTTTTTCTCATACTCTTAAATCTTGCACACTGGTGTCATGAAGCCATCAATGAAGCAGAATACAGAAGTTTTTTCAGGCTTGGTTTCTCTGTATAATCCATGGAGACAGAGAGATGCCTAAGCAATTCACGCAATACAGCAGGCTGGCTCTGCCTGGCAGATAGCTTACCTAACCACAAAGGAGGGAGGGAAAAAAAATAAATAAAAGAAAAAAGAAAAAAGCAAATAAAAAAAAGTGGGATCTTCCGGTTCAGCTTTCTCTTGATATGCCTCTTACGAAGGAAAATGTTTTGACCATCTGGCTCCAGAAATCCCAAAAGAAGTACAAGCTTTAGCAAAACAGAGTGTTGCATGGGAGATGAGGGCTGTGTAAAAGAATATATTTTGCTATAGCAACATTTTTGCACCTTTTTCTTGGGAAGAAGATGGAGTATTCGTATTTTTTGGGTGTACTACAGATTGGAAGACACCAGGCTGCAGCATTCTGGTTTAAAACACCGTGAATCAGATTCTGTTTCTTCTGTTCCACTAAGTCTACTTCATGTGGAACTACTAGAGAGAGAATAAACATGCCTCTAACATACTGATTTGACCACCTGCTTGGGCAGAAAAACATGCAGGTCACTATCCAGATTGTGCTGGGATGCAGTTGAAGCTAAGTCTTTTGAATCCTGGTCAAGTGCTCCAGTGAATATATCTCCTACACATCCAATATTTTAAGTAGTTCTTCTTCCCTCCTGATAATGTACGCTGAACCCAGAAGCTTTTAGACAACGTTCATACTCCTTTTCCTAAGAAGGCTCTTTGAATAATCTTCTGTGTGTTAGCCTCTCCTTTTCTCATAATTCCAGTAGACCTTCTTTCTAGAGTCACTTCCAGATTGAATTCAATTTTCTCTACCACAGGTAAGCAAAAGTGAGACATTATCGACAGAAGTGTTTTCTCCTGATGTGAATCTATTCTTTGCATGGAGAAACAGCACCTCATTTATTTGCAGTTGGACTGCCTCAAATACTGGAATGTGCTGCAAACATTGAACTGGATGTCTTTTAGCTAGGGCATCTCCAATGTCATCTGTTTTGCAAAAGGTTTCCGGAATGGATAAAGTTTCAGTGTGGTTGTGATTTGCTTTGTGTACCTGCCAGGAGTCTAGAAAATAAAAATATGAATTATGTTAGAGGAAGGACAGGTATTTGTAACAACTGTTGTAAAACTCATAGCAGAAGTATAATGTTTTATTTTTCCTTGTAGCATTTTCTATAGGTTATAACTGGTATTTTTCAATTGAAAGAAAATAAAATCCAATCATCTTATTTCTCACAGATGTTTTCTTTTACCACATGCTTACAGTTTTTTCCTGCCTGTCTTTCCCACCTCTCTGTTGATCATTATGCTTTTTTTTGGCTCTTACCTTATCTTTGTCCAATCCTGCAAGCACTCCTCCATCTGCTTGACATTAGGGTCCTCCTGAAGTAGAAACATAAATCCCAATGTGGCTAAAGCATTAGACTGGAAATATTTTCAGGATATAGGATGTATTTCTGCTTCATAAGCCTTCCCACAAAGTGGAGCCTCATTCTAACTTGAGTGCCTGCATGTGATTGAAAAATAAATTGTTTTTTAAATAACCTCAAAAGAAGAAAGAATTCTTGCCTGCTTCCTGATATAGGAACTGCTTTTCTCAGTTACCAAGCAGAGTGCTTGATAAAAGTAGCTGGTTCTCACCATGTTGAATGGGAAAAGCAGGAAATGTCCCAAATTGGACTTGCTCTAAAAAAAGTTTTATGTAGATGCATTGGAAATGAGGAAGAGATTTTAAACATTAATGTTTCTCCAAACAGCAAATAACTACTGGAAAACTTTAAAATGCTTTTAACAAAAATAAAAAGGTATATGGTTTTCAGCAAACATAAAGCTTGGTTAAAAGAAATGCATCTGTGTTTGCTGTTTCAAAACATTTAGGAAGATGTTGATTCCAGAGGTGCATCAAGCATCTCCTCAACCTAACCACTCACTCTTCAGTGCAAAACTAGCCCCATGGCAGGTATGGATTACTATTTTCATTTGTCAACAGTTAAAACATTTGAATAGTGGGAGCAATAGTAATCATAGTATTCCCATGTCTTGTGGTTAGCAAAATGCAGGACTTGTTGGAATACCATTGTGCAAAATTTACATATTAACTGTAAGAAAAAATCTAAAGACCACTTTGAGTTCTACTTTAATTTCTCTACACCCCTTGTAGACTGGGAAATTGTCTACACAGAGTAAGGAGCTTTGTTATTACAGAAGTTCACTGCTCAGTACTGAGCTTTTCTCAGTACTGTTAAATATAGAAAATAATTTTAATCACTAAAGCAAAATTCTGTCCTTTCTGCCAGGTGCACCCCTGCCCCTGAGCCTTTCTTCTGCTCACACTGTGTGCTGAAATTAAAAGATATTTGTCTGCTGCTAAAAACAAAACCAAAAAAAAAGGAAAAAGAGAAATTTTCTGTTGTGAGAAGTCATGAAGATCACTTAAATGCATATTAGTGGCTTCTGCCTTTAAAATCAGAGTCCATTTACACTGTGATAAAAAGGGTGCTGCAGTTAAGATAGACCTCTGGGAAATACCTCAACTCTATAAATAAGCACTTTGTCACTTTGTGGCCTTTTTAGTACTCTTCAGAGTCTGCCATGCAGTCTATCTCTGTGACACCTCTATATAGGGTAATAGAGAAAAATGGTCATTCTACAAATAAACTTCTTTTACACCAACTTTTATTTTATTTCCCCTTAGTCAAAAATAAACCTTCACTTGAAGTTGTCAGATGTGATTATTGATCTGACAGCATAACTCTAGACAACAGTACAGGAATAACTAAAAAGTTGAGTCATTCTTTTCCCTCACTTTTAATTTAAATTTGATTTTAAATAAGGATAGCAAAGATTGGAGAAAAATGCAGCCAACTACTGAAGATAAAGCATATTATCAAAGCAGCATCATGTTTATGGCTTAGAACCCTGGGAGCCCTGCAGGAACAGTAGTGGACATGTGGCTGTAGGCCTCTCTCTACACCTAGAGGATTTGACATACTGTGCTGATTGAGTAAAGACAAAATGACAAAAGACACTAAGTAGGAGCAAAGTTGGAGCACTGACAATCTTGAACAAGGTCTTGTAGAAGCATTTTTCACCATGATCTGGTGACTTGTCCTGCACATTGGAGGAGGCAGATGCCCCTTCCCTACCTTCTCTAATTTCTCGCACCACTAAAATTGTGTGTTCTGAAAGTTTTATTGATGAACTTGTGTGGCAGCCTGACATATGTTCCTCTGTACCACAGAAAATATTTCTGCAAGTTTAGAATAGTGAGGAAAGACACAACTTTCTTGAAAGCACCGTGGATGGCCTGGAAGCTTATTTAGTAACCAAAATTTTTATTGCAACTATTGCAAACTCCAAAGCTTTCAGTCCATTGATTTCTGAGGGAATTTGCCTGATTAGAATAAATTATGACTGTTGAGTAAAGATATAATGTAGATCACACACTTCTAACCTGAGGCAGAGCTGGCTTGAGGCTTTGCAGAAAGAGAGTCATAAAATCATAGCATAGTTTAGGTTGGAAAACGACCTTGTAGATCATTGAGTCCAACCATTAGCCTGGCACTGGAAAGTCCACCACAAAACCACGTCCCTAAAAGACATGTCTTTTAAATGTCTCCAGGGATGGTGACTCCACCACTTCCCTGGGCAGCCTTTTCCATTACCCGATCATCTTTTCAGTAAATAAATTTTCCCTTACATGCAATCTAAACCTTCCCTGGTGCAACTTGTGGCAGTTTCCTCTCATCCTGTCACTTGTTAATGTGAGAAGAGGCTGACACCCACCTCACTCCACCCTCCTTTCAGGGAGTTGTAGAGAGCAATAAGGTCACCCCTGAGCTTCCATTTCTCCAGGCTAAAAAACCCCAGCTCCCTCAGCCACTTGGCATCAGATTGTGCTCCAGACCCTTCACCAGTCTTGTTGTCCTTCTCTGGACACCCTCCAGCAGATCAACACTCCAGCCCAGCTTGGTGTCATCTGAGAACTGATGGAGGGTGCACTCAATCCCCTCATCCAGATCATTTGTAAAGATATTAAATAGGTCTGGCTGTAACACAGCCCTGGGGAACACCACTAGTGCATGACTGACAATCTGATTTAACTCCATTCACCACCACTCTCTAGTGGCCATCCCGCCAATTTTTTACCCAGTGAAGAGTGCACATCCAAGCAGGAGAATGCTGTGGGAAATGGCGTCAAAGTACCAAAGTTCAGGTAGAAAACATCCACAGATTTTCCTCATCCATTAAGCACATCACCTTGCCATTGAAGGAGATCACATTGGTCAAGCAGGACCTGCCTTTCCTAAACCCACACTGGCTGGGCCTGATCCCCTGGTTGTCCTGTACATGCCATGTGATGGCACTCAAGATGATCTGCTCCATGACATTTTCCTGCACCAAGGTCAGGCTGGCAGGCCTGTAGTTCCCTAGATCCTCCTTCTGGCACTTCTTGTAGATGGGTGTCACATTTTCTAACCTCCAGTCATCTAGGACCTTCCCAATCAGCCAGGACTACTGGTAAATGATGAAAAGTGTCTTGGTGAGCCCTTCCACCAGCTGCCTCAGTACCCTTGAGTGGATCCCATCTGGCCCTATGGACCTCTGTATTTCTAAGTGGTGCAGCAGATCACTGATCATTTCCCCTTGGATTATGGGGCCTTAAACTTATATGTATAAACGTGCTTGAACTTTTCTTTCCAAAGAGGAAGTAAAAACTTATTGTGTTGTCATTCTGAGGAAATAAAATAAATTTTTCATAGAAAAATTACCTTTTTGCGGGGAGACTAGCAGAGACTCAAGAGTGACTGGAGTAACCCGTAAAATATCTTTTGACTAGGGATGGAGAAACAGAACTATCTGGTGTGAGTTTTCCAGATCTGATTGCCCCTTCATGACTCCTTCCCCCTTGAAGGAATCTTGCATTGGCAAGTAAAAGCAGCTGTACTTGGTTGACCCAGGAGACCAACAATCTGTGTCTTATTTGTGACAATGACCAAAACTGGGAAAAACTGATCAAAACAGGATGAGTATATTGCAACTCAATTAATTTTGGGTTTGCCATCAAACAAATGGCCAGAGGCTTGTGCTTTAGAGCTGGCAGTGCAGGGTCTCAGGATGTGTGTGTCCTGCCTTGGCATGAGCTGTCTTTAACCGTAGCAGCAATTGTTTGATGGCCACGTGCCTGCTCTGATTTCACTCTGATAGCACCCAGGGCAGGGGGCTGGCACCCCTACTGTGGCATCACTGTGGGACAAATAGGGCCCCTGGGGCAATGGGGGCTGCGGAGGGAGCATTGTGTGGCTGGGAAGCAGAGAGAAGGAGGCAGGTTGTGATAGGAAAACTCCAGGACTGAAAGAGGGACACCCACATAACTGTGCCCAACTGAGACCTGAGGATGCTGATGATTTGTTCTGACTCTCACCATTCATCTTGAGGAAGACTTGGTCTGAATTTTGACACCCAGAGGGACATCAGAAGGGTGAACACAACACCAGAGAAAATGCATAGGTATCAATAATTTTCTTGCATAACAATTTTAACGGCATTATTAATGAGGATAAACGATGTAATTTTTGCAGTAGACTGTTAAAGTAGGCTATTAAAACATTAGCTAGGCTAGCAATAAAGTCTTGATTCTACATATATGCCTATATCGAGATGCTGTTTGCAAAAATATGTTCTGTTTCAGTGAATTCTCTCCCAGCATTCCAGAACTTGTGACTTGGTGACCACCTGGGACAGATAGGGTGACTTAGTACTTGATAATTTTGAGTTGATTTTCTTCCCCACAGAATTGTCTAGCTGACCTTTAACTCACAGAAACTCCCAGCATTCACACCAACTAAGGAAAAGGCATTTAGAAGGTGAGCTACAGGATGTGTGGAAAATTGCCTCCATGCGTTTGTATGAACTTGCAATGAGCTCATTTTCCTGATGCTTCCTAAGGTGCCAAGCAGCAACCACTACCCTTCTTTGTTTGCCACCAGCTGACCTTTCCTGTACCTCTAGAGGCTTTTGGGTTGTACCACAATTATCCCATGTGGACTTCTTTTAGGACCTTGCTGCTTCTTCATGTCTGACATAGCCCTCTTGTCTTCCCTTTTCATTCTTCCCTAGAGGATGCAGACGGATTTGCTCTGCAGATACTTGTGCCTCCTGCAGCTGGTCTATCATTAAGAAGCTGCCTTGCAAAAATGACTGGTACATCTGGGCTCCCTGTTGCTATTTTTAGCTGGAAGCTCAAGGCTTGAGATGTTATGGAAAATGACCTTCCCAAGGAAAACAGCATTTGTAGATTAGCATAGTAAAGTGGGAATAATTCCTGCTCTCAGGGAACCTCTTTGCATGACAGAAGCCTCGGGGTTTCTGGATACATGAAATACCAAACACGGGAAATCATAAAACCTGTTAAACCTGTGTTTTAAAACCTGTTAAAAATTTTCCATTTTCCAAGATGAAATGCTTAATTTATTCAGTCAATTACAGGGCAGTTTGGAGAAGCTTTAAATACCAAAAAGGTGCAAATCATACAATGTATGTCTCACCAAAGCTGCATTCTTCAAACCAGCTTCTGGAAAGCAAAAGCAGGGACTTAAATTCAGATTGCTGAGCCAAATGCACTAACCACAGAGCAGAGGAGGTGAGGCGAGTGGAAGTGGAGGAGAGTGGCAGCCACCGCTGACCTCAGAGCGGATAATCAGCCATTTAAGGCACTTAGGCAGTGCCTGTGACAGGATCCCTCTGGCAAAATAGGTGGCCAAGTACCTGTCTAATGGCTGCTACCCGAAATTATGCATGAATGGGTTTGGAGAGGCTTTGCCCTGAAATGACTCAGGCACTTCTAAATTTGCTCATAAGCACAAACCCATGAGTAATGTATTAAAAAAAAAAAGAAAAAGGTAACTTAGTAATGTTGTTTGCAATGTTGTTCTTACATATCTAAATCCTGTCCCAGCAGTTATGCGGGTGTGTATGTAAACATCTTTTTCCAGCTTTCTAGAGTGGTAGGGAAAAGGACAAATGATAACTTGTGCAATAGTGAGAACTAATTACATACATTTTTTATAGAATTGAAGTAAGAAGAGTTACTTTTTAAAGACACAAAGCTTTCAGGAAAGTGCATTGTGCCAATTGGATTTAGTAGTACCATTAAGAAATAAAATTGTGTTATTCAATTATCAGTCACATTTGCAGACATTAGTTCCCTGGAAACTTGTCAAAGCTTTTGAGTACAGCTGTCAGGGCAAAAAACCCAGAAAAAAAATACTTTAAAAACAATTTGCAATTGACCTTTAAATGTTATATTCATCAATGAAACTAACAATTTGGAAAATTTCTCAGAATAATGTCTTATGCCTGACTAAAATTATATCATATTCTGCTTGTGTTTTACTTGATATATCTACATATTTATACATATACAAATACAAATTTAATTGATACCTATGTACACATATTATATGTATATACTACATTAGATAATTCTTTTACCTGCAGTAGGCTTCCAAAAATTCCTTTTGGACATAAATGGGACACAAATGTTAGGTACAGGAGCATTCATGTCACTTGCTTCAGGTCTAATAATGATCTTAGCAAGAGTGAAGACAAAATTTCTCCCCTAGATGTTTAGGAGCAGACAATCGGTTTGTCAGATTTCGGTTTGTTTGTTTGCTTGTCTCTTTTGATGCACCAAGTGCTGGCCACTGACAGGGTTTCCAACTTGAATTGAAACATGTTTAATAAAAGCTTGCAACTCTATGGTTCCTGTGAAGCAAAAGCACAGAGAGACCGAATAAATAATTTAATCTGAGGTTTACTATGCTCCTAAATGAGAGTTTCATGCAAGGAGGAAAGATTGTCTTCCCAGTGTATTACCTAGGATACACACAAGATACGCAAAGCATGGATTTATTTTTATACAAGATAGATGTAATTTACAACTTTTTTTCCACTTCAGAAAGCAAAAGACATTTTGCAGTTATTGACTGCTAATTAAAACTGTATTCTACATGATTTTAATGTATGACATTACAGGAGAAAACCTTCAACAAGAGTTGCTATTTTATAATCTAAGGAGTTTCAGTATTGTAAAGAAATCTGTTCTGTCCTTAAATCTGTTCTTCTTTTCCTACTTTTACTCAGGACTTCTCCTTTCCACACCTGTCTTGTTTCTGTTCCTGGTATCAGAAAAAAGTTAACATAACTTTTCTAATTATATCTTTACAGAAACAATAGGAATAAAGGTTTGGTGGTTAGTACTTTAGGGAAACAAAGGTTTGATGCTTAATACTTTAGAGCAATAATCTGAATTGCCTGGTAGAGACTTTATTCCACCTTAAGTTCAAAATGCAGCCATGACTTGCTAGTCAAACAAAGAGGAAAAAATGCTTATAACACTCTCTCAAATACAGAACAGTGATTGCATTTTTTATAGCATCATCATTTGCTATTGGTTATTCCCAGGAAACATCAATCTAATAGACAGAGTGGCAGTCTTCTAACCTCTGTGTGTGTGTGGCTTAGATATATTTAAAGACATGCTACAAGAGGAACATGCTGTGGGGAACACTGCAATGAACACAGTTTCTTCAACTCCACTGATAAATGTGACAAAAATATTGTACAATTTATGTTTCAAAAACATCTAGTAAAACGTAATAAAAGAAAAAGTAAGGATAATAAAAGCGTAGGCACATGATGTTACCAATTTAATGACGTTTCTTCTTTTTATTAGTAGCAATCCCACAGATGCCTGAGGAAGCACATTTGCCTTTGTTAAAACAAATCCATTCTAGAAATTGTTCTGACATCCATCATTAAAGTATTTTATGTGAGTAGTCTTTCTCACTGTATTATTAAACCATTCATTAACATGATAGATAAAAACTCCATTCCGCTGAGAATCTGCCACGGCATTACAGAAATGTACCAGAATGCTTGGCGACGATTAAATATGCCATGACAGGAAAACAATGGAACAATGTAACTTAACATTAGGCTTTTCCAACTGTGGAATATTTCTATTGTGCTATTTAGCATACATACCAAAGTCAATTTCCTCTTACAATAAATAAAGGAATAAATAAATTCCATTTGTACCAGAATTGAATCTAGGCAGTGCAGCCTGCAATATGATTGCTAAAACAAGACAAAAACAAAGATGGAAAACTCTTAGTTACAGCACTGACTCATTTTAAGTCCCTGATACAGCTCTTAAATGTGCCTGGACAGCCTGAACTGTATTTCTGTAATTGAGCAAATAGCAAATGACTGTACTTAAAACACATGAAACTGCACAGGGTTTAGAAAGCAATGTATTTAGGCATGAAAGAAGACATCACCAGCCTTTTCTTTCTTCAGTATTCTCCAGGGAAAATTATATTTTCAAGATTTGGCTTTATAGGTAATTTTTCACACTATTACTGAAGTATTTAAGCACTTCACAGCCTTCATCATCTCTTGTAGCATCCCTGTTATACCTTGGAAACAGATAAAACAGAATCACAGAATCAGACAATCACTGAAACCGGAAGGACCTCTGAAGACTGTCTAGTCCACACCCTCTGCTCAAAACAGAGTCACCTACAGCAAGTTAGTCAGGGTCATGTCCAGATATGCCCATGGATGGACACTCCACAACCTTTCTGGACTATGTTCCAGTGCTCACTCAGCTTCACAGTAAAAGCAGTGTTCTTCTCATGTTTAAGTAGAATTTCCTGTCTGTCAGTTTCTGCCCATTGCCTCTTGTCCTGTCACTGAGCACTACTGAGAAAAGCCTGGCTCCATTTCATCTACATCCTCTCTGAGCCTTCTCCTCTTCAGATTGAACGGTGCCAGCTCTCTCACCCTTTCACCATGTGAGACATGCTCCAGTTCCTACATCATCTTTGTGGCTCTTCACTCTTGCCCCAGTACGCCAATGTCTTTCTTGTACTGGGGAGCCCAGCACTCCAGACACAGCCTCACTAGTGCTGAGCAGAAGGAAAGGATGATCTTCATCAACCTGCTGGCAGTGTTCTTCCTAACAGGCCCAGGGTGCCCAGGGAACAGTACAGAGTACTCTTAAAAATGACGTAAACTATACAACACCTTAGGAAATCAGCATGTAGCTCTCAAAACCACAGTTCCCATTTCCCCACAACCCAGTCCACTAACTTCAGTTCAAACACTGAAGTTATTAACCCTTAATAGTTTGGCTTGGAAGGGACCTTTAAAGGTCATCTAGTCCAACCCCCTGGCAATGAGGAGGGACTTCTTTAAGCAGATCAGGTTGCTCAGAGCCCTGTCCAACCTGGCCTTGAATATTTCCAAGGATAGGGCATCTAGCACTTCTCCGGGCAACCTGCTCCACTGTTTTATCACCCCCATTGTAAAAAACATTTTCCTTATATCNAAAGGATGATCTTCATCAACCTGCTGGCAGTGTTCTTCCTAACAGGCCCAGGGTGCCCAGGGAACAGTACAGAGTACTCTTAAAAATGACGTAAACTATACAACACCTTAGGAAATCAGCATGTAGCTCTCAAAACCACAGTTCCCATTTCCCCACAACCCAGTCCACTAACTTCAGTTCAAACACTGAAGTTATTAACCCTTAATAGTTTGGCTTGGAAGGGACCTTTAAAGGTCATCTAGTCCAACCCCCTGGCAATGAGGAGGGACTTCTTTAAGCAGATCAGGTTGCTCAGAGCCCTGTCCAACCTGGCCTTGAATATTTCCAAGGATAGGGCATCTAGCACTTCTCCGGGCAACCTGCTCCACTGTTTTATCACCCCCATTGTAAAAAACATTTTCCTTATATCCAGTTTAGACCCATGCTCTTTTACTTAAAAATCATTGCCCCTCATCCAACCACGATGGGCCTTACTAAAAAGTTTTTCCCCATCTTTCTTATAGGCCCTTTAGGTACTGGAAGGTGCTCTAAGGCCTCCCTGGAGCCTTTTCTTCTCCAGGCTGAACAGATCTCTAAGTCTGTCCTCATAGGAGAGTGTCGCGCAGAGAGCAGGGTCCGGACGAACGACAGGACGACTTGTTAAGATATGAAGCCGACACTTTATTCACTTACAGGTTCACTTATATACCTTAGCACGCTGGACTGGCATAAAGTCATTGGTTCACTGACCAGCCACCCCTCAAAGGGATTGGCCGGATCCCAATAACACTTACTCCAGATATTTTCTCTTTCTGTATCAATAACAATTCTATAGTTTACAAAACTCTCCCAGCTGTTCTGCCACAGTCCGTGAGAAAGCCCTGCTTTCTCACAGACACTGGCAGAAAGCTGAGATATCTCCCTGCTGCATGCTTTCCGTATCCACAGGAGAGGGCTTTCCGTGCTGTGTGCTTGGGCAAAAGACCAAGTTCTTCTACTTCTGTGTGTCCTTCACAGGGAGTGGTGGTTGGAAGCTGTAACAGATTACATGAACTGCACCAAAGCCTGAAGGAGAAGGGGTCCATAAAACTCAGAAGATTTCAAGGCACTGCAAAAGCAACACACTAAAGGACATCTGAAATATATTCTCTGATCTACAGAGGGAAGAACAGCTAATTGAGATTTCTGACAGAACTCAAATGCTGGCATCAGAGAGATTGCTATGCAGTATACAATAGCATGAAGTAAGCCTAGCCAGGGAAGGACACATTACTTTGCAATGAATCTCCAGTTTCTGGAGGCTGAATGGGGTTCCACTTCAAAGTGCTGTCATGCAGCTTATAGCATGAAACAGAGAAAGCCCAACTCACCTGGGATTTCAGTGCACCTTGGAGGCTGACATGCTATATTTGAGGACTTTGGTGAGTAATGTAGGAGATTCGGATGAAAAGAGGGAGTGCAAGAATAATTATATATATCAATTTTTGGTATCATCATCAACAGTGCAAATCAGAGGAACCTGGCTTAGGCACGTACTACTGCTTCAGTGGTTATTCAAATGGCTAGAGAGGTATCTGGAATTGGAAAATTTCAATACAATACTGTGGCCAATTTACAATAGTGCAGTTAATTGTAGTTGACAGAGCTGAGAGAGTCTGCAACACTGAAGGATATTACTGCAGTCAAACTGCATTTCTGACTCAAAGTCCTTGTTTGGCCCCCATGACTCTTTTATTTGAATCCTGTAAAATTGTTATGTTATTCATCTTCATAACACTGAGCAGAGGGGCATGTGATTACCCTCCTTGCTGATAAGCTGAGGCACACAAAGGCCAGAAAACAATTTAAGCACCTGATTCTTAAAAGCTCCTTTTTATTCCATTGAGCATTTTAGTTTCCAGCAGTCAAGCTACTTAGATGCTTGAAGTTTTGCTCTTGTACATGGACTGATACTTTTTTGACTGTGAACCTTACTAGAACAAGATTTGGAGGCTTGTTTGAGAACACTCAGTGGCTGCCTGACTCTGTGCCACATTGGTAGCATGGTCCCTAACACAGGTTTGCCCACACCTAACCACAGCCTCTGAGACAGCTGAACCAAAGAACACCAGGCAGCACAGACAAGACTGCCCCACATATGTTTGACCTGCACTGTCCTTCAGTGCACTTGCAGGGGACTGTGCAATCAAACCTGTTTTTATACCCTGTCATGCCACATCATAATGCATGCAACACGTGGCTTCTGTTTCAGCAGTAACCAGCTGCCTTACAGCACTCTCAGCGCCTTGGACACTATGAACTAAAAGGTAGGCAGAAACGTGGTATTTACATCCCAGAGTCACAGAAACACCCCATGGAGGAGACGTAAGGCTAGTTGCTATGTCATGGATGCACACAGGTCAAGCCAGCCAGGCCAGGTCTACAAAGTTCACGGCCCCAGAAGACTCTTTAGCCCTGTTTAATGTGTTGGTAGGGACACAGTTGCAGGTGAACAATTGTCTCTAAATATAACATGGATCCTTAGGTTAAGTGTGCTCCAGCCAGTATAGCCAAGAGGCATGTCCCAGCAGGACACATTTTCCACTGGGATAATGATCTGTTCATTGCTGAGAATATTCTCCTAGAAAACCACTGATGTGGATTTGAATCTTCCACATATTTCTTCAGAGGAAATGGGATCTGTGATTTCTGTTTCCTAGCAAGGGCTTCCACTCAGGTGAATACGTCAAACTGCGTACGTCAAACTTCAGAGCCATGACATTAGGCAATATGGCATACAACCGATTCTCTCCAAATTACTATTTTTAAGTGACTTGCTTAGGGCCACCTCTGATATCAAGGTGCAGAGAACCAGACTTGTAGGCACATATGCCATCCACACAGCTGCTCTCCTGCTTCCAGCCAGTAAGTCTGGCTCTTGTTTGGCCTGACAAGCCATGGGTTTACAGTCACTGTTAGAAATGTACCTGTTATAGGCATGTCTGCTTAGTCTTTTGCAGGCTCAGATGGAGGAACACACAAAGGCCGCCGAGGCTGGGAGTCCATAGGACACACATCAGTGAATACTAATTAGAGCCTCTCCTTTGCAGCCACAACCCACATATTTGGAAAATGGCTTTGTCATACCAGCTTAAGCACCTGGTTTTCAGACATGGCTGACAGATGCTTAGGTATTACATCTCAGGTAATTGCTTTTCAGGTCCTTTCCTTGGAAAGCCTGCTACCAAAACCCTCACGCCTCTTTGATGCACTTGAGGATTTTCTCTGACATAGAACAGAACAGTTGCATTTAAATTGATTTAAATATTTAATATCCATCTTTCTCAGAGTGAATAGCAATGCTCTCTAAAACTTTCTTAGTTACGCACTTGCAGGAGTGCTTTTTCAGTCTTCCCTGTTGCTGTCAGCTAAATGTGAGAAATGTGGATTATTGCTAGGAAGTGTGTGAGCTTTTTCTTCTGATTTGTGAAGTTTCAGACACAATTCTTTGGTGTATACTGCTCTGCCTGACCTCCTCTTTCTTCTAAATAACATTGAAACTACTATCACTGACTTTGTCTCCCCTCCCTATTGTTCCTTTCTTCACAAGCTCTTTTTCCCCCTGACAATTCAATTTTCTGAGCTTCTGTGGTGTAATTTTAATCTTTTCTATGATTTTCTAGGATTTTTTTCAAAGGCCTTAAGGTCTTTTCTAACACGTCCTTCCTGCTGCTGTTTCCTGTTTTTCAGGCTTAATGTGGATTGTGTAGGTTTGTAGCAATTTAGTCAAAATGAATGAAAATTTGTGCTAAATTACCAGAGCTCAAGGGCCTGCACTTCCTCTTTATTTGGGTAATTGAGAGAGCCTAAAGAAGTACCATAAATACCTCAGAGTTGCTCACCACGCAGAAGTATTTTAATCTTCAGATTTAAATCTATTCACAAAACGTCTTTTGCATTTTCTTTCTGCTTTTATCCAGCAGCCTCAAAGCATTTTGCAAAAAAACATGTACTAGTTTTGTGTCAGGGTGTTTGAAGAGACAAATAAAGAGAAGAGTGCGTGCAGTAAAGCTGATTTACCTGTGGTGCGGCGATGAAAAGTGAAGTAGCTCTCTGAGAGACCCACGCTAAATGTCGCAGTCACCCAGCTCAGAGAAACACAGTGCCCTGTGCATCTCAGGATTCCTCCAGTGAAGGGTACCACGTGTCCTTCCTCAGCTGCGGAGAATGACGTGCCAGCCATCTGGCCCAAAGGCTGCCCGGTGTCTCGGAGCGGTAAATCTGTCTGAACTGTGGGAGATGATGGACACTAACTGGCGAGGCAGATTTCCTCCCTAGCATGCATCAGCCATCTCCTACTATTTTGAGAACTAAGTAGGACTCCACTGCGTTGTTTATGCAGCTGGAGACAGAGTTTTTGTACTTTATGCTTTCTCTCTGACCAATACAAGATTTGCTGGGACTCAAAATTACTTTCCAGGAACCATTTAATAAAATCAAAGCAGTCAGGAATAACAGCTGTGAGTCTCAGTTGCCACTAGCTGTACTCTCAGTATATGAAAATCAGATACAAAAGATGGGTCTGGGATTTTCTTTTTCTCCTTTTTAATCTGGAATGTGTTCAGACCTCTGAGGAATTGTTAACTTTGATATCAGCTGTTTCCCCAGCTGTTTCTACTTAGAAAAATCTTGTAAAATCTGGATTGTGCCTCCAAAGGCATCCCACTAAGAACTTGCAATACCACAGCAGTGAAGAAAATGCAAAACACTCACTGAGCCGTTGAATCTCTACAACCAATTCTAACACTTTAACAAAACTAAGTTCAGTTTCAAGCAAGGAAGCTTTACTCAGTGGCAGACTAAAAAAACCTATCTCACTAGCTAAGATCAGCCTCCTCCTTTTTCTCACCCAATCACCATCCTCCATTTCTTTTTGTCAGGAAAAAAGAACTGGTAAATTTAATTAAAAGAGCTGCTAAAGCAGAAAAGAATACTTTAGTCATATGATCTTCTGAGTTCTCTCCAACATCATCTTAGGTAATGGCTTATCATGTAACATTTGCTTTATTTTCTCTTTAGCAGTAAGATATTTCCAAACTTGTGCATCCCATCTGTATCCATTTTCACAATGACTGAACAAATGCAATTAGTCTTCAGTCAGCCATGTAATGGTCTCCTACTACTACCACTAGGTATTTTTAGTCCATGGATTCTCTTATTTCTCAGCTATGCCTTCTTTCTTTCCCTAGCTTACATTTATTATCAGAATTGCTTTTCTCCCTTCACTGCCATTCTGTGTTATTGAAAGAATCCCATATACTTTATCTTTTCATATTTCTCTCAGGGTCACCTCATTGCAACATACAGATGGTTGTAAAAGGAGGAAATTTTTCATTAAAAATATTGCAAAATTTGCCATTTATTTCTTCTCAAATTCTGTATTTTGCTTTATTTCCTAGATCTGAACAGTCTGTCTTCTACCCAGACTCCCTTCCACTGCTTACTATGCTTTCACAAAGATATATGAACCACTGGAGAAGAGAAAAATCTCCATGTCAACCTATTGAGAAAGGAGTTCAATTTCCTTCTCCCACAACAGATTTCCAATGGTCCACCCACCTCGCAGCAGAATGCAACACTGATCTTTTTGAAGTCCAGATTGCATTTCTCTGATGTGCTGAACAGAGCAGGGATGAACAGGACTTTGTCTGTGCTCTTTGCCTATGAGGTGCAAACACAGCAGCCTTTCTGACTTAGCTTCAATCTGTTAAAAACAGAGACGTGTCACTAACTCTTCTTTCACCTTTCAGAATGCTAAACATGACATGCTTTAAATTCTCTGAATTTGTCAGCTGGCTCCTTCACCAAGCTAAATGTCATGCTTCTCTGACTCTAAGAATGATTCTGCTTTCCTTAAAGCTGCTCGGTGAACAGGCCCTTCTGTCTTTCAATGTATTTAATTTCTGATTTTGTGGTCCGATTTTGTGCTGTATATGGAATTTCCTGTTTGTTTGAGGTGTTAGTATTTGGCTTCTTTTGCTGTTGTTGTTTTTATGAGCCAGACAAATTTTCTTATTTCCAACTTCTTTTTCAAAGTACTTTTCTGAAAAATGGTGAATCCTCAGTTGTCTCTCAAGAGCAGTGAAATACCTGTATCATGTTTGCCTCTGATGCAGACAATACACATGCAGGAAGCATTCTTCACAACAGAAAAATACACTCATTTAATTTAAAGCAGGTTTTAAACCAATCTTGTTTAACAAATGTAAATTCTTGTGTAGACCTTCTTACTTGGTATAGCTTATGCAAGTTTTTCATTGTCCTGAATTAAAGAGAAGAGAAATCAGTTTCAGCTTAATTAGGAATGTCTCTCGTATTTATATAAACTGCATACCTAAACAGACTGGTGCAACTTTCTCATGGAGAAAAGGCTTTAAAATATACACAGCAAGATAAGAAAAAAGTATATACAGTCCCCTAGAGCATTCTTCCCACTATACTGTGAGTTCCCCATCCTTTCCACGCTTCTGATTGCAAGCTCGGTTTTTCAGTTGTTTCATAAAACAGAAACTTGCATAAATTTCACTGAAGCTTCTGGGGACCTCAACAATCTCAAGAAATGTTCTTGTGGTTACACTTCCTGTTCACCAGCTCCTGTTTCCTTTTTTACCCTTCTTTTTCCACACTTTCTCTGTGAATTGTACTGGCTCTAAAACAATTTTGAACATTTGGACTACGCCATCTCCTATCAAAAATTTAACCAAGCTTCTAGGAATATCTTCAGAATATATCCCTCCCACCATCCCCACAACACATTCCTACCATTTAATAGAGAAAGAACCATTAAAAAGAAGTATTCTAACAGTGAACAGAAAATGAAATGGATTTCTACCTCTAGATTTGGCTAAGTTACATTCAGAGGCAGGATATACTGAAGAAGTTACAGAAATATAAGCAGCCTGAATCTTTCATTACCTTAGAGAATAGCCGAGCTTAGCAGCAGTGATTTCATCTCTAAGTCCAAAATCTTCAGCTGAAAATACTTTCCTTGCTTTCTTTTCAACAGGCTCAGAAACCTTTTCTTCCTTCATCTCACTTTTCTTCCCAGCAAAAGAAATGATTCTGGTTTTTCAGTCAGCCTATTTTCACTAAGCATTTGAGTTTGCACCCTCAGCTCAGGTTCATGTGCGTGAACCACTTAAGCGGAGCTGATAGGATGTTGCTATTTTCTTTTTTCCCCCTTACACGTAGGCCTATTTGCTATTACATTTCCTTCCCTTTGATATCAGATTAGTGAGGCTACATTAATTATTCATTTCCCCAGGTGACAAACGCTGTGTGTTCAATAGTTGATTGACCTGGTTCCTTAAGCTCAATAGAGATGTTAGTTTTAGCTATACCAGGGAGGACAAAGGAGAAAAGATACCTCAGCAAGAGTTCAAATATTTATGACAGACCATTTTCCTACTGCTTCTCACAGTGCTGCATGCCTTTCACTTTAGGAAATGCGACATTTAAAAAAATCTTTTCATTCAGTATTAGGAAATAGTTTGACACTGAAATTGGCAGAATTCTTAGGTTAAATATTCTCCTCCACTACTCTGCTGCTTTCCTGACTAGCTCAAGTCACCAGACAATGTTTTTTCGACTTAAATCTCTACCTGACAAGCTCCAAAATGGAAAAAAAAAATGTACAGGATGCTGGGTATTGCAAGAATATTGCACTAAACTGGTTCAAAGGTTAGCTGCGCCAGTGGGATAAAGTCATTAGCAATTTACCTTGAAATCAGCCTTAACTGAAGCCTAAACTGAAAGGCAAAAAAATGTTTGCTTACAGAATTTAAAATAGGTGCTTGCAGAATTTTCTGAAGTCAAAGTGCCAAAAGGAAACAGAAAACACATGCAGATCTTTAGTCATTATTTATGCTGGCTCTAAAGTTTCTTCTCACCCATTATGAGGCAGCCAAGACTGTAGAAATTCACATCCTCTTGACAGAGGATTCAGTCTTGAAAAACCTGAAAATGTCCTCAGGGTGAGGTCATGGAAGGGGATCTTGCTCAGGAGAGAATGTTACCTTTCATAATACATTCATTTAAACACATTTTAAGGATGTATTTAAAATCAAATTTCTTTTCTATCACGTGAAAAAGAGAGATTTACTCAAACCCTTCATGTTTGATTAGTCAAGGAAAGCCAAGACCCTGGAAAGCTCAGACCCTTGTGCCCAACCAGCCTGTCAGAGTCCCATTAGGGGGACCCCTCACTGAGCAGTTCACTGGATCAGAGACTGACTTGTTCAGGGTCACACTCCAAACAGACACCCCTCCTGGGTCTCCACACCCTTACCCACTGCCAGTGACTGCCAGCACCCTTGAAGGACTCACATTAACAGTTTACAGAATAACACTCTTCATAAATGAAATTGTGAGACTGCAAATATATATTCAAAGTAATACTAATTCAAAGCAATATACTAACAAGCTCTAATCCCTGATAAAAGCTGGCTCGAGATGATCACTCAGCATGCAGAGAACACAGTTCTTCACCCAAAAGGAATCTCTAAGGGGAAGAAGACAGGCTCAGCCCCTCAATTGATCCCACCTGGAGTCTTTCCCCACTTCTCCCCATTCTTAGCTCACTTTACACTATTTCTTTACGTTTAGGTGGAGCTTGGGTGACTTTAGTCACACATCTTACTCAGTGAGTGGTGGTTGTATCTTGGGGGTGGATATCTCAGGATGGTACCTGAGATAACTTTGGGAGGGGGACATGGGTCAGTCCAAGATTTCACCACTGTTGCTGATGTAACAGCAGGACAGCTTCCTTTTTCTCCCCTGGTTTTCACTGCTGTGTGGTTTATCAGCTGGAAAGTGCCACTGAGTTCTCTCCTCTGCAAGGGTTCTGACAGAGCCTGGCAGTGTTGGCTCCACTCTGCTCCATCATCAGTTTAGTCCCCCTTGGATTGTATTGTGTGGGGGAGGTCGGACATGCTGACTGCATTCCATACGGGAGAAGCAATGGCACTTTTCCCTAGAACTTCCATACCATTATGTTTTTAACCCCAGCGATCTTCTCACATCTTCCCACAAAATTTTTAATTTTCACTTCTGAAATGAAAAGCGATCCTTCACTTTGGATCTTTTTCTTGAGTATTAATTTCCCATGCCCCTTTGAAAATGCTGCTTCCTTTCTGGCAAACCAGACATTGTCATCTCATTGGCTTGAGTATTTAGCAAACTGTTAATGAGTTTATCACCAGCTGATGCACTTCTCTTCCTACCTGATCAAAACTGAAAATACTTCTGGAAGTCAGTGAGTATTATCCCTTTAATCAGAAAGTTTTATTTCACCTAAGGCTTTGCCCATGTTTTATACAAACATAACAATGGACTATGCCACATCAGTCTATCAGATATGATCCCTGGACACGATGCAGCTGAGCTCTACCCCACAGGGTAAGTCAGGCATGGGATGTCTGAAGAGTACCCCCAGCTGACAGTTATATTTGTAGCACAGGGCTTGATTCACCTCAGGTCCATGGTGCAGCTAATTGTGGGCAGTGCAGCATGCAGGCTCTCACACAGCACTTCTGAGACACTGCCACAGCACTCCAAAGCCACTGCAGGAACAGATGAAGCCTTCCCAGGCACAGGTTACTTTTGCTGGATTCTCAGCATTTGCAGAGCTGAAGGGACAGCAGAAATGCCCATGTGGGACAAGGACTATGAGCAACAGGCCATAAAAACCATTTCAAGAGACAGAGTGGAAGCATTTGGGGATTGCATGAGATTTTTTGTTTGGTATTTTTAATATTGGGGGTTTTTTTTCATTACAGACTTGGGAGTCATGAGATATGATAAATGCCCATGAGACTAAAAAGCAGCTATATTGTTATCATATATATTTCATTTGCTGAGGGTGAGTTTGAGGCAGCAGAGCTTTATTCCAGGATTGTCTCCAAAGGTCCAAGAAGGTTATGTGAACAGAAGCAGGCAAAACAACATGTATTTAACTGACATATGGGGTTGAGAAGAGCAAAGAAAGAGGGCATTTCTTTCTTCTTGAGCAACCCATTGGTGGAGGGATTTTCATAAGGCATTTGGAGTTAGTAGCAACATGGAGGACTGGCTAATCTGTAAAGACATTTGAAAGAGCACCACATGGAGCTATTTTCATTGTTCCATTGGAAAAAGATAGCAATAGAGCACAGAAAGGAGAGGCCAGAGGCAACAACAATCATTACAGAAGCAGAGGCATGCCTAACAGACTGTTTTGAAGGATGCACTTTTAACCTGTGATTGAATTTAAACAGGAATTAACTGATGGACAGGGGACGGGGCATGAGTATGACTTATGGCTGCTGCTAATGACAGCAAAAGTGCAGTTCCGTTTCAGTGCAAAGCACTGTATTTCAGGGTTATAAACTCTCAAACTGTTGTGTCAGACACAGGTTTGCAAACCAAGATAAGTTTGTGCCATGGAAGAGGGCAAGCAGGATGATAAGGAGTAGAGGAAAAGGGCAAGGAAGAAGCACTAACCCTTGGACAAAAGGATGAGGTAGTTTGGGGAGCCAGAACTTCCCCAGGTAATCTGTGTAAACTTAAGGCTGTTTCAGGATGACCCTACAAGACAATATTTCTAGCAGACTTGTCCTTTAGGGGGAACCAGGAATGCTGTAACAGCCAAGAATTTAAAATCAGTAGAGTTGGAAAGAAATGGCCTATAAAAAAATTATAAATGAGGTTGCTGCAAAGAGGATTATGGGTCCCTTTAGTCCTCTGGGACAGATATTGACAAAAGAATGTGATGAATTCAGAAGGATCCATTCAGCCCACCTCTTACCCTTGCAGAGTGTCCATAAATGATGGTGGTGACCCTCAATGTGCTTGTTGATATACATTTTCCTCAACCTGGCAGTATCAGTCATTCTTCCCCATGGCCTTGTAACGTGGCTTGCAAATTGTAACACCAAATTGGTAGTTCAGCTATTACCAGACCAATACCATGATTTCAATTTTGCTGGGATTCAACATCCAGGGACAGTATTTCTTCAAGAAAGTAATGTCAGTATGTTGCCTGGTGGCTGGTGCTGCCTCTGGTAATTCATCAAAATGCAGTATAGGCAGTGAAATGGGAAGTGGAAAGCCTCTGGCAGCTTACTGGTTTTAGCTGGAAAGGGACTGAAGAAAGAACAGTAGTACAATAAAATGTGGTGACAGAGACTGACAAAGGATACAGACAAGGTGAGGTACTCAGTGTTCTTTTTGCCTCAGTTTTTACTGCCATGTTCTTCTCTCAGGTATGCCAGGAACCTAATAATGGTCAGTGCAACTGAAGAATTACTGATGGTAAAGGGTAACTAGCAGAGCTAGGGATCACTTAAGCCAGCATACGGGACTGGATGGGGTGCATTCAATAGCGCTGGAACAGCTGTCTGCTGTCACTGCAAGTGGTCACTTTTGAAAGGGCGTGGCAATCACAAATAGGTTTCTGAAGACAGAAGAAAGCAAATTTCATGTCCCTTTTCAAGAGGAGCAAGAAGGAATATCTGGAGAAATACAGGCCACTCAGCCCTGTATGGAGAAGTTGGGGAACAAATTTTCTTGGAAGCCATTTAGGACTGTAGGGTTGGCTGTTCCAGGTGCTAAAGAGCTGCCATTAACACAAGCTCATCATAGGTCAGCACCTTTCAGTACCTGACAGGGTGATCATCTTTGGCACAAGCAGCCACTCCTAAGACACAGTGAAGCTGGCACTCAGCTTCCCACAGTCAGCACTGTGGTGGGATAACCTGGGCCAACAGCCAAGCACCCAGACACCCGCTCACTTCCCTTTCTCCCACTTACTGCAGGGCACAGAGTGGGAAACAGAGAAAGCCTTGGTGCTGTGCAAGCCCTGCTCAGCAACAGCCCAAACACTGTTATGTTAATGCTGCTTTGGTCACAAATCCAAAACACAGGACCATAAGGGTGGCTGTGATGAGAATTAACCTCACCCCAGACAGACACAGCACAGGCATGAAAAACATCCGAATGATATTTTGATAAATTCTTAACACAGGATAATTGGTGAACATAAAACTAGATTTCTGTGGAAAGTATAAAAAATTGTAATACTAGCAAAAAAAAAAAAAGAAAAAGAAAAAGATAATTTAAATTATGTAATCTGGACAAGCAGGAAAAAATGAAAACTGCTAAACAAACTGAATCTTTGTGCAAAGAAAAAATAAAATATACATACATACTTTAAAAACATCTTATAAACTTTAGCTCTCAGCCAACAAGTACTTTGAAAATATACTCATTAAAATTGACATAATTCTGGGACACAACTGAAAAGCAAAACAGCCTTCCACCATTGTTCAAATGCTGCAGCTTCCTAAGGAGAGGTCATAAAACTTCCCAACCTTAAAGAATGCTGATACTTTGCATTCTTTTCATGTAAGAAGAAAGAGGACTGGAGAGATAACAGGAGAAAAAATGCGTTAGCCTTATACCCTTGAGCTGTGATGAAATACCAGTCTACTTACATTTAATTATGTTCAGTTCATAACAAAGCATTCAGCAGAAAACATCAATAAGAATGCTGACACACTGAGACTCCTTCTAATAAGAATGAAGAATTATAGTTGGAAATCTGGCATCTAGAATTCAACTGGAAAGGAATTTTGCTGTTTAGTAATTAGTTCTCTCTGAAACATAAAGTAGTGTTTCTAAAGGAAAATTATTGGGTAGATTTGCAATTGAGGTATGTGTTCAGATCATTTCAAAGATTAAAAAATGACTACATTACTCTAGACAAAGACACATTTGGACTAAATATACACCATGATATATAATTTCTTGTTGTATATTACTTAACGTTCTCTTGAAGGAACATAAATAAATAATGCAGAGTAAAGACCAGGACTCTGCAATTGATATGTTTATGGCAAAGTTAACAGAAGTCTTACATCTGAAACTAAGGCACTAAGGCTCTTCCAGGAGAAGATGTGTCTTTTAGAATAGGTGTGGCTGTATCAGAAGGATAAAGCAGAGCCAGGCAAAGCGTATGTCAGGTATTGATGCTGTGGGAAGCTGAGTACCAACTTCACTCCTGCCTTAGGAGTGGCTGCTTGTATCTAAGCTAAAAGACATCACCCTGTCAGGTACTGAAAGGTGCTGACCTACGATGAGCTTGTGTCAATGGCAGCTCTTCTGTACCGGTAGCAGTCAAACCTACTGTCTTAAGAAGTTATTTCCTAGAAGTTAGGCACAACTTACTTGTGTACATTAAAAACTCACTCTGAAGCCAACAAAGTTGCTGTGAAAGATTAGAAAGACCCTGAAGATACTGAAATCAAGGAAGTTTGATGTTATTTACCATGGTATCTGACTTTAAATATGAAATATGGACAGTAAGCAAACATCAGTTCTGTACTGAGTGCTTATTGCAAGGCTTGTAGTTAGCCAGGTTCTGTTTCCATCACAACCACAAAACCCCCACATTCTGATGTTAACTGTTTACAGTAATAAAATGTTGAAAAACCCCCACCAAATCCAATGTGTTTGTAAACACTAAGAAGTTAAATTAGCTTGACTTTTTTCATTTTCACTTTTGAATCAACATTAATTCTTTCCTTTTCTGAAAAAGCACAGTCTGCACAGGTCCAAATGAGTAAGACAGAATGGGATGGAAAAGAAAGGAAGAGAGGAGTGCGTAAGACCCACTTGCTGAGTACAACACCTAATTCTTTGAGCCTCATTTGGTATGAACTCCCAGGAGCAATCACAGCCCCCACTCACACTGATCCTGAGGCTGCAATGAAAGTCCAAAACTGCAAGAGGCTCTCTGCACATTTATCTCAAGTGGAGGGAAGCCTCGTCATCTACAGAGCTAGAAGAACAAGACCCTCTCTAGCTGCGCAGCACTAATGTGCCCACTATCCACCATGAAAAAATGCACTGTTTCTTTAGTAAGTCCCAGACTAATGAGACAATGGAGAGAGAACTGTGCCCCAAGGCAGTTCACTGTTTTCATCTCTGCTACTGGTTCCGCTTTGGCAGCTTAATTTTCTGCACTTCCGTTTACCCATTCTAAGGCAGTGGATAATGAAAATCACAGCCTCTATGCAGAATACTGACCTCTCTGGATAAAAAACCTCCAAAAGATGGAATTTACTTTATGTGTTGACATATCCCTCCCTACTTTCCTTTTTTTTTCTCTTCCCCGCTCTCTTTCTCCTTCCCTCTGCCTCCTCCCCCCTTTCTACATTTCTACCACTGAATCTATAAATTTCTTTATTAATCTTCCATATCAAAATACTTCTGTAGTAGTATCACCATGAAGAGTGTTTTAAAGCAGAACTGCAGAGCACTGCATTGGGGGAAGAATGAACAGTGATATTTTGCAAGGCAAAGCCTCTGGAAACTCACAGATGTTTATTCTCTTTATATTCCTTTTAGTATACAGTGCTAAAGCCATTTATATATAACTTTATTTTAATTTAATGAAAAGCAATAAATTTTAGCTTAATGCGAGTGTCATAGCAGTTTCCATCTGGGGTTTCCTTAAAGGCAGAATTCTCATGTGAACTCAATATAAATTTTTACTTCAGCTGTACGGCAAACAGCAACCTGTTCTTGGAAGAAAAGAAACCTACAACAAATTATGTCAGTCTAGCATGGACCATGTCTAAAACTTAACAGCTAAAATAATACTGTAGAGTGGGGAGGAGCAAATGTAAAAAGCAGTCATTGCAGCTAAGACAGATATTAACAGAATAACAGACTGCTTTTGTGAAAAAGGCATACAGAACAATTTCTTAATTTTCTACAAGCCTCCTGAATTTGATTCATATCTCAGCAGTAATCCATCATGCTGAGAAATTGCTTTTCATGCTGATTTAATATTTGATAACAGCTCAGAAGTCTGAACTTTATGACAATATAGTATGAGTGGCAATGTAACATTGCAACATTTCTTTCTGAAAACATCATCATTCTATCTTTCTTGTTAGACAGACCTGTAGTATACTTTTATCAGAAATATTTCCAAGGAAATCTAATAAAACACTAAGAAAAAAGAGCATTTGAGTCTTAAAATTACACTGTGATTCAATTCAGGAACTTTTAACACTCAACAAATTTATGTTTGCCCCAGTGGGAACTTATTCTAATTCTAAAGAAGAAAAAAAAATTATTATATAGGTTTTCCTGGAAAACTGAATTAGTAAATCAAGCAAGCAAATAAATTTTAATTCCTTGTCAGAGTAACAGTACAGTTAGAGTAACAACATGGAATTAATCAGATCATCAAGATACAGAGAAACCAGCAAACACTGCAACCCATGTGACTTTAATGAATCAATGCAACAACAATTGGTAAGGGAAGGGTGGAAAATCATTATTAAAGCACGTTACTCCTTGCCCCAAATTTCTTTGGTTGTTTTCTTACACAAACTATTTTCCCATGTCTGCACATTATAGCAAAATCACCTTTTGGTGTGGCAATCCACACAGTCTCTGAAGATTTCCTAACAAACCATAGTCCTAAACCCAGCACTGTTTCCTCAATCTGGTATAGAAGTGGACAGAACTGAAACAACATTATTTGACTTTTGCTAAAAGTTTTACTTATTTCCACATAAGTGAAAAAGCAATTAATTTTCCCATCTGGCTGTATCAGACTAAGCCCATTCTTATAAGTAGTGGGTAGCAACTTATACAAATAAACATCTGCAAACTTAAAAAGTCAAAGCAAAGGATCAAATTCCTAAGTAAACCCTTCGGTTCATTTTATCATTTCTCAGAAATTATGGCACCCTAAAAATGTCACAAAGGATTAGAACTATGTGGATAACTGATATTTTTATTAACTTGCAGGGGGAAAAAAAAGAAAAATAAGAAGATAAAATGAAAAAAAAATTTCATTTCCCCATGGTTTTTAATCTTTGAAAGCAGCAAAATCTTAAACATGTTGTTGAAATAAAGCAATCAAATTTTCAAAACAACTACCTGCTTTCAGGTAAAACTATCTTGGATGCATTATCTAAATTGGCTGGTAGTTTTCATTGACTTGATGCTTGTCTACAAATTTGGCAAAACCCTGTTCACTGAAAGAGTTTTGCCAACCTTGTAGCTAAACACAGAGCAGGTTATCGTACTTCCCAGGATTTACAGCATGCCTGTGCATATGTGTGCTGGAAATGACAGCAGAAGTCGTGTGGCAAAGCAGATAGCTGCCCTTTTAAATGCTGAATGACCCTAGGTTGCACTATTATAATTTCCTGTTGACTTGAACCCAAAAATTGCTTTTCTATGTGTGTCAGGATTTTCAGAAAGAACAGAAAATTTTGCTGCAGGCCCCAAGTGAAAGCACCAAAACTACAGCCATCTGTTTAGTTCTGGTGAGCATTTTCAAAATTGACATAAATGGTGTTCTAATCATAGTTCAACAGACTGGTTTTTTTAAAAAAGACTGCTTACTGAACAGACTTTGGGCTATAAAGCACAAAAAATAAGAACCTGGTATTACTGTCAAAAGTGCTGTGAAGGCCTAACTGCCACTGAAAATAGCTGTTATACGCACGCTTTTGCATACTTTCCTAACTATTCTCTTCAGGTTGTTTATTTTTAACTTAGCCTTCGGGATTTGTAAAGGGGTTTTTTCCTATTTTTCGGCTGGCTTTTTTTTAATGTGGGAGTTGGGCTTTTGCCTGCACCATCACCACAAAATATGTAACTTCTTTCTGTTTGCTATTTTAGTTAAAATTAGTAGCAGCTGGAGAGTTCTCTTTCTTGGTTGTGCTGGATAATGTCACAGAGACTTTAGATGTCTATTACCAGCTTTTACCCATGAACTGAAGAGATATGTGGTGGAATCCTCCGCAAAAATACTCATATTCTAAAACATCCAGCAGTCTTCAAAACACGCTAAAACATGAAATATTCTAAACAACATGATTTATTTACTCTTCCCTCAGTGTGCTGCATTTCAGTGCCCTGTGATGCTGTCATTCACTTCTTTTCCAGTAGGGACTTGCCTTTGCTACAGTCTCTGGGGAAAGTGTGCCAGCACCAGGCGTGGCTGAATTGGCAAAGGAAGTGACTCCACAGCCAACTTTTTGTAAAAACTCTGCCTGTTTTCCGATGAAGTTTCCCACTGTTGCTGCCATTTGTGCGTGCCGGTACAAACAGCCGGCCTGCTGGAAATGACTAAGTGACTGAAAAATCCTGGCATTTTACTGCCTGCCATTAAGAATGCCTCTGTATTTCTCGTACGTTGGCATAATTGAGCAGGACATTGTTTAGCCTGGGGAAAAGGAGGCTCAGGGCAGACCTTATTGCTCCCTAGAAATAGCTGGGAAAGGAGGCTGTAGCCAGTGAGTGCCAGTCTCTTCTCCCAGGTAACAACTGGATGAGAGGAAATGGCCTCAAGTTGTGCCAGGAGGGCTTTACATCGGATATTAGGAAAAATGTCTTCATAGAAAGGGTTGTAAAGGATTGGAACAGATTGCCCAGGGCGAACTATGTTCACCATTAAACCATGTCCTCAAGTGCCATATCCACACATTTTTGAACACTTCCATGGGCAGTGCTAAGTTGGTGGTTGGACTTGATGATTTTTTTGGTCTTTTCCAACCTTAAGGATTCTCTGGTGCTGTGATTGCTACTAATGTTATGGCACTGCTACTAGCTGGAAAAATGCATGTTGCTGTACATCTGCCAAAGAAACCATCACTCTGTTTCACAAAATTGAAGTCCCACTTACAAACTTCACAGCATCTCCTCATGTAAATGCTCAATTTTACAAATCTTAATCTATTTACTTATATATTTATTTTAATTTTGGATTTTTGTCTCCCTTTTGTTTTTCTTGCAACAATTTAAAAACAATATCTGAAAATGAGATTCTAACCTACGATATCATACTGACACTTGTATAATTCTTCTGCAAGCATAGAAGCTTAGCACTGGCACAGCTCTCTGTCTCTTGAGGAAATCAGTAATTACAGGCACTGACAACTATAGAGAGGTCGGTCTGAGAAGCTCCAGACCACGGGAAGCAGTGAAGATCTTTCCCTCTTCCTCCCACAAGCCTGATGCTCTGCGTGCTCGCTCCTGCCTGACCTGCCTTCAGTCCCCTCTCCCTTCTCCCTGGGGTCCTCATCCTAGTCTCACTCAACCAGTTCTGGCTCCTAGTTCATTGTTTGAGGAAAAACATTTCTTTGTTTCTGCCACGGTATTTGCTTCACAATTCTCATGTTACCTCTCCACCAACACCCTACTCAACTTTTTGACCTTGTCTCCTTGTCCACTCAGGCCAAGTCCTCCTGTTCCTCATTTTTTTCCTTTTTCAATCTCTCTTCTCCTCTTCCAGTCCTTACTGCTTCTGCACTAGAATGGTTTGCCTTGAGATCCCAGCTTCCAAACCTGATGTACAGCAGCACTTTCAGGTAAGTTCAGCCCTGTGTCTCTGAGAAATACTCAGGATAGATGCTGTATTTCAGCTGCAAAGCCACAGCAAGCCTTCGTACAAGTACTTGTGTTAATGGCGACACGCGAATTCTCATAATGTTAAATGTTGCTGGCTGCAGCAAGAACAGCCAAAGCACATCTTTGACGTAACACTTCCTCCCAGTGCATCTTCATGTACTAAAGCTTTGTGCTTAAATAGGAAATTATTACTGTTTCTTGGAGAAAAATCATTAACTTGCAGGTGTTTTAATGTCATAAAGCACATTTTCTTTAATTTCATTTCCATAACAGCTGGTTTAGATTAAACCTGCAACGGCAAAAATTTCTATCAACTTCGGTAACCAGCACAGGGAAATCCAAAGCAAACAAACCTGGGAAAACTAAGAAAAAGTGAAAATGTAATATTTTAATTCAAATTCAGAGGATGGTAGACAAAAAAGCATTAAAATCTCATAATTCTACCCTAGAAAAAAATTATAATCTGGATAGACTTTGACAGAGTAGACAGGGAATTGGAGTAATTTGTGTTAGGCTACACGGAAGGTGACAGAGCTGAAAATACAATCTGAGACTCTAAAGTGCTGCACGTGTAAGAAATTGAAATACCCCAGCAGCAAAATGTAAGAACTTAGTTACAATATTTTTACAACATTTGTTCATTCAAGCTGTTAAGGATACCATGACGTGATTATATTTTGGACTGTTGCAAAAAAAACCCCAAAACGGGTATTTACACATCACACATATTTTTGCAATGGTAATACAGTTGTTACAAAGAGTGATAGCAAACAAATAAAATATTATTACATTAATTTCCCTATAAGAAATGCGTGATGAAATATTTCTATACCACTTTGGAGGGGGG
This sequence comes from Dicrurus megarhynchus, assembly GCA_013399195.1. NCBI lineage: Eukaryota > Metazoa > Chordata > Aves > Passeriformes > Dicruridae > Dicrurus > Dicrurus megarhynchus. Next base: position 628,584 of record VXAD01010356.1, read on the forward strand.
AGGGTCAACTTCCAAACACCCGTCTTTTGGGATACTTGCTTTCTTATTTCAAACTATAAAAGAAAACCAGAACGGCCTGCATGGTTTACGCTTTGCTGCTAATGTAACTCATTCAGATATTAAGTTCTATGCCTTTCCACATGGCTGGGAAAACAAAACTCAAGTGTTTGAAAATTTTCTTATAACGATGTGAATCAGCACTGCAATTTCAAACAGAAAGGAGATGAGATCTGAAGCAAAGGCAAGGAAGGCACTTATTGCCCCGAGTTATCAACACGGCCCCTACCAGCTATTGTGACGCAAATTAACTCTACCCCAGCCAAAACCAGCACCGCTCTCTTTATGCCACTTCACACATACGCGGTTTGGCAGAACACCCCAAAGCGCAAGCCGCGAACTGCCACTTAGTCACTAATTACAAACATTATTTGAAGTGCACACGCAGACGATGCAAAACCACGTTGTTAACTGCCCGCGCCGTTTTTCCTCGGCACATAAGACAAATAGGGCGGGTTACGCTACAAGCGCTGCCTCCGCTGCCCTGCCGGCACACGAGAAGCCGCCCGTTGCGGGCGCCACGTCCCCGCCCGGCCGGGGCAGGGCCCGGCGCGGCACCGCCCCCGCGGCGGCCACGTTGACAGGGCGGGAGCGGTACCGTGCTCGCCGTGCCGTGCCGTGCCGTGGCGGGGTGCGGGTGCCCGGTGCGGGAGCGGGGCCGTTGCCACAGTAAAAATGTCTTCGCCTCCCAAAGAGAAAGCAGAGACGCGGGCCGGACACCCTCCTGCTGGTACGGCCGCCGGTTCCCGTCTCTCCGCTCTTTCTCTTGCCACGCCAGGGGACGGGACGGGGGGGCCGGGGCGGCTGCGGGCCGGCGGGGCCGGGGGCCGGGTCCCAGCCAAGTCTCCTGCTGTGGGCGCTGGGGCTGAGGAGGGCGAGGGCGGCCTCGGGCGGGTCCCGCCGCCGCCGGGGATGCGAGCCCGGGGGTGTGAGCCCCGGCAGGTTCGAGCCCCCGGGGATGCGAGCCCCTGTGGGTTTCCTCGCTCTCCGCTGCTCGGGCGCGACGCGGCGCTCTGGCTGCGGGAGGTGCGCTGGGATCCCCTCCTGAGCTCTGGGCGGCCGCGGCCCTCCCTGCCCTCCGGCAGCCTTTCCCGGTGACGGGGCGACGCTCCCTGCTCTGCCTCTCCCCGAGGAACTCTCTGGATGTGGCCAAACCCTCATCGGGTGTGGGCAGCTTCGCGTTCTCCAGGCTCCGACCCGGCAGGCAGACAGCGTTGTTTTCCCCGGTGTTAAAAACCCCGCGGCATCCCACCCTCGAAAGGCGGCGGAGGCCTCCAGAACCCCCGCCTGGGGCTGGCGGTGGTGGGAAGGGGAGCAGAGCGGTCTCGGCCCCACGCAGCCTGCCGGGCTGTTCCAGCAGAGTGTACGCTGAGTGTGAACAGACACTGCAGACCAGGGGTGCTCTGTGCATCCATTTTGCCTGTGGGCGTCACGGTGTGGGTGCCAGAGCAGGCTGTGCGCCCCTGGCTGCGGTTCTGGCAGGGTAGGAAGCAGGTAAAGCTGCTTGAGAAGTGCCCAGCAAAGGACCTCCATCACTTCATCCTGCTGCTGTGTGCGAGTGGGCGGACAGGGTACGAGCTGTGTGTCACCTCCAACGGGACACTCATCTGCCACCGTCCGCAGTTGGCAGCTCCTTTCTGTACGCAGGTGGGGTTCAGTTCCTGGCAGTATCGAAGTTGTGTTCCTTCATGTACTGTTAGTTTTGCTTCTTACAGTTTTCTTAAAAAGGGCAACTTTGGTCCCTGCATTAGCAGCTTTACATGTGTCATCTAATGTTTACCTGTGGAGTAGTTGGTGAGCTTTTTTTTTTTTTAAGGCATGTCAGTAAAAAATGCTGAAATTCTAAATTCCCAAGGTGGCTTTTATATTCAGCTGTTGAATCCTAATTGAGTTCTGTGCTCTTTATAATGAAGACCTGGAATTTCTCTAAATAGAAGTGAGAAATAATGGCTTTGCTTTGCATGGCAGATACAGTTCAGCAGTGCAGGTCAGTCAGTCCCTTGGCTGAGCAGTCATTCCAGTCCTGCAGCCTCCCTTTTCATGGCATTAGCCCCTACCTGACTTCCTGTTGAGCTGCTTCAGGGAACAAACCAAAGCATCATTTTCCAATGTTGACAGCTTTTGTTGCCCTAGCTTCTCGAGCTGGCTTGTCTTCAGGTACGCGTCAGCTCCAGAGTGGAGGGATTATTAAGATTTTACATTGGTTTAGCTCTGTCTTCCAGCTACACCATTGATGAAACGAAGATGTTTTGTAACTGTTTTTTCTGATGTTGTTTCATGTTTGAGAGTTTTGCTTCAAAACCTGTCTTTTGAAACTGGTGGAATTTTTTAAAACCTGAAGTGAGCCTCTCTAGGCCACATGAGAAACTAGCAATGTACACTAGTAAAAGCATAACTGGAGTACAGTACAGGTTTCCTTTGCTGTCAGAATATTTCAGTTTGGATTTTTTTCTTTGTAAAACATGGGTCCACATATGAACTGAAGAACACCTTCAACTATGTGCCATTTAAAATCATTGCCATCCCTGTCTTGTCTTTTTTTTTATTTTTTGTGAGCATGCACACAAAATTGGGCTGTGGTAGGAAGGTGATCACTGAATCTGTTCTTGAGGCCAGAAAAACTAATGCTTTACCATATCTTCAGGTCGCTTTGGGAAGAAGATTTTTCTGAGCTATTTGGCCCTTTGGTCTTTTAACACTTGGAAAATCCACAAGAAATGTTTTGACTAGCGAGAGTATATATTTACTCTAGTGGTTGAAGATAGAGGATTAAAACCTGTCTCAAGCTGGTTTAGATCCCTGAATATTAGAATAATGCGAGAGGCCAGTTGCAAACAAGTTTTAATAAAATAAAGTAAGAAATTCTTTTAAAAAATTAATAAGGGGAAATTTTATTCATAAATAACAAGGCAAATTTCTATCAAAGAAAAGATGTGAATAGGGGATCTCTTGATGAATGGCTTAAAAGCTCAGGTTTTGCTGCATACAGTTCTATAAAGAGCACCACCTGCAATTACAGATGTGTCTTACCCTACTGAGTATGTTGGACATGTAGAAGTTAAGAAGGATTTGGGTCCTCAAATTAAAAGCAAAATTGACAAATCTGTTGTTTTTCAAGTGCACTGTTGGCCCTTGTTTACTGACTGCACTGCATTCCTCTCTGCATTGATCTTTTGCATAGGGGGAAAAGAAAAGGCACTTGAAAAGACAAAGGATAATGAAATGGAAAGAAACCTCAAGACCTCAGTGCAGGAAGCAACTATGACCTCCCCTCTGAAATTTAAGAGGGCCCTAAGTTAATCTTTATTAAATATCTGCCTGTCAGTGAGATCAAGTGTGCCCATAATACATTGCTGAGTAGGTTTGTACAGTCCCTCTGAAGAGATCTGTGTAATTATGCTTTAGCTGTTCATCTAGTACATACGGATAAAGGAAGGTGATTTTGTTAATAGTGTATTTATGAAGTTTTATGATAGGTTTGTGAAAATAGTTACGTGCTTTTTTCTACATTAAAAAAAATAGCTCTGATCCAAGATTTCTGTATGAAGGCACATAATATCTCCTGTTCTTACTTTGTTGAACACTAATGTATGCTCCCTTAATCTTGTACAAAGGCATATTTTGTGTTTCCCTTTTCATACATCTTATCATTGTAATGGAATCTGTTCTTACACAGTACATAAGAAGTAAATTTTTGTGTTAATATTGAATACCACACTCAAGAAAAAGGAAAACTGATAAGACTGTTGGTTGTACTCTGGCTTTCTAAAAGTTCCTGTCTGGTTGCTGTGACTGGCAGGTGATTTGGGTTGAGCTGGAAGGTTTCTCTGGGAAGGACTGTACCATGAACGAGCTGGGGCTCAGGGTGTCCCTGACCTGTGGTGCTTCTCCAGGCACTTGTTACTTGCTCCGGCTCAGTGGGGTTTATTTCAGAATTCAGTCTCAGAAGCAGAGAGGAGTCCAGCAGTGGGGGCAGGGAGGAAAAGGCAGAATGCTTCCCCACTCCAGATCAGCTTGAGTGGTAATTGATTAACACAGTTGTTTAATGCATTTCCAGAAGGAGTAGTCATACCCTTCTGAGGAACACAGGCTGGCGTTCACGGGACTGACAAGGTAGTCCTGTCTGCCTCTTGAGGGGGGAGAACATGACAGATGATAATTAAAATCCAAAACTTGTATTCAGCAGTGAGGCAGATAGAATTGTTGGTCTTCTCAGTGTGCTGGCAAATGATCCCTTCTTTATTTCACGCTTTAGTCACCACTCCAGGGAGCCATTCCCTGTCCTCTCCTGCCTTAGCACCTGAGCTCTCTACTTGCTCTTCAGCACAGGAGCTGCTTCCTTCCTAATCCCAACACAGTGTGGCTGACACCATCCACTTCTGGATACTGCTTTCGGACAGTGTTCTGGAAGGTGGTTTATCAGTTATTTAAATCCTTTGTTTGCAGGATAAGGAAATCTGATCTCTTTTAAGGATGACTTTTAAGTGACAAAATCACCATGGTAAGCATCTGTCGAATTATGTAGTAAATGCTAAGCAAGTAGGAAATAGATGAATCCTCCCAAGAAAATCTCACAAATGTTGAGTGGGTTTTTCATTGGCTTGGTGGATGTAATAATTTATTTTCTTGTCACACCCTGAGGTAGTGTAGCTTAGCTGATACCTTTTGAAAAGGAAGGTGAATTATGCTGCAAGGGTATTTATCATCTTAAGCTAAATCTCTTGAAACTGGATTGGGTATGAGCATGCTGTATCATGGGTGGCAGATATGTACATCAGCTATATGTACAGAATGCTATCTAATTATTTCACTTCTGGTCTCACAAATACACATGGTTATTGCAGCTGTTTGCTGGATTCTTCTACACAGTAACCTTGGATTGCTAAATATAATTAAATTATGCACCAAAGTACTTTAAGCTCTCTATAGTGTGCCTGTTGGTATTAGTTCAAAAAATCAGATCTAAAATTCTAAGTTGCTGCATTAGTCACTATTACGCCTTTTTAGTTGTCTGGTTATTTGCTTTTTAATCCCTGTTAATTCTGCATACAGGCAAATCTGAATGTGTTAGCTGCTTATATTTTCCAGTGACAGATAAAGAGAAAAGGAGTGGCTGGTGGCCTGATGATATACAATATGAGAAGAGAGACATTTTAGATCTAAAGTAACACTAAATCTTCAGGTATTGTTTTCTCTAGTACTCTGTTAGATGTTGAAGGACGGAAGTGTGCGTATTGTTCAGAGCTGCTGTTTGTAACTGTGGCAGGTGTTGCTGTGGAGACAGCATCTTCCACAAAAAGTAATTTGAAATAAATAAGTAAAAAGTTCTGATTGTGCAATGATGTTAAATTTAGAAATTAATTAAAATAAATAAATAATTTATAAATAAATGTAAATAAAGCATAGCAGTACTTTGATTAACTGAGATGTTAAAACAAGACTGCACTTGACAGAACTCAGTGTTTGTTTTTGCAAACAAACTTAAATTTCTAAGGAGCTTGAATCAAGAAAAATTAATTGGAATTTTCATTTTTGCTTCACTTTAGGCAACAAAGAAATGTAGTTTTTTTAACTGTCTTTCTTTCCTTGTCCCTTGTGAAACATTTCTCGCCAATTAAAGTTTTATGCTGCAGAGAGAACACAAAATGGTTAGTGATTTGGGTTTGGGTTTTTTTAGTGCATGATAAGAGGACACAGTTTTGATAGGTTTTAAAAGATATTTGAGTTTGCCCATCGATTGCCTGTCTTTAGTTAATGACCTTTATTGAATTAGAAGTTTATCATTCAAATATCATTCAGAGCTTAAAATTGTTTTTAAAAGACGGGGGCCAAAGAGCTTCCACTTTCCCCTGGAGCAGGTCACTTTCTGTTTCCTGCTTTCCTTCACCCAGGCTGTAGAATTTATGCACAGCAGTGGTCTTTCCATTGCTGTCCTGGTTAAGAATTGGGAATTAGACCTGTGTCTAGGTTTCTGGGATTAGCACTGAACTGCTGTGAGGTGCCCTGCTCCCTCTGTGGCAGGACACAGGAGGGCTGTCAGAAGTACAGCCTCCCCTGTCGGTGCCAGCAAGCGCTTCAGCTTCTCCTGAGTGCTGCTCTGGCATCCTGCTCGCTCTGGCTGTGACATCTCAGCACGGGCTTACTGTGTCAAGGCACTGTGAAACACAAACCAGCGTGTCTGTAAGTGGTTTTATTGACTTCTGACCATTACAGTGGTTTTCTGATGTGGTTGCTGATGGCAGTGCAACCCATCCAATTAATAACGAGATGCATCATCTTATCCTGTGCTATCCTGTAAGTGTGTGTAGCAATTGTTGAAGAAAAAGAAAAGAAAGCTATTGAACCAGGAAGCAGATCAAGAGCAGCCTGTCTGTTGCTCTGCTTACTAGCTGCAGTGCTAAGCCTGGCTTGGTTCCTGTTTTATATTGCACTTTGGAGTGGATAAGTGATGGACATAAGTGGATTGCTTTCACTTCTTGTTTTGTGTTTCAAAGGGCTGCTTTCATGTTTGCATCTTGTCTAAAACTTAAATGATGCAAGGATTTGAAATGTTGTAAATGCTCATATGTTTTGCGAAACAAAAAGCTCTAAGTGCAAGCTAACAGTCCTCCTAAATTTTGCTTTTTATTACACTGTGAAGTACTTCTTTGTATAAATGCTATTATTATAGATGTAGTTGTTAACATGAAATGACAAGTTAGTTTCTTTGGTTTGTGGCCTTTCATGTAGTATTATGCAAGTCATTGCCTCAGTTTCTTCTGACTGCTGCAAGTTAGTGTGGGCTGGAGGGAGAATTAGAACTGAGTTTTCTAAAATATTGTAGGAAGCAGGTGATAAAATGAGCTACAGCTTCTCAGGATAAGCAAAGATGGCATCATGTGACAGAGAATGGCAGACGTGGTCCTCAAGTAACTGTTCTTTAGGCTTGCCACATTTTAACACTTCGGGCCCCCTTTTCAAACTGATTACTAGTAAACTACTATGCACAGTATCAGGAGGGAAGCAGGGTGGGTCATCCTTAAAACATTCTTCACTTAATGCTTATTTTACTGAGGTTTGTTGTTACCTGCTTAATTTTCATTTCAGTGAAAGCTGGTGGGATGCGGATTGTGCAGAAACACCCACACAATTCTGATGCCAAAGAAGAAAAAGATAAGGACGATCAAGACTGGGAAACCAGCAGGTGAGCACTTTGATTTGGTGCATGTGCTGTAGTGAATTTCCATGACCTTGAACCTTATCACCAGTTTGTTTTCCTTGTGACTAGCAGACCAAAGGTACAGTCGTTTTTGTATCATAAAGCAGTATCTCTCCTTCAAGAGAATTGGGGAATTTGGGAATTTTCATATTGCTGAGCCTCCTTTAAATGATCCTGCCAGGCAAGAGAAGGCTGGACAAAAAAGTACAGTAAAAGTAAAACCCAGCTTTCCTAAAATGTCTGAATTCAGAGTGCGCAGAAGCATGAGGCTAGGCATACTTCAACACAAGTATTAGGCTGGCAGTCCATATATGAGGTGGTCTTTCTGTGTGCTGGGTGGTTCCTTTTACCGTTTGGCCCCTAATCCTGTGTCTGTCAGGTATTTGACAACATGGTGCTTTTGAAAAGACAAGAAAAAATAGATGGTTCTAATATTATATCTTTTATTTTAGATGGGAATCTTACCAGTTTTGGTGGTGGAGGATACTAAGACTGCAGTTACTTAGCAGTTTTAACTAGATTTTTTGGATTGCTGCTGTTTAGAAATGAAAGCAGGGAGGTTCGATGGACTGTAGCTGTTTTTCTGTTCATAGAAAAGCCACCTGGTTTTGTGCTGCTTTCCTCAGCTAGCTGTTTTTCTTTCCAGCCAAGACTATATTTACCTGTAATGTTTATCTACTAGCTTAGGGCTTGGGTTTGTCCTTGCTATTTGCTCAAGTTAAAAAAAAAAAACCAGAGAGCCATTCCTGTGCTTTGGTAAGTAGACTGACTTAGATTATATTTATTTTACATATAAAACAATGGTAATAAATAAGCATTGTGACAACGTCTAGAAATAAACACAAATGTGTTTATTTACTTGAATAGGAAATACCTTTATGAGAAGGGAAAAGTAATTTTAATTAATATATTCAAATACAAGGCAGGAGAATTAAAATTTGTCCTTTCTTTATCAACCAAATTGGTCATCTTGTAGTTCTGCACTGTGACATGTTAGTTGAAAGAGTCTGTATTGCAGCCAAGTTTTGTCTAAAGTAAGAAATTGTATCTTGGGGTCAATTTAAACTTTGTTGGGATACATCCTTTTATTTGAGGTGTGTTGACCTTGGCTGGACAGCAGGTGTCCACCAAGCTGCTCCCCTACTCAGCAGGATGAGGAGGAGAAAGTAAGATGGAAAAAACACATGTGTCAAGGTAAGGACAGTCTAATAAAGCAAAAGCCATGCATGGAAGCAATGGAAAATAAAATATATATTCACTATGTCCCATCAGCAGATGATGTCCATCACTTCTTGGGAAGCAAGACGTGTAGTGATTGCTCTGGCAGACAAACAGCGTAGTAATGAATTCTCCCTGCCTCCTCCTCCTTTCTCCTAGCTTTTATTGCTGAGCAGATGGTATGGAATATCCCCTTGGTCAGTTTGGGTCGGCTGGCCTGGCCGTGTCCCTTTCCAAGATCTTGTCTACCCGCTGCCTGCCAGTGAGAGGATAATGTTGGAGAAGCAGCTTAGGTTCTGTGGAAGTGCTGCTCAGCAGTAGCCAAAACTGGTGTGTTAAAAGCACCTTTCTGTGTACCAGTGCAAAGCACAGCACTGAGGGCTGCTGTGGGGAGGATTTACCACTTCAGCCAGAGCCAGCAGTGTTGTATACCTGCTTATTCTTACCTTTCCTTGGCATGCCAGCCTCATGGCAAGGAGCCTCATTAGGATCCAAATTACAAAACTTCTTGTGCCTGTTCACAGATCTAAGCCTCTGTTAGAACACAGCACCTGCTTTATTCCTTTCTTCAAACAAAGTTATGTTTTCCCTCTTTCACTCAAATAGTGCAGGGAAAAGTTAAAATTTAACCGTGATATTTGTGGCTGTGACTGCTGTAGCAGGTGCTGTGGCACAGTACAAGCACATCTGTAGGGGTAAACAGTGGGTGCTGAGGACTTCATGTTCACACTCTGTGTGTTTTGGAGATGAATTAGTTTGGTCATCTGGACTGAAGGACCAATCCTAGCTGGCATGTGTTAGGTGTCTCTTTGAACTGTGTGCGCCAGTTTAACATGATCTGGAGGGAGTCTAGGTGAGGTGCACTGAGACCAGTTCCCAGTGTGAAACAAAGCCTAGGCAGCTAGGCTAGAATGACTGGGAGAGAGGTGCAGTCTGGATCTGTAGATGCTAACAAAACAACCCTGTATATTAATACTGTGAGCAAAGTTTATGCTTTTAAGACAGGTGAGAAAGTTTAATGACTTCTAGAGCTATCTTATTAACTAGTGAAGAGTTAGCTGTTGCACCTCAAAATCCAATCTTTCATCCACCTGATCAGTTGATTGTCAAAATATGCACTTTGAGTGTGCCCTTTGCTTTGGTTTTCATGTAGAGGATACATTGTTGGTTTGTATTAGGCACTTGTACATACAGTTATTCTGAGTCTGTGTATTTATACTGAAAGCATTGAGCTGAACTATTTTATTTCTTTGATCTAATCCTCTTGAGAAAGAAAGCAGCAGGAGGGACATAAGGACCATAGTTAGGTGGGAATTAATATGAATTATAACACAAAATGCAGGTTTGTTTACAAGTCAAGAGTAGTTGTTTTCCTGGTAGAAATGATACCCTTTTGTGTATGTAAGCAAAAGGGTTTAATGTGTCTGTTGTAGGCTCCTGTGGGAATACTTGCACAGCTCTGATGGCAGTACAAGCTATAGATGTGAGCAAGAAGGTATTCAGCCATAGACAAAATAAGCTAGTCAAAATTAAATTAGGTTTGCAGCACGTCAGCTGCTTTTGTGCTGGAAGGTGCAGTCCTCCAGAGTTTGTGTCTGCTCCAGATGATTCATGGTTCTCTTTGAAAACCCTTGGATTTCTGATGTGTATGAGAGGTGGTTTATCAGGAGATGGGTTTGTCGGGAGGGGAGAAGTGAGCATTCTGTTCTGCTTTCTCCAGCACCCAATAAATACGTACTTTTGTTAGCTGGTATTTTACATCCCTTTGTTAAGCATATGTGGAAACATCTGTGTTTTTAACTTTCTACTTGTTGTGGTTTTAGTCTTCGCCATTTTAAGGTGGCATTGTTGATATGATGCAATCTCTACTCCCCATTGCATTCGAAGTCAAAAGAAGCAAACAGCCAGCCCTTCAGGAAATCTCTATCAGCTGATATGGGCAGCTGCCAATGGTGTAAGAGAAAATAATAAAACAGAGAAGAGTAATTTGTGTGTGAAGAGGGAGGCTAGGATGACTGAGTCATTATTTTAATCTCATTGTAAACTTAGTTGAAGACAGATTAGTGGAACTGGCAGTAAATGGAAGCAGAAGAATTCAATCTCTCCCAGAGTTCTCATGGGCTCCCTGTGATGGCACAAATCTTAGCAGTTGCTCAGCAAGAAAGCTTTCGGCTTCAGTTCACAGAACTATTTGTGGCTTTGGAGGCAGCTGGCGTTGTTTTTGCAGTATGCTTGCAGGAAGAGACTTGGATCAATGTTTCCAGTCTTAGTGTAAACAAAGCTGGCACAGGTAAACCCCCCCTGACCTAGCTAACTGTGCTAGGATAAAGGTGACTTTAACATTCACCAGGTATATCTTCTTTGATGTTTCTTTTTCTCAGTTGTTTAGCAACTCGCAATCCAGTTACTGTAACTTACTCTGCAAAGTATTTTACTCAATTCTGTTTCCTAAAATAAAATTGTTTTGACAACCTCCCATATCATGAAATCATAGGGAGACTTGTCAGGATGGTGATTTGTGATCCTTTAAAACAATATGTGGTAAGACTGTTCTACACAAATTTGAACTTTTCCTGCAGGGCGGGTCTCAGCCTTGAGTTGTAGCAGAAATAAATGTAAGTGTCTGGTATAAATACAGTTTTACTTAAAAAAGGAAAATGATAAGATTATATGGTGGAGAAGACTCAATGAAAGAAGGGAGGAGTTTGGTTTAGGTGAACTAAAGATCTGTGTGGCATCCAAAGCCAGTGGCACCCTGTGGTCAGGGTGTCAGTGTTAAACTATACTGTGACATAGGATCCTCAGCCAACAGTTTTCTTCAGGATGAGTGATTTTGATCATCCTGGTTAGACCTAGGATGCTGGCTGGATGAACTTCTGTACTGATGAATTACTGATTTTTCGTAGGTTTTTGTAATTTCTCAACACTTGTGTTGGTTTGGTTATTTGGATATGGTTGCAGTTTTTATTGATTGACAGTCATATTGATTGCTGCCAGAAGGCTTTTTTTGTGATGCTAGAAGAGGCTGAAACATATAAATAGAAGTATGGTTATGAATCAAACCCATCATTTTTCAGGACTGTATGTTGTCATAGAAATTATTTGGAATAAATAGGCTACTCATAGTCCTGGGCTTTATTAAAAGCCCATTAATGCCTGTTTAACTGAGATTTGCAGTATCATGTGCATTCCTGTGCTAGCAGCTGACTCTAGGCATAATAAATGCTTCTGAAAGACAGATAATTTGAATTGAGAGCTGCTTGTTCAGTTTTGCACAAGACATTCATTAATTGTCACTCTGGGATCTCAAGAAGAAGAAACTATAATTATCTATCAGGATCTGGATTTAAAAAAATATTTAAAGCAAATATCTGGCTTGTTTTTAAAAAACAGGGTAAACTGCAAAGGCTTTTATGTCTTAAAGACTCTTTCCTTCTCTTTTGTTATATTTCTGAAACAAAGTGGGTAATTACCATGATTTAATTACTCAAGATAAAGGCACTAGTGTAGTTTCTCTCTATATATGTAAATGGTATGTGTTTTGTATCTTAAACCTACTTGGAGATTGTGAACCCAGCATTATGCCTGACTTCTACGATGTGGGTATTGCCTTAGTAATATCCATTGGGTGAAAGGAAAAAAACCAAGAAGGTAATTTAGAATGTGGCAACTCAAAAGTAAAATCATGCTAATGGAGCATATGGGTGGTTTTATGTCAAAGAGTACTCTCAGCACTTACATTGTGAGAGAGGAGTTGTCAAAGGCCCCTGTTATCCCTCAGTATCACTTGTTACATCTGAATATGCAAGTTAAGCTGAACCTGGTTTTTTTTTCTTTCAGAAGTGCAGTGAAAATCTCAAAAACTTGGCTGTGGGTATATACTTTCATTCAAGAGTAAATTTGTTTTTCCTGTCCCTCACTTTGCTCTGCTGCAACTGACAAGAAATAAGTCGCAGGCATTGTTTCCATTTTTTTATTTGCCACTGAAGATTTTCCTGGCATTAAAATATTCTTAGTTTTTGCTGTGTAATGACCCATGTTGACCAAACTTCTGGCAGAATTTAAACTATATAAAGTGGGTTATATAATTAAGCCATTAGAGAAGGTTTGTATGTCTGTTTACGTCCTGAATATGGAAGTGTTTGAAATCATTTCTATTCCTTGTATTTTATTTTCTGGTTGTTTCAGCTGGGGTAGAAAGTGTAGAGTCAAAGTTCTGACCCTTTAACTTGGGAATAACTGCTCTTCAGGACAGCTGAGAGCTGGGAAGTGCTGTGCAGTGTTCAGCTCACTTGCATGCTCATTCTTTAGGAGGAAGTTCCCATCATGTATGAAGATATTCCAGTCCAGGTAGTTCTGATGTGGGTGGTCTGTTGTAGAGTCAATATGTTTGACAGAAGGAAATAATGAGAGTTCTATGTGTAAAAAAAAAAAAAAAAAAAAAAAACAAAAAACTTCACAGCTTGTTAAATACAGAAACCAAACCCGTATAAATGTGAACAGGTAGCATTGAACTTCCATAAATACTTGGAGTGAATAACCAACTAGTGTTTCTCCCATGTAGTTCACTGACATAAAGCTGAAAAAGACCTCGTTACCTATGTTCATGCATCTGTAAAACCAAAGTACTGGAAATGAAAGCAGGCATTGACTCAGTGTGATGAATATTTAAGGTTAAAAGAAAGAGACAGGTCAGGACAGATAGACTGCTACATCTTCTGCTCAAGTTTCTGAAGAGGAAATGTGCAACTTTGGTGAGTCCAGGACCTGACTGAGTCCCCTTTTGCTTCAAAGGTCCCTTGGGCTATTGTGTCAGTGGAGGCAGCCCTGAAGGAGTGAACTGGTACTCTGTAAAAGCATGTCATCCTTTTCTTTGACAGAATTCAAATTTCTTCCACCACATTTCTGACCACCCCTTTTTCTCCCCTCTTTTTGTGGCCTCATTCTGTTACGTCAGTGAGCTGATATGGTTTCGCAAAGAGGTTATGTTCACAGATTGTATCATCATTTTACACTTGACGATGTGAAAAATGAAATTTGATTAAATGTATGGATATAATGGATAGGACTCAAAGGTTTTTTTTCCTATCTTTGGCCTTTGAGCTCTTGTTACTCAGGTATGGAGCTTTGGAGGCAGTTGGCCTTAAAAATGAAATGTCTGGGGGAAATGGAATGGAAAAGCAACCTGGCTGTGAATAACGTACTTGCGGTTTCTGGGAAAGATGCAAATTGTGGCAAACGTTGGGTGTTATCCCATGGTCATACCAGAGTTTTGTGTGACTAACTTTTTCTTTACTTGGCTAAATACTCCAAAGGTTTAAAGAAAGTTCTGCTGGAAAAAGGCTGTCAAAGAATTGCAACTATAATTTTGTAATATTACTAAGCACAACACTGAACATAGCGCAGTAAAGGAAATAGCTTCCTACCTTCTCCAAAACATCTTTATTTCCAAAAGAGATTGTGTGCTTAGTGCTTGCTTTTTTTTTTTGGTAGCAGGGGGGCCACAGAGGTGGCTCCTGTGAGAAGCTGCTGGAAGTTTCCACCATGTCCAGCAGAGCCAATGGCTGATGGCTCTGAAGATGGACATGCTGCTGGCCAAAACTGGACCAATGAGAGAGGTTGGTAATGCCTCTGTGATGACATATTTAAGAAGAAAATCAAAACAAAGCCACAGGGTTTTGCTTCTAGTCAGAGAAGAGGAGGAGGTGAGAACACGTGAGGGAGAACAACATGGTGACACCAAGGTCCATGAAGAAGGAGGGCGAGGAGGTGCTCCAGGTGCCAGAGCCGAGATTCCTCTGCTGGCCATGGTGCAGACCATGGTGAAGCAGCTGTGTCCCTGCAGCCCATGGGGATCCATGGGGGATGCTGAGATCCACCCACAGCCCATGGGGATCCACGGGGGATGCAGAGATCCACCCGCAGCCCGTGGGGGAGGTGCCCGTGCCGGAGCGGGTGGATGCCTGAGGAGGCTGTGATCCAGTGGGAGACCCAGTGGAGAGAGAGGGCCCTGCTTCCAGGCTGGAGCAGCCTGTCCTTGGAGGGCTGCAGCCCGTGGAAAGAGAGGCGCACGGCGCAGCAGTTTTGGGAGGACTGTGTGTCCGTGGGGGGAATTCACACTGCAGCAGGGGCAGTGTGGCTGTTGCTCGTGAGAGTGGACCCACGCCAGGGAAGTTCACCAGAATTGTCTCCTGTGGGAGGGACCCCACGGCCTCACAGGGGAAGGACTCCTCTCCCGGAGCAGCAGAAGGAAATCTCGGTGATGAACTGACCAAACCCCTCATGCCCTTTCTTCCTGCACTGTCGGTGGGAAGGAGGGAGGGGCTGGGGGGGAAAAGGTGTTTTTAAGGGCTTCTTTTGCTTGTCATTATCCTCCTCTGATTATGTTAGCAATAATTCACTTTGTAACTTCAAGTTAAGCCTGTTCTGCCTTTGAAATGTTTTCTCCCAGTCCTTATCTCAACTAATGAAGCCTTCGTTAATTTTTTTTTCCCCTCTCTCCTCTGCCCAGCTGTGGCAGGGGAGAGTGAGCAAGCGACTCTCATGGGTGCCTGGCGTCGGGCCAGTGCTAAACCACGACGCGCAGTTACAGGAATAGCTTCTTAACAGTGTTACACTCTTCTCCTTTACACAAGTGGCATTGCCTTCAATGCATTTTCCTACTTTCCTACTGTCTCAGTCTTTTGCATAAGAGTTTTTATGATTAGCAGATGCTCAAGTCTGCTGAAGTTTATACATACATAATTTGATTAGTTATAAAATCTGAAAACAATACTAGCTGTGTTCATGTGATTTTTCAGGACAATACCTTCTGCAGATGGCCAGTTACTTGGAGGAGTAGCAAAGTAATTGCTATGACCTCTGTTGAACTCTCTCAAATGCCTATGCAGTAAGAAACTTAAGCGTATGTACAGAGAATAGAATGTGTAATACTGATTTTTAAATGCAGAACTAGTGTAAAGCAAGAAAATAGGCTGTGAATATCTCCATTTAAGAACTGAAAATATCTGTGAATGTAGGGAATGGAGGAAAGGCTAGGCAAGATTATGAATGAAGCATTCTCGTACAGGAAGATGAGACTCTTCCGAAAGACTGTTTCATGCTTCCAGTATTTCTTGATGATTGAAGCAGTAAGTTGATAAATCCATCAGTGTAAGTGCCAGTTATGACATTATATGGATAGCTCTTTTCATATTGCTGAAGTACTGTGTGCATGTGTGAAAGAACTAAAAAAGATCTGATATTTCTCCCCCTCAAAGTGAATAGAAGATAACGCCATCCAGCTCAGCGAGAGCCAGGTTCGGTCCTGAAAAAACATATGCTGTCTTATGAAATTAGCTGGAAAGCTGAGTTGAATTGTCAGCCAAGCTGGTGTAAGAAAAAAGATTTTAAAAGAATGGAAGTCCTTAATTTGTATTCTGTGTGATAAGGAAGGTGAGAACAGCTTAGTCATATATGAGAGGAAAATGGATGGGAAGTAGTATCTTTACAGGGGCACAGCTTAGTTAGCACAGCATTCCATGTCAGTACAGAAAAATAAATGATCTTGAACTAATAGCTGGTGTGGTATTTTTCCTAGTTCTCTTCTCTTGATATCTTTCTGAAGGATTGGAGTGCATGGGATGAAGGTGATTGTGCCAGTCTGAAGGCACAGGCATAAAGCACAAAAATTTTCAAACCCAAAAGTACAGTCAAATCCATTTCGCTATGCCAACTAAGCCCAAATCTCTATTATTTAAGTGTTCAACAACACTGAGAGTATTTCTAAAGCTAAAGGTATTAATTTCTCCTAGAAAAAGCTTGCAGAGGACCAGATGCCACTCATTTATTTAGCACCAAAAACCTATGTTTGAAGTGAAGTCACCAAGAGCTGAAAATGAGTAGGAGGTGTGTGCGATTGACACTGTGTGTGCCAAGGAGGGGGATCTTTTTCCAGTAGCACCTTCCTCTCCCTTAAGTTACTTCTGCCTCAGCTGCATCAGGCACCAAACTTTGAAGCAGTTTAATATTAAAATAAACTTTGAGTTATCATTTCCTAGCTTGTCACTGGGCCAAACTGGAGGGAATTTATTTCACTCCCAGCTGCTCCCAGGACATTGGTACTAGAAGCAAGAGATACATGAGAGATAGGTAAGAACAGCACTGAAAGCATTTATTACATTGTCATCATTAGAGCTTCATTTAGTCCCCTGTGGCAGCTCATAGACCTGTTCACTGCAGCACATTGCTTGTTGGGCGAGTGTTCACTGCAGCAGCTTGCTGCCTTCTGGTATTAGTGTAACCTTTCAGTGACTGCGTCTTGGTCACAGACATCATGTTAAATAGATGGCAGTTAGTAAAAAATACTTCAGCAACATTCACACAAATCTTAGTTCTCGTGAATTTCAGTTTCTCTGGGACTCATTCATTAGAGTATCTGTAATGCAGTGAGCCTGGGGCTGGTACTGTGTTCAAAGGGCAGCTGGCTTTGTTGCTGCTGGGTACAACCAAAGTGGTTAGTTCCTTTCCCTAATAATCTTGAAATGTAGCTTTTTTCTTCTTTTTTCCTCCCATCTTGTTAGAGCTGTAATTAAACACTAGGCTAGCTGTCAATTATGGCTGGCTTCATCTAGCGCCTCACACTGCAGTACTAAATCAGACAGTCCTTGAGAGCCAGGTACTTTGCAGTCCTGAGTGGTTACTATTGCTTTCCAAACCCTATTCTAAAGCTTTCTTCTTTACTTTAAATAAATAAGTCAATGTAGAGCTCTGGGTGTTACAGTGGAAGAGCTAGGCTGGATTTTTTGCTAGAACAGTTTAAGTTGAAGTGTCTCTTTTGAGAGTATTTGGAACTACCAAAAATGTGCAAAATAATTCAGTAAGCAAAATCTCATTACTCACTGTGTGCATCCTTGTACACCTTGAATGTTGCTAATAAGCTTGACTGCATTCCAGTGCTGATGGTCACTCTCCTGAGACTGCAACCTCATATGAGTGTTTAGAACATGCAGTGGTAAACTGTGTTTACTGTTTAGTGGTTGTTAGGATGATCAAGAGTACTTTGCATTACTCTACTTGAGAAAGCTGCTATTGCTAGATTTTTATTTTTGTTTAAATCTTTTATTTTTCCATGCAGCTTATTAACATATGTGCTCATGTGCAACATGCTATTGTTGCTAACAAGCAACTTTTTTTTGCATGTAATGTATTAGACTTTTGACTTTGTGGAGCACTAATGAATTAACCAACCAGTTAATGTGCAACCCTATTTGGCTTGTTTGTTAAAATGTTGGTTTTTGTATGGGAGGTGATGGAGTGAAATTTTAGTAAACCGAACTGAGTATTTTTCACTTCTGTGGTTCTTCCTTTATTTCTGGTATCATGCTAACTTGTGATTCTAGAGGAAAAGTGTATTTAGCCATGTGTATGCTGTTTTATATCAACAGTGACACTAAGAGCATTAGCAGAAATTCTTCCACATAAGGCTATTTAGAAGGCTTTTGACTAAATGAAATTGAGCATTCTTATTTATTTCTGTGAAAACTGCTGTAGAATTAATTTCCTGTTTTCAGAGATTACACAATTCTGTTTCTACTGGTGTGTTTGACAGATTTTATTCTTGTTCCAGTTTACAATAGGGAAAAAAAGCCCAGAACAAAAAAGAAAAAAGCTTCTGAGGAGCGGAGCTTTGTGTTCTGCTGTTTCCTCCAAGCACAGGCCTTCTGGCTGATAACACTGGTTGGTTTGGTTCTTTCCCTGTATCAGGATGGTTTGGATGACCTCTATATGGCTTTGAAGTTTAATACTATACTTTTCCTTCATCTCTTATAAGCAATGTGCATTCCTGCTGATAATGTGTTTATTCCTTCTGCTGTTCTTCGGAAGATCTCCCTTTATGACATCTTTTGTGTTGTGCCCTACCCTTGAAACTATTTCTGTATTGGTTAGTGATCACCAGTTCTCATCTTGTTGTATTTTCCTAACATCACCTGTTTTTTTTTTTTTTTCTTTTTTTCTCCTAAGAAGAGTTCTGATGTTGAGAGACCCGCATACCTCTCATCTTCATATGCAGAGCTAACAAATTAGCTGGTCTGGTGATCAGGACTTGGCTCTTTTATATAAATTTTGTGTGTCAGACTGAGAAATAAATATGCTGTTTAGGAGCTGCATAGTTCTAATAGGAATAGATAGGTAGTAATCATGTTTTAAAGCCAATGATGTGTAATTTCTGTATTTGACTGTTGGAGTTTCTCTCTGCTTTATCCCATGCTAACTCAGTTTAATGAGATGTCTTACTGGCATTACTGGAAATCTCTGCATACCAAGTAGGCTAGAAGATTTTTGTTTGTTTTGATAATTCTGTCAGGTTTTAATACCCTTTACTGGGAAGAGCAAATTGCCAAGTTAATGCACACTGTTTTCCTCTGCCATAGGAGGAGGAAAGGGAAGATAACTGCCCACAGTTAATGCACCAGATTTTGTCTTCCTTTCCACGTTTTTAAAAATTTTTGTAGGTTTGTTGCCTCATGGCTTTTTTTAACACTGGATGTTTCATACTTCTCTCTGCCTGTTGCCACGTCTTCTAAAACAGTAAATAAGTAGTAATACAATGAAGGAAAGAGGGAATTATAATCTTGTTATAATCTCTTTCTTCCTCTTTTGTTTTGAAGAGTATGGATGTCTCTGCAGGCCAGCACAAAACTGTGCCTATGCAGCACACCCCAGCATATGGTCCTTCAGGGCAGTGTACCAGAAGAATCTGTGTACAATGATCCCGATGAACTTCCCCAGCATCTCACAATCCAAATTACTGCTTAGAAACTTGCTAATCAAATTACTGCCATTCAACCTAGTTCCTATTTCTCTATCCCTCTTTCGACCATATGTACATTTCTCACCTTGATAATCACCTTCCTGAAAAGGCAGCATCACAGTCTTAAGTAGTGTGTGCTGCAAAAAGTTTTTAATTTTGCATGCCTGGTAACTTTTTCCTGTGCCCTGCAAGTCTTCTGTACTAAGAAATAGTGAATAACTGTATTTGTTTTACATTCTCCTCTCTACTGTATATTTTTCTCGCGTTCTCTTTTATCTTTTTGGTTTTGTGGGGGGGCATAACTAGAATTGCAGTGTGGAGGGTAAAAGCCTGCCCCAGACTTATGCACTGGCATAGTTCTATTTTTCTGCTTCTTTTCCTTCTCTTAATTGTTCTTGTGTTCCAGTTGTTTTTTAACTGCCTTTTAGGTATTTTATTTTAATATTAAGCTGCTGATTTCAAAAATCTTTTCCTAGTGATTCCAACATTAGGGTTTGAGTTTAATAACTGTGGTAGAGGCCATCATCATGTAGGTACAGTTAGGATTGTTTTTCCCAGTGTGTGTTTTCTGCATTTATCATGGTGCCATCTTTTTTCTTTCCCTTTATTGTTCTGTCATTCCTCTGAGATCTCTTGTATCTGTTTACATTCAGGCTTTTTTTATCCTGAATAATTCACTAACATTAGCATATATTGTCATCTATTTAGACCTCTTTTCGAGTTTCTTGCAAGATCCCACTGTTAACCTCCATCATTATGATATTGATTTATTCCTCTGTTCTGTTTTCAGTTTGTAATTCTCAAGAGTGTCTTCTGCCATATCCCATGGTAACTCAGTTTATTTACTGAGGAGCCTTGTTTCCATTTTTTGGAATTCTGTGCATACCAAATAGATTGAAGCTTTTTTTCTTCACTTGATCATTCATTCAGGTTTTAATACCAGTCCTATTAAATATTTAGCCAACAAATATAATCTCTGTTTTGGGGTAATTTACAGTAACTTAACCTTAAAAAAACACTCATTCTCCCTCTAGAAAATCCTCAGCTCAGATTTTGTTACACTCTCTAGGTAACATGCAAAAATATGCAAACAAAGGAATTAAGTAGTAGATTCATCTGCTGAATCTAAATTAGTATTCATATTGCTGAAAAAAAAGGAAATCTTTATTTGCTTATTTTTAGTATTTCCTTTTCTAAGCTACTTTTATGTACATACTTGGGAGAAACCTTGGCAAATAAATAGCTTCTCTGAGATAACAGGCATTCATTTGTTTTCATTTGAACTTAATTATATTACTACAAAATGTGGTAAAAAATATGATCATCAAATGGGACAAAGTGTCTGTGCAAAGAATCTAGCAGCAAAATTTCCATCAAAAATATTTCCATCAGAAAACCCTTGGGTTTTCACAGCCTTTTTAGTGATGTTTACTAACACTGGAGTTACTGAATCCTCACAGTTGATGTTTAGTTTGCCATAATTTTAGCGAGTGTTTACAGCCATGAGATTCCATAGCGTGTCTCACCTTTCAGTAGAGAAGGCAGTGCTGAGCCAAGCTTCAGGGCAAACAGTCATGCATTAGGATTTAAGTGAATAAACAAAAGCTATGTTTATAGAAGTGGTGGACATATTACTTGATCTGTGAAGCAGTGAAAGAGTCGATTGTTGTCAGTGACCTTGGAAGTAAACAGTGAAATCTTCAAGTCTGCTGATGGTAAATAGCTGTTTTGCTTAGTTAAATGCCATACCAGTGGTGAGGAACTCCAGAAGCACATCAGTAAACTCTGCCAAAAGAAGTTTTGGATTACAAAATTCATAGAATGTAGTTGGGACTATAGGACAATACAGGGACACAGCCTCTGGCTAGGGAAGTTCCTGAGCAGCAGATTTCTGGAGAGTGCTCTCAGGAGTACACTTCTGCATGGTCCATCTTCATCATCCTGCCCTGAGTGTTCACTGCTGCCCCCTGAGAGGCAGTGAGGGGAGTATGTGGTCCAGCACTGTCCAGCTGATTGTGGGCAGAGCAAACGTTAAGATCAGTTGCTATTTCAGCAGAGAGATGTGTTGGGAAGAAATGGTGATCTCATGAAAGATTTAAGTAGTGAAACTGAGTAAGAGAAGTGTTTGGGAATTTCTTCTCAGTAGCTGTGGTGGTATTAGTTGGTTACAGAGGCAACCCAATACTGCTGCATTAGGCTGCAAAACATTTGCACTGGATTTTTAGGGACTTGAAAAATTGGAAGCACCTTCCAGGAAGGCATTTTAAAACTGATTCTAAATTATTCTAATAACCTGTTGCTTTTCTGAGCCCTGTTGTAAGCAGGATAAGTAGGCTAGACTCTCAAGCAGTGACAGGCCTACCTCCTTAGCTTTACATGAGGGCTGGGTCTCTGCATCCTGTGTTGTGTGCACTATGTCTGTAGGCTCTATAGCAAATTCATGGAACAACTCAAAAGCAGTGTTGCTCTCTGGATTCACCACTGCTGCACATGTTATTATTAATACCTTTAATCTCAGCAAGATTCCCTAGGCAAAAAGGGCTAGAAAAAAATGTAAATCTAATTGCTCAGACATAACACTGATACTGTCTACAGTACCTCAGGAAATGTGTCCTGGCTAGATCCTAAGAATTAGTTTTGGGGGAGGGTGAATTCAAGGCAGACATGTATTTGTTTTGGTTTGTTTTTTAGATTTGATTGCCAGGAAGTGCTTCCAGGAGTTCAGTTTTGGCATAACAGTGTATGAATTAGCATCTTAATTTTCCTAGGCTTTCCTTAGATTTTTATCTGTTATCTTTAATATGGGGCATAAGTTCAATATGAATAATTCTTTTCTGGTTTCTTTAGACTATAGTCATGGATCTAAATACACACTGAGCTTTTCTAGATACAAGGAAAGAATGAAAAGCAAAGAGAGAAGAGCCACAATTTATACATTTTTCAATTTGATTTTTTCTTTCTTAATATGAGGAAGGTAAGAGTTGCACTGTTAGTTGGTGATTCATTTTCTGCCAAAATAAGCTTGACTAAAAGAGGAGGGGGAAAAAAAAACCACCTAAAAGTCATGTTTTATCTTTCGAAATATGGAAAAGGAAGGAAATGTAAGCATTCTCAGAAAAAAAGAATTTTACCCAAATCTGGCAGAGATTTTTGAGGAGAAATGTCTGTGTTTTTCCAGATGAAAACTGAGAAAACAACCTGGTAATATAGATGAAAAATTAAAGTACCACATGGTAGTCTAACCAACATGGTCTCTGCAAATAAATTCTAGTGAGATCAGTTGGTCTTTGGATGAATATCAAGCTATGGATGGTTTTGATGTAAAAGTTTAATTTGGTTCTGTGCATACATCGCTTACTTTCACTTCCCTAAAGTAAACCGTTGGAAGATATGAAGTACTGCTGTGTGGAAAGAAGGCTGGAAAATCTATCTGCAGAGTAGAGTTGCTTTAATTCAGTGTGTAGTACTTGGTGTTCATGACTTTTCATATTCAGTAAGGAACTTCTCTTTACCCACCTGCCCCTGCAGACCTGGTGTGATACTTTCATTTAGGATGCAAGTCTGTGGTCCATCTGCTGCTAGGCATCTTGAAAAAATTTGTAAGGCATGTTCTTTTAGATACAGTGTCCTGGAAGAGTTCACATTTGGTGGGAGTAGTGTTGGCAGCATAAATATTGACTTCTGTGGTAACACTCGTCAGCTGGTAATTACAGGCAAGCCGGAGATGATCAGAACTGACGTCTGTCACGTGCCCACGCAGTAGCTGGGACCAGAGATACTTCTTTAGCAATGTTAAAAAGTAAATCTCTTTAAGGTAGAGCAACAGCAGCATTTCCTGAGGCAAGAGGAGTGTTCTGAAATCATGAAGCCTCTTATATCCCTGTATACAGAAGCCCTCAACAAACCATTTTCTACTAATTTTTCAGTGGCTTTTGTAATCCAGACCTTTTTGCAGAGTTTGATGCCCTTCTGGGATTCCCTGCCACTGGTAGGGCATTTAACTGAGGGGTTGTCAGCTAGGCTGGTGAGTGGCATTGGTGCTTGGGCTGTTGGTGGTACTGCGTTTTGGGAACAAGATCACAGGCACTCAGTGTAAACCCACCTTGAAGCTGGAAGGTTGGTCTGACCTCAGCAAGGACCTGTCCTTCCTGTTCACTTCCATTCTTGGACCACCCTGGTTTGGAGCTCTTTCCTGTAAGGTTCATGATGAGCAAGAACCGCCATTATTTTGGTTTTGCTAATCTCCCCCAGCCTTAATTATAGGGAGGGGATTTTATGACCAAATACCACAACAGCATGAGAAACAGATGAAAATCCCTTCAGTTGCACTGTCGTCCCTGCTTTGCCTTGCAGATTGAAACACTTCCAGGGGGCTGGCAGTCTTGTTACTGTCTGAAATACTCATGCGGTACCTTGCATCTTGACTCGATTCCTCTCTCTGGCATGGTGGTTAGGGGGAGACAGAAAGGTGGAGGTGGGGATAGTGTGCTGTCAGTGAGGTCAGACAGTAAAGCAGTTAAACATCTTACCTGCAGTGGGAGCTCTGTTGCTGTTGCAAGCTCTGGCCATGGGCTAACAGAGTTTTGTGCTTTTAACAGATGAAATTACTGAAGTCTGGGCTGCAGCCAGAGTGAGAAATAACCTCCTTCCCCCACTTCCACCAACAGGAGGAATAATCTGTTGCCTGAGGTTATCTACATTTGAGCTCTGTGCTTACTTTTCAGTTTAGCCAGGAACCAGTTTGTAGTGGTTTTGGGTTTGCAGACTATACTGCTAACCCTCTAACTCCAATTTGGAATACCTTCTTGAGGAGAAATGAAACTTGTGAGGGGACAAATTTGGCTACTTCTTCTCTCACGTTTCTGTAGAGGTGAATAATTTGCTTTATATGAGCCCAGTTGTGAGTTAGAAACTACAAACTGTAAATTTATGATCTTGTCCTAGTATAAAAATGAAGCAGCTTAAATGTTTGTTTCTGTAAGCAATCTCTGGAAAAAAAAATTGGTTATGAAAACTGTTGGATTGTGTTCCCACCTGTCTGTGATCATCCAAGAGAAATTGCAGGCAATTGTTTTTTTGCACTAGAGGCCACTTGAGCTGTTATCTATGGGTATCTGTTTCCTGCTCTGGGTAATATATGGAAAAATTCTTCAGGGACTAAGGCACATTTTAAAGACTGCAAACTGGGTTGTACTCAAGCCAGCTGAGATGAGACAAGATGTTATCGAGGAGCCCTGCAAGGCAGTCAGTTTGCTGTTACACTCCTAGGGTAAGCAGAGATGTGGAGGCACCAGCTTTAGAAACTTTCTCCTTTTTTTTACCTGCCTTTAAACGTAGGATCTTTGACCCCTAGTGCAGGTGGTGCTGTGTGCTCCATCAGGGCCCACTGAGAAGCAATATCCAGTGCACAGCTCCTTAAAATATTTATGAAGTAATCATCTGCATCTGTGCCACTGCTCTGTTGAGATCTCTACTGAAGTTCATTAATCAATTGTGGAGTTTTGGGTTTTAAATGCAAGTGCGGCACGGTTTTGTTCTTCATTACGTGGCATGCAATAAACACAGCTGCTAAACTTGAGTTTCCTTGACAAAATATGCTGCAAGAGTGTTGTGAGGAGGTTATGAAAATCTGTCTGACATACTCCAAGTCTCTTAAAAACAAAGAATCAGCTTTGCCAGATAATTTGGCACTTCCTGCCTGAGTGAGCAGAAGGACTGAGTTGAGGTTGATTGGCAGGCTTGACAGGCTGGAGAGGGGAGCCAGTGTGAACATTGTGAAGTGCAGCATGGCCAAGTGCAAGGTCCTGCACCAGGTTGGGACAATTGCCATCACACAGGCTGTGTGATCAATGGATTGAGAGCAGCCCTACAGAGAAGGACTCGTGGGGATTCTGGTGGATGAGAGGCTGAACGTGTGCACGTGCAGCCCATAAGGCAAATTGTACCTTAGTCTGCACCCACCTGGAGAATTGTATCCAGCTCTGGGGACTCCCAAGATAAAAAGAATGCAGACCCACTGGAGTCGGTCTAGGGGAAGGCCACTAAAGTGAGGTGACAGGGTTGGTGCACCTCCCCTATGAGGAAAGGCTGAGAGAGATTGTTAAGCCTGGAGAAGAGCAGGTTCCCAGGATACCTCTCTGTGGCTTTTCATCTTCTAAAGGGATCTTATAAGAGAGATTGGGGACAGACTTTTTGATAGGACCAATTAGGACAAGGGGCAGTGGTTTAAGCTGAAAGAGGGTAGGTTTAAATTAGTTATTAGGAAGAAATTCTGTACTGTGAGGGTGGTGAGGCACTGGAGCAGGTTGCCCAGGGAAGTAGTGGATGCTCCGTTGTTGGAAGTACTCAGGATCAGGTTGGATGGGACCTTGAGCAGACTGCTTAAAGCAGCCTTAAAGATGTCCCTGCCAGTGGCAGAGAAGGTTCAACTAGATGTTGTTTAAGCAACTCTTATAACCCAAACCATTTGGTGGTTCTGTGTCTACAGGTAGTGTCTATGTTTTTTTATATTTTGGGAGGGGGGGAATTTCAGACCACTGAATAGCTCACTGCTGTATTTTTATAAGTCCAAGCAAAAAATATTGTTTAACTGAAGCACATTTGGCCTAGAGATTTGATGTTATTGCAAACAAGAGCTTTGGAGGGTTTGAAAAAGAAAGATTTAGAGTAGGAATGTTTATAGTCTCATTTATGTATAAACCATCTTTGTTAAAAAACACCAGCCTCCATATGATACAGTAGGAAGAAATTTCCTTATAAGCAGATTCTGGTACAGTTTGCTTGCTGTTGTATGTCTGACACCTCTTCCTGAGGCAAGATGAGGCTGTGAATGAAAGGGAACACTGACTGATGCTGAATTAAAAATACCAAGTCTTCAAGGCTGATTTTCCTGGCATTTCCTGGAGTGTTTCTTTTCATTTGATATGGGAAGACAGCTGTCCTTCAGTGTCCTTTGGTTTCTGGTAGCTAAACATCAAGTGTTCCCATTGTGTGACTTTGGCTATTGTTCCTCAGTCCTGGAGGCACTTTGTAAACCTCAGTTGCAAAAGGGTAAGGGCACGGATAGATGAAGAATCTGTCTGAGGAGAAGCAATGAAGTGTAGAGGGTATTTTGCTTGTTGAATGTCAGTTCCTCAGAGGGGTTGCCATCCTTCTTTAACAGGGTAATGGAGGAGAAGTTTTCTTGTTTCCTATACATTATTAGCAGGGTCACTAGTGAATGATGGCGACACCTAAGTCTGGATTTCGTGTCTGCTTCTTCAGGGAGCGGAGGAAACCTTTCTTTTTTTTACAACCTGAGGGTAAGTAAGAGACTTGCTGTAAGAATGTGTGGAATGACAGGAAGAGCAGTCCCACCTAGCAGGAAGAGTATCACGAAAGCCGTGTGCTTGATAAAAGTGGTGTTTTGAAAGAGAGGAGGTATGTGTTTAGTTAAATTAGTGTGTGTTCTTTCACCAAGGGATTGCCTGTCAGGTTTAATTTGAAATGAAACTAATTGTTAGTCTGACGGCTTGATGTGCTGGGAAACACGATAAATACACTGGTACCACAAATTGTTTTCAGCTCTATTATCTAACCATTGTTTGACTTAATGAGAAAGGAAGAGCTGAAACATGCACGTTTTTAGGAACAGCTGCCTATAAGTTTTGCTTACGTAGAAATAATGCAAGATTTTGTGCTCTTTTCATCAAATGCTTTTAAAAACTGTTGTACTCTTGTTTCATAATCTTTGCTAATTAACATAGGCATAAAAATATTGCTAGCTCTGGCAACGTTAGTATGTTTATCCTCTTTTTGGTTTTGTTAACATTTTCTTCCCTACTGAAGCATATCCGGGACAGAGAGCAATCCGAATTCCCTAAACTACCGAGATGTAGAACTAAAGAATTAATTTGCATTTTTGGTCGTAAGAGATTTCATTAGAATCACTTGAACTTTAAAGAACTAATTGCAAGCTTATTTTACAGCGGGTATTAAAAGGACAGCAAGGTCACTTTCTCTGATCAAAGTGAAGACTGAAAATAACTGCCTGGCAAATCGCACAGATAAACTTGGGACCAATTGTATGAATCATCAAAGTTTTATTGTTATCGCTTCAGACTGGTGTAATTGGGCATTACCTTTTGGGCAGACACAGAATGCAGTCTCTTTCTCAAAAACTAAAAGCAGCTTGCTGTACACTGCTGTGAGACTTTGAAACAGAAAAGGCAGTGGAAGGTAGGACTTCAGGCACAAATCTGGACTAAGTACTGTCTTTGTAGGCAGCTGTCTTTACTGCTGCCACCAGTTTCTTCTCTTTGCTTTGTTCCAGCAGTTGTTTTTATTTTCTGAAGAAGTCACTTAACATTTATTGGTGCTTGCCTTGAGGCAGCGGCCAAAACTGCACAACAGCACCAGAAAGATTTTTAGCAAAACTTTCAAGTTGAGTTGACTCCTAAATATGTGTAATCATTTGTTTCTTTCTTAAGGAATTGGTTTTTTTCTCTCTTTTTGCAATCTGCTGTCATCTCTGGAGGGGTACTGGTTAGTGGCAGCAGGGAAATGTTCTGTTTTCTGAAGTTCCTTTTTGATCCTGCAACAAGATATAAATCAGCAGAGGATCCTGGCTGTAGAAATATCCAGGGACTAATGTCTCCAAGCAGTAATTTATCAGAGCTAGATAATAAGGGAAAGGAATTAAAGATCCTGAGGGGATGAATATCTTTCTAGGACAAAGAAGGGCAGGTCAAGGAATAGGAGACTCTTGGAAGAAAAGATTGCAATTGTCTGAAAAGATAATGGGAAGGTGTTTGTCTTGAGTGTGAGAGACACCTGAACTGTACTAGATAGGGCAGAAAACTGAGTGGTAGGCCTACTGAAATTAATAAAGAGCTGGATAGAAAGAGGGAGAGGAAGGAAGAGATCAAAATCAAGATTTACTAGAATGGCAGAAGGGGTTAAGCTTGAGAAACAGAAGGGAGTGCAGAAAAATGTATTTGGTTCTAATACTTCTGCTCTTTCTCCTTTGTGGCCAGGAACTGGACACAGGATATTAGCAGTGTCCTTACCTCATGCAATGCTAGCCAGCACAGAGGGTGACAGCTCATTACTACTATCACTTACCCTTCTGGCTTAAGTAGCTAACCTTCATCAGTGTGATGATTAGTATGATGAAATCTGTTTTCCAACTTCACTCGTTAAAGGCAAACTTGAAAGATTTAGTCCCATGCAGGCTTACCATCTAATGAGCTGTGTGCAACCCTGCACCCCTTGTGAAAGCAATCTTCAGAAAAACAAAAAAAGCTTTCTCCCTTTTCCTTACCCTGCTACAAGAAAGATTTCAGCCTAAATAATATTACTAGGGTAGGCTGAGCTGAGCTTAAAAAAGAAAAAAATCAACTTAACCTTCACTGACCTTTGTTTTGGTGTTTTCTTGTAAAAGCAGTGGGGGCTGCAGAAAACCTGTCAGTTCCTTCAGACTTGAGAATTCAATAACAACTGCTTCAGATGTAACTTCTCTTAATTATTAGACTATCACACTGAAATGATACCAATCAGAAGCTCCATATGTGCAAAAGTTGTCTTAATATAACAGTAAGACTTCAAACAAGCAAACAAATCCCCCCAGACCTAAGGATTGGGGTCAAATCTGTTCCATCTATATATTCACTGACAGACTTCAGTTCTGTGATCAACTCTCCACGTTTTCTTCAGAATTTGCTTTATTCCACGGAATTTATGCCATTAAGAAGCTACTTGCCCAACTTTTTATAATACCCATTGAATTTCCTGTGGCTCTAGTTCCTATGTATGACACTTTAAAAATCTTTTTTCACAGCAGTCTCAGAATAATTTCCTTATGGGCTTCTAGATGGTGCTTATAAGTGGTGCTTTCAGAATCAGTTTATTTTTAAAACATTCTTGAGGTATGAAGAAGCCAAGTTTGAAGTTAAAGTGCAGAGAGTATAATTAATGGGCTGACCAGCTTGACCCTAAGATGCAGTCATATTAGAATACTTAGCTTGCATGTATTTTCCAGCTATAGCTCCTGTTGCCTTTATTTGCATCAGCCTTTCCTCCACTGAATTGAATATCTCAAGTTGGACACTATAAAAAAAAAAAAAAAAGAAAATATAATCTGTGAAAAGTTTGATTTTGTGATTTCCTAAGTATAGCTTTGGGATATTTTCTGGGAGATGACTGGACTCCTTTAGTTCTAGATGTCTTCTTGCTTGAGCATTCCCTAGTTTTTTTGCTAAACCCTTTCCAGCTGTTACAGCAAGGGCACTTCTTGTGTAATCCTCATTGATCACCAGAGGTCTGCTTTGTTTGCTGAAGAAAGGGTTATATGAAGGTAGCATAAGAGAAATAAGTTGACCATTCAGTGCAATTTGTGAATTCTGTTTATTAGTAGACAAACTGAGTAGAATCATCTAAATTCCAGTAAGTGACATCAATTCGTGCTACTTTTCTTTCAGTTTCTCAGCCTCTTTCATTTTGAACAATTTACATACCATGAGCAGAATTTTGTTTTCTACCTGGTTACATGCTAGATGGGAGTGTATGTTAATTGAAGATTATTTCAGATGTGTGCTGACACCAAAGGCCATGGTGAGACTTTGGAAATCTCTCATCCAATTGCCAAAATGGATGGGAACAGATTAAGACAAAGAGCTGTTGATGAGATGAATATCAGGAAAGTGATCTCTTTGAACTTAATTTAGTCATTAGCACTTTCGCTAAACTTTTGCAATTGGTCACTATTAGAAACTAATTGCCAGGTGCAGATTGCCTATTTAAAGTTCTAAGCTTCTTACAAACCATAGCATCCAAGGACACAGTCCAGGCTCTGGATCATGAGGTAACTCAGGTTGGAGAGGGCCTTGAGAGATCTCTAGTGTAGGCTCAAAGCAGTGATAACCAGAGCTCAGACCACAATGAATACTCAAGGCTTTATTCAGCCAGATCTTGTAAATCTCCAGAGATGGAGGCTGCACAATCCCTACAAGCAACCTGTTCTTCTGCTCCACTGTCCTCATGGCAAGTTTTTCCTCACAGAACCTCTCTTTTTTTCAGCTTACCCCTGCTGTCTTATCCTGCAGCCATGCACCACTGTTTAGAGCCTGGCTCTGTCTTTTTGGTAATATCCTTGCAGGCATTGGCAAGCTGCTGTTAGGTTTTCCCAAAGCCTTTGTTCCTGCACGTTGAACAAACCCAGTTCCCCAAGCCTTTCCTCACAGGATAAGTGATCCAACACCCTGAGCATCCTGATGGCCCTCCCTGAGCTCACACTACTTTACTGATGTTTTGGGAGCCCAGAACTGAACATGTTATTCCAAATGAGTTCTAGTGAGCGAGTGGGTTATTGTCCAGCATAAAATAATGCCAGCTTTATAGGCTGCTAGAAGAGGCTGCTGGCTTACGTTCAGCTTGCTGTTCACCAGGAATATAGGAGAGAAATCAGGTGTATTAGTTGTAAAATTTAGTCTAATCTCTTCATCAGCCTCATCATCTATACCCTGTATTTCATAACTTATCACTCTATGTCAAGTTTCTCTTCAGTTTAGCTTCAGGTGTCTTTGCCTCTTTTTTCACAAATCCCTATCTTCAGTCTTTTTTGTCTGTATCTGTTCCTGCCTGGCCTGTGAAGCTTGTATTTTCTGCCCTTGGATCTCCTGGGATTTTCCTTTGTAACAGTGTATAGTCGGGACAACACATAGAAGCAGTGATGATAAAGAATAGCTGGTGTTTTATGTGTTGTTTTTGGGGATATTGCTGTCTGCCAAAATTGCAGGACAGTCTCATTTGGCTCATGAAGCTTTGAGAAATCTTGTAGAGGTTAAACTGTATTTGCTTTGCCTTAGCCATGCAGAGCAGATACCTGCAAGCAGAAATGCCTTATCTGCAAGCACAGATGGTGTATCTCATTGGACCTCCTAACAGAGCTGAAAATTTAGGTGACTTTTTGGTCTTGTGAACCTTTATATATTTGAAATATTCAGACCTCTGTTTCGCACCTGAAGATTCCTGCACATCTTGCTTTACTCGTGTCCCATCATTGGAACAATACTGTCACCTCAACACCTCATTTTTTGCCACATGCACAAATGCCAAAGAGCATGTTCTTGACAAACAAGTGGCACTTGAGAATCCCCATGGCAATGCCACAGCTTCTTAAAATTGTTTTCACTCTCAATATGGCAGAGCAGCTGATCTTCCCTTGAAGATAGTTATTCAAAGAGTTAAGCTACGTCCCTGTTTTCCAGAGGATCAGTGCTTTATGGAGTAGATACTTCTCTCTGCAGAGAGGATAGATGGCCTCGTTGCTATGGAGGAATTCAAGTCCTGGTTGGACCTCAGTTCAGCTATCAGTCACGCAGGAGTATTTCAAGAAAAGCAGGATAAATTTTTAATAAGCTAAGAGGTAATATGTTCTGACTTATGTATAGCTAGAGGTGTTCGAGTAAGTAATGTCATGTGAGTCCCACCCCATGACTCCTGCTGTACATCTCTTCAAGATCTTTATTTGCATTCATATTCCCTGAGCTGAATTGCAAGAACCAGTGGATCCTAGAAAACAACCCTTAGCTAATCAGTTTTCTGGTCTTAAGGTATCCTGGGAGAAACAGAGGTAATTTTGCTGAGTTTTTTTGAAATTCAGATGATAATAATATAGAACATGTGAGATTATCATGAGTCTGCTGCAACCAAACAGCATCTCGGAGAGCTCATCTTGCCATGAATAAGGGGTTCATTCTTACAGAGACAGACATTATCTTGGATGAAGCTCTCACAGTTGAAATTGTCTGCAGTAAATGAACTAATGCTGTCAAACAACAGCACAGGAATAGTTGTCTGGCTATGCACTGGACTTTTTTTAAAAATTAGATTAATAGACTGGGGCACATAGAAAAGTAGAAAGCCTAAGGTCTAGGTATCTATATCGTAAAAAGGGAAAGATATTTTGGTTAAAAGCTTTGTGTTTTCAATAGGAAAAAGGTTGGCCCTGTGTCTTAGAGTAACAGAAACTGTTAGTTAAAGTTTTGATATCAGCCTTATTTATGAAATGTGTGTTTCTCCCTAGCTGTGGAATTCATCTCAGCCAAAGCAAACTTTGATGTGAAGGGTATTATGTATTCCTTTTAAAGGGGATGTTGCAGGTTCCTGTGTCCAAGCTATAAACAGGATGAAGCATCTCAGGCCCACTAAAATAAAAGGCAATTCCTAAACTCTAATTTCATTTTTTTGTCTTTGTTTACATATTGCAGTTGTAGAATTATTTCTGGGGTGTCACTTTTTTATAGTGTTTCTCTATTCTCTGTTATCAGAACTGGATTTTTAAAGTAATTTTATTTATATTTTATTGTGGTAACTCTGACAGAGACTCTTGTTTCCTCTACCATGATTCTAGTCTCCCACAAAATGGGATTAAACTGCAACCAGCCAACTTTGGGCAGCTTTATTTTGGGGTAAAAAGGCTAACGGGGAAAAAAAAGCAGTTTACAAGTTAAATTTTGTGGGATTTGACTAAGCTGCTGCCGAGTCACAAGTTCACCAGTCTTTTGTTAAGTTTTTAATGTCTCTTAATCCACACAGTTTCTGTGAAGATGAACAGTGTTGACTGCAGAGACCCTTTGTTTTCCAGTTTGTCTATGTTCTACAAATATTACATTAATCTTCCCATTTTTAGGAGCTCAAGATTTGTCTAGGCTTCATATCAGTGGTACCGTACGTTTTTAGTGTTGCATGTACTCTTTAGTTCAAATATAATAGTCTCCATATAATAATTCCTGAAGTTTCCGTACCCCAGAAGTCTCTCAGCTGTTAGATCATTATATTAGAATGGCTGAATTGTTTTATGCAGAAGTTGACTTCATAAATGTAGAGAAGGAGGAAATCGAATTCTACTGTGTAATAGCACTACGTAAAAACTATTTTGGTAGATAATAACTTTAAAGACCGTATCTATAGCAAAATGTAAAAGTGCTGAAATTCACTATTCTGCTGTTTTTCCTAGAGGAATGTACATGCACATGGTTAATTCTAAACCATAAAATCTAAATGTGGGTATCTTGATCACTTCATGAATTCATAGTTCTGCAATTATCTTTGGTATTTATTTCAGAATAATCACTGCATAATCTGATGTCTATGTCTCAAATTAAAAAGTTTCGAATGCTTTATGTCGAACTATATTTGACACAAGATTCAGCTAAGTTAAAATCTTTTGAAGAATAAAATATCTTATTCATAATTTTGACTTTTCAGTCCCACCCTTATAATAGCTTTTTTGCTTTCTTGAACCACCTAACCGAAACTCTTGGAAAAATAATAAGAAAATTCCCAGTGTTTATAAGCACTTGAAAAAAGGCAGTCGGGAGGAGCCGGGGAACTATAGGCTGGTCAGCCTCACCTCACATCCTGATAGAGCAGCTAATCGTGGAAACTACTTTTCAGGTACTAGAAGGACATGAAAGTGATAGAAAAGTCAGCATGGATTCATCAAAGGGAAGTCATACTTGATAAACTTCTGCAGTGAAAATACCAACTTGATAGACAAGGGGAGAGCCTTCAGTATTATCTACCTAGGCTTCAGAAAGGCTTTCAAAGCTGTCTGCTGTAAGATCTTCATAGAGAGGATATGAAGTATGGACTGGATGAGTAGAGCGAGGTCACTTGAAAACTGCTTGAGTAGCTGGGCCTAGAGAGCCGTGATCAGTGGAAGAAGTCTAGTTAGAGGCCAGTAATTAGCACTGTACTCCTGGGGTCAGTATTGGATCTGGTCCAGTCCTCTTCAACATCTTCATTAATGATCTGGCTGATGGGGCAGACTGTGCCCAGAGCAAGTTCGCATATGACACAAAACTGAGAGGAAGGGCTGATATGCCAGAGGATTGTGTCCAGTTCTAGGCTCCTTGGTACAAGAGGGAGTTGGAGCTACTGAAGAGAGTCAACTCAGTGAAGGGCCACAAAAATGATGAAGGAATTGGAGCACCTTTGCTGTGAAGAGCAGCTGAAAGAGCCAGGGAGAGCTTTTCAATATGTATAAATACCTGCAAGGAGGGCGCAAAGAAAAGGGAGACCGCTGGTTTTCAGTGGTGCCCTGTGACAAGACCAGAGGCAATGGGCACAAACTGAAATACAGGAGGTTCCCTCTGGACATCAGTCAAAAAAAACCCAAAACTGTGAGAGTGACTGAGCATGAGCACAGATTTCCCGAAGACGTTTTTGAGTCTTGATCCTTGGAGATAATAGAAAGCTGCCTGCACATTGTTGTGGGCGGCCTGTTCTAGATGGCCCAGCTTGAGTAGGGGCTTGGACCAGATGATCTCCAGAGGTCACTGCCATCCTCAACCCTTCTGTGGTTCTGTTGTGGAGAGCTCTGTAATTACAGTTCTATAATTAGTTTTATTTGTTTTTTGCAGTGTTGTTTGTCTTTTAGACTGTCTAGACTAGGCTCTCTTAGTTCTCAAATCACTGAAGGCAGTTCTGGTTTACGAACTCTGTAAATAGGATGTCCAGAGAATAGGTTAGGAATGAGTGTTTCCAAGACTCTCTTAGGTTGAAGAAGTGATATAATCAAAGATTGATTTTAAATTTCTATCTGAAGTGTAGTGGCAGGCCTCTAGTAAGAGGGATCTTAGAGGAAGCACTTGTCCTTTGTGCTGCTGTCCAGGAGGAGCCACCAAAGCAGCACATACTAGACACTGTGCTCTCCTGGATGATCCAGGAGAGCCATCTAGCCTTTTCAGAGTGTGACCTTGTACAGTCATCCCCACATCTTATAAATTATTTGATGGCACAATGTGGAACCAGGTCTCAATTGTCTCTACAGCTATATTGGTCCAAAGTAACCAGAGTTCTGATCAGTAGACTGCCAGTATCAGCTGAGTGCAAAAAAATGACATATACACAATGACATGCTCCATGAAGGAAGAAAGAGCCAGTGATCTTCAGAGTGGAACAGCTGCCGTGGGCATTTGAACCTCCAGAGAGACAGCCTGCCCTGAGCCTTGACCCAGAACATCACTGCAGTGATGGGAGTGTTATCAGTGGCCTGGCATCTGTTCATGAGCACTGCTAACCAAGCCTAAGCTGCAGCCAGATAAACCACTAGGGAAGGTACTGAAGTGCAGGTCCAGGGACAAGGTCATTTTGCGAATGGTGTTTGAGTTGGCCTCTGGTTGCATTGCCTGTTCTGTGCTTAAAAGGATTATGATCTTCTGGGCTGTCAAGTCCACATTTTGCTCAATACTGTATTTCCTTGTCATTGCAACCAAATTGTTTATAGTAAAAAAGCGTGTGTGAGATGGTGAGCAACTGGTTCTTTTGGCTTATCCTGTTTATGTGTTAATTTGTGCTCAAATTCTTTTCATATTTTCCCCGAGGATTATAT
The DNA here is from genome assembly GCA_013399195.1 of Dicrurus megarhynchus. Taxonomy (NCBI): domain Eukaryota; kingdom Metazoa; phylum Chordata; class Aves; order Passeriformes; family Dicruridae; genus Dicrurus; species Dicrurus megarhynchus. The sequence goes on from VXAD01010356.1 coordinate 664,224, forward strand.
CCGATATTTCTCTTCTGTTATGCTTTTGTGATAGTGGTTCTGCAGGCTCAGTCACACATTCTACTGAAAATTCAGAAGAGGTTTCTCAAGTGCAGGTACCCTACTTAATACTCTTCACTCAGTTTTCAGAGGTACAGGTGTTCCTGTTCAAATCAGTCACATTTGTGAAGGCCTAAGCCCTTTGGAAAATGCAGCAGGGCATATTAATGAAAATAGCCAGAGCTCAAGTTTACAAACTGCATTTGAAATGGTTGCATTATGTGCACAATAGCTGAGATACTGAATAAGTTTCCTTAGATTTTCCAAAGACATAAACACCACCACATTGCACCTTTCCATTGCTATGTTAATATTTTGATCTGATCTAAAACTTGACCTACCTGAAATAATTACAAGCCTTCCTGAAGTTCTAAATATGCATTTCCATTAAAAAACTGCTACTGAAGTCACACCTGTCAGTCTGGTTTAAGTTTTTAATCAATTTCTTCCTCAACATTACCATACCTAAAAGAAATGGTAACAGCTGATGAAATTGCTTCATATGCCAAGAGTGACAGTGAGATAACATTTGGTGAAATAAAAATGAAACTTTCTGAGCATTGAGTGGTTTATGAGAAAGTTATGAGAGGCTGCTTGCCAGTCTGTGAGACCTAGAAAAAGACAGAAATTACTTCAGACTGGACTTCTGTAACAGTGAATTGGCTTAGCTCATGTTTTCTGGAGTGTTTCCATTCAGTGTTCACACCCTTCTGTTACCTGAAGCTCTGCAAAGCGAATGCAGGCTAAAACCAGCATGACTTCTGCCACTTTCAAGGCTGAAGCTTTGAAAAGCTATCCCTTTGACACAATGCTAGGCAGATGCTTTCTGTCACACAGTGTGGTTCGTGTCGTGCCAGCACAGGCAGATCCAGAGAGTGGGCAATTTCCCATGCATTTTTCTTCTGTTGTGGAGAATTGTGGCCTTCCTCTTTCAAATGCTCAAGTCATAACATTTTGATTGTTATGGTTGTTCTGTAAAAGGTTGAGGATCTCAGTGGTCTGTATGGAAACTAGGCTTCAGGAAATAGCAGAAGTACCAAAAGTACCAAAATCAACCCATAGATGCCTGGTGGTTCATTACTGCTGATAGCTTATCAGTGCTTTTCACATGAGTTGCAAATCTGTCTTTTGATGGTCTTTCAGAAGAATGGCAGTGCTCCTTGTCTCTGGATCATTTCTCCATGTCACACCTATAAAACTGGGGGGGGAAGACAGTGGGGGGAATTGCATACATGTGATTATGTTTAGCCCACCCACACAGAAAAGGGGGAGAAGAAGGAATATTTGTGCACCAGTGTTGTCTCCCTTCATATGCTTCACAAGGTCATGGCCAAGCCCTTTTTCTGCCTGAGGCAGGAAGCCGCACGGCACCATGTTACTGATAGCCTGTGGTACCTACATCAAAGCACTTCATAGCAGATCAGTGGCATCTTTGCATTGTCTTTTCATGGGCTTTCTCTAGTGTTACTGTTGTCTACAAAACAAGATAGCTTGACATGGAGCATATCTCTGGATATCTCTTCCGCCCTGTTATCTGGGCCTGTGATAGGAGCTTACACTTCCACTGTGTTTTAGGAAGTTTTCCTGATGCTTACTCAGCAGTACTGCCACGGGAGAGGATGTTCTTTTTTCCTTCCTTTTTTTCCTTCCCTTTGCCCTTCCCCTTTCCTTTCCCTCTCCTTGCAGTTTCCTCCCCTACCGTACTTCTGCCCAGTATTCACAAAACTCTTGAACCTAGGAAGAATGGACCCTTCTCTTCTTACTTCCACTCACAGATCAAGTAGCATGATTGCACAGTGTTTTTTCTGAACTCTGGAAATCTTATCCTCTGTTGCATCAGGAAGTGTTACTGTTCTCTGTAGCAGAGCTTCACAACAAAGCTTGCTTTTCTCCCTTAAAGCTCCTGTTTGCTTTACTTTCTAGTTCTTTCCATGTGTTACAGTTATGAATGAGGATTGCTGTTGTAAAATTCATGGACATTTCTTTATGACTGGAAGTAGCTAGAAGAGATCCCTCTGATAGGCAAAAATGAAATTAAACTTCAGTTTGCAGCTGGCCATTATGTAGCAGCAATAGCATTTCTGTCATCTGGGTGCTTAGGGTATGTCTCTATGGGCTTCTTCTGTATGAAGATTTTAAATAAATACGACAGGAGCCCAATACCCTCCTGTCAATTTTAATGTCATAGCAGCAAGTACTCAGCGCAAGAATACACAAGAGATCCATCTCCTCTCTTGACAGTGCAGGTTAATAATAGGAATGCCATGTTGGTTAATACAAAGTTTTTCCATAAACGTGGAGGATGAAAACGAGAAAATTATTTAGCCTTTTGATAAATTAAGGACATTCACTTTACACCTGCTCTTTTTGCCTGTGATGATAGAATGAATGGATAGGCATTTGACATGAAAAGAGTGTGCAAATGTGTGTGTCGGTCAGAAATTTACACATATCAGTTTATAAAATGCGATCTCAGAAAATAATGTAAAAGGAGGATTGTAAGTGAATACAAGTACAAGCAGTAAATATCTCAGACATAAATTTGGCTTCCTGTATTCTTATTTTGAGCTTTTTGAGGTCACAGCTATCGGGTTGTTACCAAAAAGCTGTAGTAATACATGTGTTTGGGTTTTTTCAGCCCGTATCAGAGAATAGATTTTCACTGAACCACTGCTTCTTGTGTCTGAGCAGCCTGAAATGTAGTCTGGCCTCACAACTTATTTGCACCTGACATGGGTAGGTGCTCTGGGAGTCACTCAGAGACAGAGAAGTGACCACAGATAGACACCAATTCCCAGAATACATTATTGCTACTTCTAGCATTGTTGCATTCCACTAACCTTTGCTGTCTTATGTTTTGCAGCCCTCATCTGAATAAAACGTTCAAGTAATACCTCTAATTTTCAGTTAAATGAAAACTTGGATTTTTTTTTAGGGGGGGGACAATTTTTTAAGATTATCTATATTGTAAGGTATCAAACCAGAATGTAGAGCCTTAATGGAATCTGAGACCTTTCTCAGATACATGCATTTCTGTCAGTGTGATTTCTACTCTGTCTCTCACACTCTTTCATGATACGTTTTTCTGATGAAAGCAGGATAACCATCTGAATCCTTTCCTGTATTCTTTGACTTAGCAATCCCGGGACAGTATATCTTTTATCTTCTCCCTGAGTCTTTGATTTTAAAAAAAGGAAGAACTATAAGATCCAAATTGGTACTGTTGTTCCTCTAAAGTATTTTTAAGACTTCTCGTTGCAAAAGTTTTCAGCTCTAAGATCATGGGAATTCAGAAGAGTTCAGCTGAATCAGGGAGTGCATCATCTTACACTCCAGCCTGAAGCAAAATTTGGTTGCTACAAGTTCCAAATTCCTGATGTATTTACATGGGAAGTGATTATGCTGCAAGTTACAGAGGTGCTTTCTCAGGAAAGCACCGACTTTGGAAATACATTATCCAAAGTCATCACATCATAGAAGATAAACAGTTTGGTGATTAACTTGCCACTATTGCACAGTTAATGTGTTGCTATTAAAAACAACCAAAAAAACTACTGGTTTGGGATCAAGCCCTTAGGGGCTAGAAGGCTGTTAGAGAAGGACAGGATCGTTACCGCCCTGTACCCTCTGCCAAAAAAGTACCATTAAAAATTTTACTCTGCTTCTTTCTCCTGCAGATCTTGAGCTCCCTCTAACCACTTGCTTTTGTAATGAAAACTCAACAGGGATGTGTTTTATACTGAACTCTTAAAATAGTCAGCATTACACAGATGTTTAGTCTGTGTCCCGGCATATTGATGAGTCTTAATGGTGGGAGGGGAGATAAGAAAATGTAATGGAACCAAGAGATAAATAATGGAAAATACATTTTTGTAGTAGAAATGCCTCATATTTACAAAATGTTTCTTCCAAATGTGAAAGTTTGAAGAGAATAAGCTGTGAATCACACCACATTATGAAAAGTTGTGTAGTGTTTAGAAATTGGTTGTGTCTATGATAGATGGTGTAGTTACTGTGACGGTTGCTATTTTCACTTTTTAATTGTTTGAAAATCTGATTGTGGTGGTGTATGTTTTCAGTAATCTCCACACTGGTGTACTGGGGCTCCACTGAACTACATAAGAGTAAAAATTACCTGAATCGTGGGAAATCTCTGCATTTGCATGTTAATAGGCTTCTACAAAGCATATCCCACTTCATTAGTAAATAAAAAGCCATTAATTAAAATGTTTCTGTGTCCAAATATACACAGGATGACAGAAAGAGGTTTTTGGAGCATACAGAGGAATGGTATGGGTTATTTTTGCTAATCCAACCTGAACTTATGCTTAGATAGGTACACTTTTCAAAGGTGAATAGGGTAATGGTTTCTTAAGTCAGCTCCCATTATTATATTGACACTTGTTAAAACATCCAAGCAGTGGCCAGAGGTAGTACCACCAGGCAGTTGCTTTGGAAAAACTGTGTTCTTGCTGAGGACACCCTTCAGCTAGAACTACAGAAATGTAGCTTTAGACAGTACTCCAGCCACAACTGTCCCACCAGGTAGTGGATAAAGTAAAATGAGTAATTTTTAGTGCATCTTTTTTCTTTTCTGTTGTGCTGAGCATGGAAACGACCAGTATAAAATACTAGCACAAACTTGCAGCATGAAGTACCTCCAGTAGTGCTGCTGCTAAATAAGTGTAAACTCAGCTGAGACTGTGCATGTATGTTTTATTTTCATTCCTCAGAGAGGCTCATCTATTTGTCTCATAGAAGCAAAGCAAAGAAGCAAAGCTACATGTGCATCACAAACAGAAAAAATGTGATCTAACCCCGCTCTGTGTGGTAGAAGGTAATGCTGCCAGATGGTCACCTGCTATCCTGCAGGTGTTATAGTACTTCTTTAAGGAAATGAACTGCTTTTGCTGTTATTAAAGCATTTAAAAGCCATTCAAACAAATAGAACACCAGGAAGAGGCAGATCTAAGAGATTGAAGTAGAAAAGTAGCAGTCATTCTTGTGTGATTAACAGAAAAATCACTACTGGTATTGACATTCAGGAGTTTGTAGTTCCTTTAAGATTTCTACATCCCATTGAAATGAATGGGTACTACTTAAGAACTATATTCAGATTTAACAGCACATTGATCTGTTACCCATTTGAATTGTCATGGCTTCTATTATCACTTTACAAAGCTAGACATTTATTTCACACAGAGTGAAAGCTTAGTGTCTCAGAACTCCTCTTGACATACTTCAGATTGCAATGCTTTGAATCCCATTGCTATTTATTTCCTCAGCGTCATTTGCTGTGTATTTTCATGGCACCAAGTCCTAGTCCCATTGACAGTGGAAGTTTTGCAGATGGCTGTAGTAATATGTGATGTTGACCTTCTAGATTAAACCCTTAAGATGAATATGGAAGGAAGAAACAGCCTGTTCTGATAATGTTAAGGTGACTGGATGTTTCTAGATGGAAAATGATGCTGCCTTTTCAACCGCCACCGCTCAGCACAGGTGTAGCAATGGTAGTAGAGGAATCGAGGGGTTGCTTCCTCTCATGTCAATGGAGGTCAGCTTCTCTGTGGAGAAATTACACTTCACTAAGTTCATTTAAACAAAGATGCACCCATGTCTGAATCCCTTTGAGAGAACTTTGTTCCTTGTGTCGCAGTAAAAACCTAGCTGGGCTAAGTGTATTAGGGACTAGGGGGTTTCTTGCTATTAAAAGTAAGCTGTTAAGTTTAAAACATTTCTTAATTCCATCTTGTATTGCTCCTATGTGAGCTCTGAATATAAAATTGCTTACTTAAAAGAGTATTTTCTGTGTGTGGATGACATGATTTATGCCTCCACTTGCCTCTGGAGAATAGGGAAAATTGTGTTGGTAACTTTGGCAGGGTTTGAACTAAAGCAAGTTCTTGGCCAAGAACAGTCAGCTTACACAATCTTCAGCTGGGATCTGATACTACCAGAGTATCTTCATGACCTTCCACCACATCCTTTATTGTGTTCAGTTTCCCTAGGAGTGGCCTATTGAAATGGTCAGAACTTCCTCATGGTCCCTTGTGCTATGGGCAGAGACGTTTGCTTTGGAGAGCTTCACGTAACAGTAGGGTGCGACTGTGGAATGGAAACCATTCAGAATGCACGGTGTAAAATTGGGTTGAGAAGGCTCCTCACAACAGTTGTGTGGGTGTGGAAGGTGATGTAGTATTTATCCATGTGCAGATGCCTACATATTTGACTTCATGTCTGCAGTGGTTTTTGGGATAATAACAAATGATACTGCAATTGCTCAAAGCAGTAGGAGAGTGAAAGGTGCACATCTACTGAATGATTAATACTGTGAAACATTGGAAAGCAAGATTGAGGTTATGAACTCTTGGCAGGAAAGGTTGGGAAATTGTGGGCCACAGCTGTGTGTCTCTGAGACAAATACAGCTTCACCTGGACAGAAGTGATAAGATTTTCACCTTCTCAGCTTCTACCTTCTTGTGTCTTTCTCACTGCACTGACATCCTGTATTCCTAGTACAGCATCATGCTGTTCTTCCAGTTGCACTCCATTTTTCATCTGCTGAGAGATGGAGGAATACAACAGTGCCACAACTGGCTCCTGTGTCTCTGTAGCCAAGACACTGCAGTGCAGGCCCATGGTCATGATATTCTCAGCATGGAAGTGCATTGCCATTATGGGAACATGAATGGGGATGCACTTCAGCACTTAACAAACACATGGAAGACTTGATCCTCTCTCCCTTTTGAACCACTCTCTTTGGTCATTTTGCAAATGCTTAAAGTCTACCCTAATTAATTCCTTGTTTTAAAGTTTCCTTTGAGTTGTGTCACCACTTAAGCACTACTTGCTTTATGTCAGTTTTCATACCTCTCTTTTTTCCACAGTTAAGTAGTACAGATTATTAAGTGGGCTAATGCTGCAGTCTCTGTATGTGAGAAGTTGGTCATTGGTGTTCACTAAGAGCTAATGGAGATACTGCAATAACAAGGTTGAACCTTTATAAATCAACCAGCAGTTGGAGAACTGCAGACTATTTCTAAATCCTCTGAGTCTATAGAAAAGGTAAAATACTTAAATCTTCATTTTGTGATCAGAAGGCAGCATGAAAGAGAAATTTATTCTCTGATAGCAATATCATGTACAACAATATAGATAAGAGATGGTGGATATCTTTCTTAAATTATTTCCTTTTATGGTTAATACATGCACTAAAACGAAAGATGAATGAGAGGCTGGTGAGATTAATCAGGCCATATGCTGCAATTCATTGATAGTGAATGTAAGAATAATGAATGTCAATCAGTTGCTATTAAATGTAATGGCGAGTCATTTACCACCTCATTAAAAGATCAGGACACCCGATTTGCTTGTATGTGAATAGCAAAACAAATAGTAATTAAAATTTTCTAATAGGGCATTGCATTCTCTTGGGGTGTATCAGGGCACAGCCTAATACACACGGACAAGAAAATTGTACCTCCAAAGTAGTGTCTGTAGGTATGTGGATGAATTTTGTGTGTGTGTGTACATACTGCGTTTTGTCAAGATTTGTCATCAAGGGGAAGTACTGCTTTTTACTTGTTTTAGTATTTGCTGCAGCACCTGGATGTTTTTGAGGTTGTTCCCTAGTTCATGTACAGGAGACTCTGAGGTTCAACAGTGCCATCCTGTGGATGATGTTAAAGATCTGAAAGCTCTGGCAGATAAATAAATGACCTCAACAGGATAAATCATCACAGAATATCAGATACTGTATGTCCCCATGCAATCAGCTAAAAATCTCCCTCTGGTAGTCAGTCAGACTAATTATTACTTTTCTGTCCAGAGAATTAATAACCTAAACGTATTATAACCAACGGTAAATTATTTCAAGCAAGCTGATGAGCAGGGTATTAGTTAGTTTTATTCTGTTGCTGAGAAGTGTGTTTTTAATCATCTCAGTGTGGTTTTAATGATCTTGGAATTTATTTTTGCAGAGAATGCCAAAATCAAAGGCAACTATGTAAATTCAAATAAGCATCCCTATAAAGACATATCTGGACTTCTTTAGAGAGGCATTAGATGGAAGCTAAGACTAGTTAGCTTTCATGTTTCATAACCAGAAAATGCGAATTTTCAAACAACCTTGAATATTAAGCTGGATGATTTGAACAACTACGCACAATACCTTTAATTGCAGAAATAGGAGGGCAGGATTAAAGTACGAAGTTTCGTTGACTGAAAAAATTTTCTGCTCAGAATACTTGGGGAACTTTCTGTTCATGGAGTGAATATCATGTGGGTAAAAACCCACAAAACTTTCTCTCATTAGGGAGCAGTTGGGGGATCAATGAGTAACTGTAGATCAAACTATTTCATCTATGGTTTTCATTTTGCTTGCCTAAGCAAATTGTAAGGAAAGTGAATGGTGTTTATTTGGAAATGAGCAGGGAAATAAAAGGGCAAGCTGGTCAGCGGAAAGTTCTGCTCACTTTTCTTTCTCACTTTTCAAACCCTGCTGTTTTGGGGTGCTGGAGGGGCAAGGGGTGTGATGTCTGTGTGCTGCCTTTGCCTGAAGGGTCAGGGAGCTGGGTGTAGCTCCAGGTTCTGTGGAGCTGCACAATCTCTTTGGTTTGCAGGAATTTCTCCTTTGCTTTCTCCATGCCTGTCACAGAAATTACTCCTTTGCTTTCCACAGCTAAAGGCAATCTGTGAGTCGCAGTACATGACACTGGATGATTTGATTACAGCAAGGAAACACCCAGTCACAAACTCCAGTGTTATTCTTGGATAGTAAAAAATGGTGACATAATTTGTGGTTCCAAAGTCTTCAAAAACACTTATTTATAGATTCCATATATCTGTTTGCCAGGCTCACTTAAAAGAGCAAAAGGTGATCACCAGTGATAAGACATACCATTAATTCCCATGAATATGAAAAGATAAATATGAATTATTCCCATTCTTTAATTGTAAATATGAATAATTCCAACTAGAAGATTAGTTTAACACAGTTTTAATGATTTAACTTTCATCTAGCATATTTTGACAAAAAAAATCTTCTAGTCTAACAAAAGCCTTGCATCTATGTAGTTTTGTCCTTTTTAAAGTAGGCTAACCTGTTTTGAATGTTGGCACAGTGGAAGTTTTGAGATTGAGGCCTTAATTTCAGGAGGTTCTACATTGAATTCTGTTTTAAAGGTATCTGCTATTAATAATTTTAAATGTAGTCTTCTGCAAGTGTTACTTTCTACTTGTACTGTAAAGAAGGTAAATGAGAGCAATATTTCCTACTCCTTTGTATACTGTATGCTAATAGTTCTTAGTTCTCTCCTTATGTGGGTTCTCTGTGCTCTCTCAGCTATTTTTTCCATCTTTATTTTTGCTCTTACACTTCACTTAACAGTGTTCCTGGCTTGAATACCATATTTCAATTGAGGTAACAGATTTTTTGTTTTTAAATTAAACAAATGCTATTTTTACTATTGCTTTTTCTCGTTCTTTGTCTTGGCATGTTATTTTGATTTTTCCGATCACCAGTGTACATGGAGCACTCACCTTCTGCACTGTCAGGCTGCAGTGAGACCCATTTCCCACTTCAGGAGTTTTTATGTTCATGTGGACAGGAACGATGCTTATGTGTGGGGGTGTTTCCTGGTTTGTCAACTCTGAATGGAGCCCTTTGGTTTGCATTGCACTGTGAGCAGTGCTCATAGTCCTTCCTCCAGACTGGATCTCCAATTCAAACTGCTGCTGGAAGCCAGCATTAGATCCAATCCATCCCATCAGGTAAGGGTTGCAGTAGGCAAATTGGGCGCTGCAAACAGCAGAGTGGCTGCAGGTGTTCATCCCCTCACAGTAGTGGGAATGTGCTCTGCTTTGTTCTGCATTTGGGACCACTCTGAAACAGCTGTGAATTTGTGTAATCTCTGTGCATAGACATGCACAGCCTCTGCACGTGTGTGTGCACACTCACTGCATTTATAGATAGAGATACAGTTAACTGTAAATTTCCGTGTTAAATTAGAAAACTGGTTTATTCAGTTTCTGTATTTTAATGGAGTTGGATAAGTACTCATCTGCCCTATGTGTGTTCTGTAGCCTCTAGGAGATTTCACAGTAACTCCTGTGTCACTGTGTTTGTCTTTACAGCACGTCTGTCATACTTCAGTTCAACCAGTCCCTCTAAGGTGAAGGCATAAGATTTTAGTATTATTAATGCCTCATTTCTTCTAGTTAATGATCTTTTCAAGTATTTCATCTTCTTTGTGATTTACCTTCCATGTCAGATAAAGATCTTATATAAGCTAAGTATTATGAAATAATAGAAACCTTTATTCTATTTGAATACAGTCAGGATAAATGAATCCAGTAGAGAATCTGATGTTAAACAGGTGCAGCATTGCACATGTAAAATCAGGGTAAGTTCTCTGAACGCTTGGATCTTAACAGATGTGTTCTTTTTCTCCATATGTTATAACAAAATAAGGATTTGCTCTGAAAGTATTGACACAAACACTAACCAGTCTTGGCAAACACAAAACTGTGTGCCTTACACAGTATCAGCTGTGGCTATTAATTAACTTTAAATAAACATGTGCATTAAATAGCTGTAAAGCACATATATGTATAAACAAAATCAGTTTTTGTCAGAAAATAATTTTTTTTTGCTTTCTTGTTTACTGATGCCTAGACAAATGCTGCATCTTCAAAACAACATCTGTCAAACCGATTTTCATCAGATTAAGTATATCCTCAGAGCAACCATCACAGCTTACAAAATACTGGAAATGTAGGTTATGCTTTGCATAAAACACCAATAGAATTTAAAGCACTTGAAAATGTTTTAAAAATATACCAATGATAGCTTGTGCCTGTTCTCCATTTTTGTTTCTATTTTCAGGAGGTTCTTGGGAAAGATAATGAAGGATGTTGCAACGCTGCAATCCCAGTAGATGTCTCTGAGTGCAATTACAGAGTTATGGTCCTGGCAGCTAATCTGGGTCCACAAAAGCCCATGGTTTGGAAGTCTGGCAGTAGGGATTGAATTTATTATGACAAAGTTCATCTGTGGAAAGATTTCTCTCATTAGGAATGAAATTAAAGCATGAATCAGTGACTGATTATCCAGGCCTTTCTGTGATCCGTTGAATTCTTCATTAGTATAGATGTGTGATTATATGTGCTCTGGCCTGGTTCTGGTTCTATAGATCATCAAAGATAATGAATAAAATTAATTTTTTAAAGATTTTTTTCTGAAACAATGTAATTTGGTAAAAATGTAAGGAAAGCCAGTGGCTTTGACATAGAACATAAATACTGATGCACTCAATCATTCGCATGTCTGGCCAGCTTTCTGGCTTTTTCCCTGCTACAGGATAATTAATGCATGGAAATGAGCTTCTTATTAGGCTGGTGTGTCTTCCATAGGAGTGGAGCATTTTGCCTGTGTAATGAGTTAAGTAGAGAGGTGAAGCCTCATTACTGTGTGCACCCGCAGCTGATGATGGAGACCCAGGGCAGCCAGAAACAAATTCCAGGGTTTCTGTAAGATCTCCGTGGGTGGAGGGTAGAGGCACTTGAGCTGGAAGCCAGGTCAGCGTTCCCATTAGTTCTTCTGTTTAAAAGCTGGAAATCTAGCATAAAGCAGGAAGAGTCCAGTCAAAATTCCATGGAGAGGACAAACAAGGGGGAATTCCAGTTGAGGAGAAAACTGTTCCAGCTGCATCTGGGAGTAGATACATTTTTGCAACTCTGATTTCCTGTTAGGTTGTTCCCTCTGTGTCAGCACTATCCTAGAATGTTCCACATGAATCCTAGGTGAGGTGTTTTGGTGCCTTACCGCACACCTGTGGGAGAGCCCTAATCGGTGTCCTGTTTGCAAGACAGTGTAACTAAAGACAGTCACGGAACCCACTGCATACAAACAAGGCTGAATATGTTACGTCATGTTTGAGTTCAAGATAAATGCTTTGTGTCTAAAGAATATAGTTTTTACCAGGAAAATGGTACTGCTGACTTTCATCTTCTCTAGAAAGATGTGCTAGCTTCTTCTGCAGTACTACCTGAAGCATAAACCTCAGACTGGATTTTAGCTTACCTGAAAATGACAGTGATCTTTACAGGATCTTCAGCCTAATTCCTGAGACAAAAGAACATACAATTAAGTTAAAATAAGTATAGAAATCTCCCAAAAATTCTAACTCTATCCAGCTCTGTCATGTACTTGGGAAACTTAACACTTGCAGGTTTGGTTCCTTTGAATATTAGTAGCATGACATTTCAACAGGAGGTGTGGGTTTCTGAGAACATTTTGCAATTTGCAGTGGTAAAAGCTGTGTTCGAAATGACCATTATGCAAGAGATTCCTTTTGGTTGTCATTTTTGGCCAAAGCCATGGAGCATTGCTTTTAAAGCATGTTTTTAAAGCAAGAATTATGAACCACACAGCAGGTAATACAGTGTGGTAGCCAGTGAACAGGTCGTGGCACATTCAGCAAATACAGGCTCTCTTGGGGAAATGTTGATTTGAATTTCATGCATCATTCAAGCATAATGAACATTGAAAGGTCATGTTAAGAATATAAAAAAAAATCCATCTGATTTGACTTTTTCACTATCCAGTATTGTTAATAACACAATGTCAAGTAAAAACCAGTTTCTCTGAGTGTGACTAAAGCCAGATTGCATGTATAGTTCAAGAATAAATTGCCACACCTTTTGTTTTTTTCATTTACTGTTCATTTCCTTTATAGTGTCATGGTGCTAGTTTGTGAATTGTACCTTGAGCCACTGCAGTATATCTGTATTTTCTCAGTGAGAGTTATTTCTTTGAGATTGTTACTCAGCATCCAATAAGTCTCATGCAGACTGTAACATACTAATTGGCTCAGTACAATTAGAATGAAACTGAAGTGTTTTGCTATTGATCTCTGCTTGTTACTAGTTTGTACTGACAGAAAATTAGATTAAAAAAGTCTAATATAGCTATCAAAACATTATTTCTTATTGCAGGAAATATCACTCTTACTCTTCCATGGAAGTATTTTAGAGCAGAACTCCCTTCCTTTCTCCTTTTTTTCTCATCTTGTCTTTCTGAGTTTTTAAAAATTTCTAGGATATATGCTGAGCCTTGTTAAATAACCAGGCTGTTCAGAGACTGAGTAGCAATACCATGACTTAAACAGGGTTCAGACAATATTTATGAGTTCATTATATCAAGTCTAATACTGTGCTGCTTGTTATCTTAACTTCACACAACATCATGTTAATAAATTTTTACAAGCTGTGTAGTTGTAAAATGCATCATAGTAATCACTATCATTCCTCTAATAAGTCATTTGAGTTGTGTTTCCTTTGTGTTGTTCCAACCTCGTGAGCCATAACATTTCAGGGTAGAACCCTTCTTGCTGTCCAGGTTAATGAACCACCTGCTCTGACTCCTCAGTTACAGATGTTCTCAGAGGGAGGCACACCTTCACCTCCCCACTGCTTCCCTTTGCAGTGCCTCGGGTTACATGGTTTTCTTACAGGAGAATTACCTCTATTGAGGAGATTTTCTGGAGCTCCAGGTCTCCAGCCTTCTGCAGATTCCATGCAGGTGTGTGGTTTTACTTGCCATAGAGCCCACTGAGGTTGCTGAGTGTCTGTAAATTCAGATGCTGGCAATGCCAGCAGGGCGGGCAGTTGGACGTGGCTGTACTGTGGCCTCCAGGCAGAGGTGGTCAGTTCAGGAGATCAGTGACCCAGGGAAACCGGTGGCTCATGCTGACCAAGCTTCAGAGAACTCCAGCTGTGGAGAGTCTCTTCCTGTTGGTGTGGGTAGAGGGTCTGCAAATGAAAAACCAGGAAACGCTTTGCTTTATGTTTTTTAATATTTGTTTTATTACAGACATGTTCCTCTTTCTTGTAAGAGAGTAGACTACCTGCTTGAAAATCTATGATTTAAAGTACTCATGTTGCTCATTGTGAGACTCAGAATCCAAATTCATTTGATTGACAGATGTAAACTGGAAATTTATTCTCTAACACAGCAGTGACTTTAGTTCAGCTGCAGTTTTCATTGTGCAATACAAATACACTAAGCCTAAAGTACTGCTGGCAGCTTATGAGTAAAATTTGAGGATTAAGAAACCAATGCAAACAAAGACTCTCTGCTTTAAGTAAGAAGCAGTATTGTTGGACTAGCCTCTTACTGCTGTCGCAATCAATGTGAAGTAATAGCAGCCAAAACCTACTGGTCTGGGTTTGGCTGCAGTAAGTACTACTAAGGCAATAGTCATGTGAAGAGGAAATTTGTCTTCTCTATTTGAAACATTAATCAGTTGCCAAAAATGCCACCTTTTTTTTGCGTTGTATGTGTGATGTCCTTTTCATTTTTACCTTCTACATAACTGGTACAAATAATCCTTCTTATTTTTTTCAGCCCACCTAAACCAGCGGTGTTCATCTCCGGTGTCATTGCTAGGGTAAGATTATCAGTAAATTTCTCTCAGTCATAGCAAAATTACTGTAAGCTTTTCAGAATTATCTCCAATCAGAGCAAAATTAATAGTTTTCATACCCCTTTCTCTTTTGTGAGAAGAGGCTTTATGTTTTCTATATTCGTGTAAGGCCCTTTGAGCATTCTTCCTGGATTTGTGTGAAATTGAAATTATTCATTGAAATTATTTCCACTGTTTTCCTTTGAATTTTAGCACTTTAAGTTTATTGGATCATCTTTTTGTATCTAAGCTAGATATTACTGCATTCATTTCCTTTGGAAGCGGCTGCATATTAAACTGCTGCTGTAGCTTGATCTGTGATGAAGAGTAGCACTCCTGCCTGTAAGGGTACATGCTCGAAGATAGTGTGTTTCAGCTGCCATATGTGCCTTGAGGTACTTGGGATTCAGGGTGTTATTCCCTGGACTTTCAGAGCAGGCAGGACCTGTAAATCCTTAGTATTAACTAACCATTAATCATATGATCAGTAATTCGTGCCTTATGCGTTGTGACAGGGTTTTTATCATGGCTTTATGTGATGGTTACCGTACATCACTGGGGTTTGTAATGTGGTTTACTGTACGATGCTGTGGTTGTGTCGGATCCCATCAGTGGAAAGGGTAAGCTGATGCCATTTTCCTTGGCCCATAAGGAATGGGTAATAGGCAGCACCAGGGGAGAGAAGGTAGAAAATCTTGAGTCTGAGGAGAGGAGATCTTTGAAACTTGGAAGCAACTTGGAGTAGAGAAAAAAATACAAAATCTAACAAGTTAATATAGTGATTAAATCAGAACCAAAACAAAACTGTGCAAGATTGTTGCCCTGTGAGCCAGTGGAGTACCGGGAGCTTCAGGCTTATGGTATGTTTGTCCCACTTTCTGAAGAGGGAGGTTGTGGTGCTATTGTCCCCCTGTCACTGAGCTCTGATAGTATTTGTTCCCTGTTGCATTTTGAAAGCTTCATGGGACTGACCCTAGAAATGGCAGTGGTAAATAGGTGACATGTGGGTTACACCTGAACTGAGACTGCCCAACAGCAGCAACCAACCTGAGAGCTAACACTAGCAGACCTGGTTAAAAGAGCATATTAAACTTAAAAGCCAGCCACCCCTAAGATCTGAGTCATAAGTAGTTTTAGATCCTGCTTTCTTCCTAAAGATCTGGCATTGTTTAGCCTGGAAAAGAGAAGGCTTTGGAGTGACTTAACTGCAGCCCTCCATTGCCTGAAGGGAACCTACAAGAAAGATGGAGAGAGTCTAATTACGAAAGCATGGAATGACAAGACAAGGGGAAGTGGATTCAGACTGAAAGAGCAGGTTTAGATCAGATGTTAAGAAAAATTCTTTACTGCGGGGGTGGCGAGGCACTGGAACAGGTTGTCCAGAGAAGTTGTGGGTGCCCCATCCTTGGAATTCTTCACAGCCAGGTTGGATGGAGTCCTGAGCAGCCTGGTGTAGTGGAAGACATCCCTGTCTTGTAGCATTGTGGTTGAAACTGGGTGATCTTTAAGGTCCCTTCCAACCCAGGCCATTCTATTATTCTGGTTCCTACAGCAGGCTTTTTGTGCAGGTAGTTTTTCATGCTGCCTTAACTTACTTTTAAAATAGTCTGTTCTTTCTAGTGGCTTTGTGAAAACCAAACACCTCTGAGGATAGGAATATTTGGGTTTTTTCCCCCTCGGGTCACATTAAGATACTGTATTATTGGATACTGTGTGTAACGGAAGAAGTGAAACTTGCATAAGAAAAATTTTGAAGTTGGCTAAAAGAACAGATAAACAGAATGTGTGCAGGGGGACTCCAAAGTAACATGCAACTCTGTTTTCCATCTGATTTTCACAGTTTTTAGAACTTAGATCAATTTGAACTGGAAAGTACACTTTTAAGATTCCTAAACATTTCCTGCTGTGTTCTTCGAACAGGGTGATAAGGACTTCCCTCCAGCTGCAGCTCAGGTGGCTCATCAGAAACCACATCCTTCTGTGGAAAAGCTTCCTCACCCACAGCACGTCAAACAGCACATCCACCAGCCTCGCAAATGAGCTCCCCCGTCAGGATCTCTGCCGAACTGCTCTCAGTGACTAAGTTTTCAAGAGAAGACAAAAACACTTTAGGATTCACACTGTCAAACCAGTAAAATTGACCTCTAAAATAATACGCTGTTTCTTTTACTTTAATTCTTAAGGGTTAATAAGAATGAAGACATTGTTCAGTTGTTATGCCAGATGGAAAATTCTGTATTGAGTGTTTGCTGATCAGGGGTGCTTTTTAGTAAGATTTTCTTATTGCCAAGATAAAAACTTTAGTATGAATAATATGATTAATGAGCTTAAAATTTGTACTTTTAGTTGTGGACTCAAAATAGCAGATAGTTAATGTAGTTTTTATGCTAAGCCAGTAAGGAAGAACAGCCCTTTTGTACTGGTACCTTTACTGTCTGGAGGGAGTTGGTTGTGTGTGTTGAGACAGAAGTCAGCAGTTGTCTTGACTACATAGAACCCTTGCAGCCTTCAGAATCCTACGATGTTAAACCCCAGTGCCCTCTGGATTCAGCCAGGGAGATGATAAAAGGGCCCTCTTACATTCCCAAGTGGGCAGAGATCCAGCTGAATCTTCTTTACACCCCTTTGCACTCGCACAGTCTTGCTGAGATTTTTCCCTCTGGTATTCTATGGGTATGGAGAGGAGAGAGAAATCAAAGTTACAAGAACACTGCTGCTGTAGACAACTTATCTGTGATCTCATGGGGCTCACTGGGGGCTCTATTTCTGAGGTGATGATTTCCCATTCCAATAACAAGCTGAAGGAGTTCATGACCCTCCGTATTGAACTTAAAATAAGTTGGTGAAAAATCTGTTTACCTTTTTTAATTTAGAATTTGAGATGACCATTTGAAATTAAGAGATACCATTATTAAATATGTTTATGATCCAACCTCTTTTGCACATCATGTTTTTTCCTAGTCTTATTATTCTGAAGGACAGTAGTGATATGAGGGAGTAAAAGAAAGTTTTCAAATAAAGAAATTGTTTTAGTTTTAACCACATAATTAAATTGATTTCTCAGTTCAAAATCACTTAGCTCTTTCATTTTCCTTCTGTACCTCATCTCTGTAAAAACCAGGAAAAAAATTCATACATTCTACCTATATTTTTAAAGTGTCCTTCTATTTTTAACTTGACTACAAATACAATATAGCCTTTAGTACTCTCCAGGTTTATGAAGTTTCTAATGATGTCAAAAAAGTGGGAGCTAATGCTGCAACCATTTCCCTGGAAAATCAGTGAAATTTTGGGGTCACTTGGGGCTTTACCAGTTCATTTATGGTTAAAAAACAGTGAGGAAAGTTTAAAAAAAATATTTTTTAAAAATTCTTCAGATTAAACAATTATTTCCTGAGTAGCTGATTTAAAACAACAGCAACAAAATAATGGGAAGTATGGCCCGTTTCCCAAGTGGAATAACTCACTTCATGTGGGTGTGAGGGACCTGACATTTCCATCTCTTTGCAGGCTTGAAATGGAAATGATGTTTTGCAAGTTTTATGCATGGATATATTTATTCTAAACCCAAGGAAGGATGTACACTCTATATATGCAGCCCTTATTTTCAATTTAATTAGATAACCATACTTGCCTTAAGGAACGAGTGTTGTTTGTAAGAATTATTCTGTATTAGAATATGCGTAACTTTTCAAATCTGCTTTCTGTCTCTGATGTCGGTGCAGCAGAAGCCTTGTTTGTAGCTGCTTATGAGTGTACAAGTGATTCATACCTGAGCAACCCATTCATTAGGGTAGCATTGTTGAGCCTCTTGGAATCTCTACAGGAGACGCTTTGCTGGCAGGAATGTTTGCAGACTTGGGACAGGAGGCGGTTGATGGTGCAGCCTGGAGCTGTCTGTGTGCTGCATCAGCAGTGGAGCAGATCCTCGCAGGCACTTCTGGTACCTGCTGGCCTGAGGGGGAGCTGGGTGGGATTCAGCTCTGCCTCGTGCTGTGCCTACATCTGAGGCACTGTCTAGACCCCAGTGTAGTCAGTGGTGGTGCAGTCAGGACAGTAAGTAGAGTTTAGGTACGGCATGATTGACCAAAGGGAAGTGTCCTTCAGGATGAGCTGGACCACTCTTGGCTATGCTGACTGCAGTGGAAAACTGAACCTCAGTGTGGAGGTGAGGTGGGGTTGGGTACCTCTGCTCCATGTCTTGTAACAGCTGGTAAAAATGCTTTGGAAAGCCACACCACATCTCCATTCCGACAGTAAAAGTTAGGAGCACGGATGCTTTTGAATTACAAACTACTGCTCCTGGTTGTTAATGCAATATATACAGCATATATAAACAATACCTGATTTTTGTCTTTGATTACTTAGATAGATATGTGAGTTTGTACAATGGAGTATGGCTCTTAAGATAGCTTTAGTGGCTTTTTAGAGTGCAGGAATTAGTATATGATTAGAAAATGTCTCTGTATGAAAGCATATTATATACTGTTGGGAGGTATCCATGTTTATACATAGATGTCCTTACCAAAGCATTACCTTCTCCAAAATAATCATAACTGGTGAACTGGATTTCTTACTGATGGTTATTGATACTTTTAAAATATGTTGCAATAGCATATAAGCACAGGAGATGTTGAGATGTTACCTTGAAATGACTGCAAAAGAAATTTTGTGTAATTGTCAATGTGGCAATAATGCAACAATAAAGCATGAAGTTGTATATTGGGCTCTTTTTTCCTGTAAGTGCAATGTAAATCAGCAAGGTGCAGCTTTGTGGGATTTATGGGATTTTATTACAGACTGCTGCATGACTAATCAAGATTTTATAGATAGTGAAATTTATTATGAAGTTTTATGACATGGTGGATGAGCTGTTTTGAATAGTCCAGTCTCATGTAAAATAAAAAGTAGATGCTACCAGCTAGAATGGGAGTTGCTGTTTTCCACTTTAAAATTGGAGGTGCTCGCTCGGCTCCTTTGAAGCTAGAGAATCTAATCCTGGTACTAAATGAGGATGGTAAGGGAAATTAAATGTAACATTTTCCATTGCTTTGCGAGTTCTAGTCTTTCAGAAAAAGCAAGTATTGTAATCAGAAGAGGTGGCAAGCTTTTCATAAAGCTGCAGTTAACATTATGTAATGCATGCCAGAACATAAGTAATTTGCTGAAGAATCTGGAGAAATTGCCACAGTGTTTCCGGGACCTTTCTGGTACTTTGGGCATCCCTCCTGTGTTTAGTGTTTGTGTGGTGTGTGTATAATACAGCAAATGTATGTGATACAGTGCAGAGATGATAGCTGCTGCTCTGGGTCTACTGCAACGTTACATCCTTAGACTCCGTGCTCACATAATCACAGAATTGTTTAGGTTGGAAAAGACCCTTAAAGTTATGGAGTCCAGGCATTAACCCAGCGCTGCCAAGTCCACTGCTAAACCATGTCCCTTCGAGCAACATCCGTGCATCTTTTAAGTACCTCCAGGGGTGGTGACTCAACCACTTCCCTGGGCAGCCTGTTCTAAAGCTTGACAACCGTTTCGGTGAACAAAGTTTTCCTCATACACAATCTAAACCTCCCCTGGCACAACTTGAGGCCATCTCCTCTTACGCTGTCGCTTGTTACTTAGGAGAAGAGACCAACCCCACCTTGCAACAATGTCCTTACAGGTAGTTGTAAAGAGCAATAGGGTCTCCCCTCAGCCTCCTTTTCATGCTACATTATTCAAAAGGTATCTTCTTTAAATAAAGTTTTGGGAAAATACATGTGCATGATGTCTGGCATGCTGTTGATTGAGTCATCCATCGTTACTCCAAATTCCATGGCCTTGTCATCAGCAGAATTGCAAATGTTATTAGTAATTAGAAATTATTTACTTCTGTGTCAGCAGTATGATCTACCCTTTTGTCACCAGATGCCTTGAAACAGAAGTCTTGAACAATTTTCAACAGCAGTGTGATCATCGTATGCTCCTGGCTGTTTATTGGAAATACAGCAGTCTTCCATACAAAGTTGAAGGGAATGAATGGCTATATGTTTTTATCCCCTAGGAATAACTTTATTCTGAATACTCGCCATCTTCATGGGGTAGGGAGGTGTGGGCTTTATAAGCCACTTCTTGTGACCCCTTCAGATTTGGGTGTATTAAGTTTAAAATGAGATTTAAGTCTAGGCTAATGCCTTAAGATGTTGGATTAATACACATAATTGCATTTTAGAAAATGTGGGGATGTCAGTATGGGTACAGTTACCTTTGCAACAGGGGGATATGTTGCTGGTTGGAGGCTGCAGTGATGTAAAGAAGACAAATCTCTGTTTTAATTTAAATTCTTTGCACAGAAGCATCTCACAAGATAAAGACATTTAAATATACCTGGTTACAGCTAACATTATCTGCTCTATAAGGATGCAGAGGGATGCAGATCATAGTGACTGGCTGACTCTGCAAGAAGAAACTGAGTCAAGTCTGCAGCAGTAAATCACTGGATTTCTTCAGCAAATGGGTAAAATAAATCTGCATTGTAGCTGTAACCTTTGGTAAGAGCTGTGCGTGATTGTATTATATAAAATTAGTAAAGGTAATTTCTTAGAAAGGTGGAGGTTTGTATTTTGCTTGTCCCTGTGGTGTTTTGGGTCTCCTTCAAGACTGTGCACATATTGATTTTCCTCATCTCCCCATCAGAGTAAAGACTGCATCTAGTGTAAACTATTTCTTGAATATTTTCATAAAATGGAAGCACTAGCATTCAGATACGAGGCCTGAGAGGAGGGGTGGAGTGCATTGTCTTTGACAAAGCACTCCCTGAACAAGGAAGTAATTTCTATTGCAGTGACTGTTTCCCATCCCTTCAGAATGCTGATCAGAGGTGAGAAAAAAAATATGATACCTCTTTCTGGGAATGTAATTTATTATTATTTGGAGCTGACAGGCATGCATGGTTGCTGATGATTTTTTGCAAAACACAGAATGCTGTCAATGACAAAATTGAAATGCAGGATACTAAAGCCATGGCAAGCAAAGATCTTGCAAGTGACCTTGAAAGAAGCCCTGTAACATAATCTCTGCTGTCCAGCTTATATTGGAGGTATTTTTAGAAAACATGAGTGTCTGGAATTCTATAGGTCACTTGTAGCTTTAGAAAAAGAAAAGCATTAGTAATCCACAGTGATTTTAAGGATTATGAAAATTGGTTAGCTACTAATGACCCTGGAGCTCGCATCAACGTCAGTAAGGTAACGTCATTTTACCTTTGGTGTATTCTCACATTGTCCAGACTGAAGCTGGTTCAGCAAAATTATTTTTATCCTCCTTTCTGGCACAGAAGCAAGTGGCAGGTTATGAAGGTGTGTAAAAGGAGTTCTTACAAGCCATGTGTGGTAGCTGTCTCAGGTGTCAATGGGTATCTAATACCACATTAAGATGGATAGTGACATCACTTTGTTACTCATAGAGGGGTGAGTGAACTGGAGAGCACAGCAGGGAGATCACGGTTTCCAGATCACAGAATATTCTGAGTTGGAAGTGGATCCGAAAACAAGGATCCAACAAGTCCAACTCTTCAGTGAATGGCCCATGTGGGGATTGGACCCACAGCCCTTGTGTGATTAGCACCATGCTCTGGCCAACTGAGTTAATCTCAGGATCACAATGGAACCCACTTGGCTTCCCCCTTAAATCAGAAGAGGCTTTTGAGATACAGAACAGTGGATTTAGTTAAAATGAAAAGCAAATGTTAGCCACTAATTTCTTCATGCTGATAGTGGCTGAAATGACAAATATCTTGCCATGTTTCAGATGTGACTGAAACCATATGTTCAATGCCTTTCTGAGTAAAATTGCACCAGTGTGCCAGTGTCTGGGTCTGAAGGAAGAGAGGCATCCCATTTTTCCTGGTTTTATGCTTACTTGTGAACCTAATGTATTTAACTGAAAACTTTGCTTGGTATTTAAAAAAAGAAAAAAAGCCTTATTTCTAATATCATGTGCACCTCCTCTTAAGCTGTATTTAATTTTTCAAGTGATATCTCTGAGGAAGATAAAGGTCTTCTGGCTTTGCCTTTTGAAGACCAGCAGACTGGGGCACATGCCAGTGGAATGTTGCACACTTCATTTTATCTTCTGGTCTATTTAAATCAGCAGTGAACAGGAGCTGTGATTAGAGAAGTAAAGCCTTAAATATTAAAAGTAGAACAGTAAATGTATCAGCACAGAAGTGGATTCAGTTCTGCTCTGTAAAACTGTTGTTAGAAGATGATAAGAGAAAAGAAACAGAGCTGTCATATTGTTTCAGAACTGTATACTGGCCATTTCTTATGCTGCTCAGTGACCTCAATTTCCACTGCCTAATTACAAACTGAGAGGACAATTCTTTGATTCATAAATCTACATGTCCTTAAATCTTTTTGCATGGAAGAGGCCTTTGGATGAGGGAAATCTGCAAATGCAAATACATTTTAATAAATTCTGGTTCTTCTAACCTACAAGGTTAAGCATAGAGAAATATATATTGTCTCTCTTCACTGCAAAAAGCTGCACTGGGTCTATGTGCATGTAGGATGTAGAACTAAGACATATTCTAGTTGAACTGAGACCTAATTAGTATTCATTGTGTGCATGTATGCCCCTACAATGAGAGAACAGTCAATTTTAAAAACTAGGTTGTAAGATTTTATTCCTCCCAGAGATGTTAAGCAACGGGAGATCAGATTCTTTGGAACACAACAGTTTGGGTGAACACCTTTAACATCATTTTTGCAGGTAGCTACTCACTTTGTTACATCTGAGTTGCTAATAAAAAGACCCATATCAGAAGCTAATTCCTTACCTAATTCCTTCCCTCTGGACAAGAGATAATGAATAGCAAATGCAAGAATTCTCCTTTTAGGGCCTGATTTATTACCCAGAACATAATAAACATTAGCCTGCTGCTGATGTGACAGTTGTGACAGCTGGAGGGGTTTGGAATGAAAGGCTGAAGCCTTAAATAAGCCTGTCAACTGAGCTTGTTATGAGGATCTTGGTTAAACACTCAGACTTTGCTTTTTGTAGCTCCAAAGAGCTCCTACAACGTCCACACTGAAAACTTCACAGTGAGAGCTGTGCTTTGCATGCCCATGGCTGGCTCACCACCAGCCAGCAGCGGCTAAGGTAAATACTTACAGAAAGTAGAGAGCTTGATCCGAGTATTTATCATGACCCATAATATTCCTCTCCCCTAGATTCAAATGTTTAGTTTGTTTATGCACCTGGTTTTGTTCCTGGCTGTCATGGTGTGCTGTGTGTGTCGCTCTCTGATGGCTGGTCCTTCACAGTAGGAATGACTTTGTTAGTGGGTGCAAGATAAACAGACAGGATCTTAAAAGGCAGAATCTATGCATTAAAAAGTATGGAAATGTTACCAATGTCATCTAAGCAGATCTCTCCTGGAAGATTTAGGATTCCTACAAGTGTAGGTTCCTTCAAGGCAGGTTATTTTCCCATCCCATGCAGGCCACCAGTCTTGTACAGGATTTTTACTTTGTGTTTACAGTCCTGTTAACTTCAGTGATGCTCTCCAAGGAATTAAGGTAAGTTCAGATTTATTTTGCAGGACTAGAGAGTCAAACTAGGTGTTTTACATGAGGTAGAGACCTCCAAACGTCTCTCTTTTCAAACACTGTAAGGTCTATCAACCTGAAAAGTGGTGGAGAAGACTTGTGGGCAGATCCTTTCCTTTATGTGAGTTGTGTTTGTGGAGTTCTGCAGGGGAATGCTGGAGTTAAAGGGCTGGGTCCCATCTTCAGTTCTGCAGCTTGGTCACTGCTAAACCCCTTTTTTAACAGTGATTTCTGGGCTTTTTCCTGACTCACAAATGTGTTACAAACCTCTGGCTTCAGGGCGTGAAATGAAATTCGTCATGCAAAATATGACCCCAGAGTATTGTTGTATAGGCCCCATGATTTCAAAAATAGGGGACTGGAATTCAACAGAGCTCCTTGGAAGAAGGAGCACCTGTCTGTGCAGTGCTCTTTGCTGGAAGAGCAAGTTTAGAAGAAGAGATTATGTGAGTGAAAAATGTGAGTTATTTTGAAAACGGTTGAACAAAATGCTTTAGAGTAAATTAGCTTAGGAGATAGAAGGGAGGGGGAATCACTATTGTAATACACAGGTGTACATGCACATCTTAACATATACATGTTGTATAATTCAGTATACCTGATTTTAATAACTAGGGGAAAAGATCCTAATTTTTCATTTACTAGCAAACAAGCATACCGTCTGTTCCAGCAGAAACAAGCATAAGCCCAACCACAGCCTTTTTTTGAGGAATTATATTAACATTATATAAAAATGTATATTTTAAAAATTATATACTTCATTTATTTACAAAAGCAGTCCCAGGGTTACTGCTCTGAAGTTTCCCTTTTACTTATGTGTTATTTTGCCTATAATCAAGCAAGATTGCAAAGCAATTGGCAAGATGTCTGCTCAGCCTGCCGGTGCTATTGAAATTCTTTTAATAGTCAGAATCAAGCAGGAACTTCACTCTTGATTTATTGTCCTTTATGTTCTGAAAATACAAATATTTCTGTGGCTGAGATTATAGAGTGAAAAGATTAAAGCACAGCACTGCAGGAAGAAGAGCTGTACCAATTACCCTGAGAAGCAATTCTAAATAGCATTAGTACTAGTACTCTGAAAGGTGGCTGAATAAAGATGGCACCTTCATGTTCACTCTGAGAACTGCATTTTGATAGCTTAGCATTTGTACTCCAGGTAAAATGCTAGAGCCAATGTAAATGGAGAACATTACTTTGATAGCATTATAGTTCTAGTGGGTAATATAAGCTACAAGGAATGAATATGAGCCCTGTATATTTTTTCACCTGTTTTTTGCTGGCATTAATAACAATAGAGCTCAAGACTTTTTGCCTTTCACCAGCTGTGCAGTAGAAGCTCTTCAAGTGTAAAAGGAGAGGTGAACTTGTTTGCGTTTCTGTAAACTTCACAGAAATGCTTCTTAAAGAGAAATCTTCAATCCCTGTGCACCTGGAGTCACTGAGAGGCAGCAGCATCTAACATGTAGGCCTGTGTCATCTGCTGGCATCTCAGCCCCCAGTGCTGCCTCTCTCAAGGACAGGCTGTCACGACATTTCATGGCCTGGCTCCTGCCTGTGCCTTGCAAAGCCACAGATTGACTCTGGTGTAGCAACTGGTACTGTTTTGTAGTGGGCTAGACTGCTTAGAGGTGGGAACTCATCCAGGTGTAGGGAGGTGACTAAAAGCAGTGGCTGGGAGAGCATCCAGAGGAGACACCTCGAGATGAACTTGCATCTTTTAACTCCCTGAAACTGCCACTGGATGCCAAAGCATCAGGTGGGCATTTTCTGTAGGTTCGCTGAGGGATGGTTTAGCTGATGCACAGAATTTGGGGAAGCTGTTAATGGAAAACAATGGTGAGATGCTACAGCAACTGAGCTGTTCTAACCTTGGTATTTTGAGAGGGAAATGCTACAGACTTCTCAGAAATGCACCTTGGAAATGCTGATGCCTTGGAGCATCAACAAAGCCTAAAAGGTGTTATAAAGTATCAGAAAGTGTTTTTAAGTGTTCTCAAGATCATTTTGTATTAGAGGTGAGTCTCCTGGTGTTGTTCTGTCCCAGTCAGTTCTCTGGATGATGCAGTGGACAGCCTTTGGTCTTAGCCAGAGGCCAGCATGGAAGACCAGGATGTGATCTCTGCACCCTTCCTTGGTGAGAGTCTCTGAGGTTTGTACGCAAGTGTTATTGATGTAGGAATTTGGAGGGCTGCTGCCAGGGCCACTTCTCAGGACACTGCCTTGCGTGGTCCCTGGGGCTCAGGCACCTCAGAGAGTCCCAGCACGTGAGGCATTTCTGGTGACCAGAGGCATCCAGCTACCAGGAGAGTCTGTGAGGGCTTCTTGTGCTGGTGAGCAGCTGATGGAAGAGGGGCAAAAAAGAGTGTTTCATTCTGGACCACAGGATGTGTTTGGAGTTTCCACCGGGCATAAAATGTGTGGGGTTACCACACCACGTGTGACTGCATCTGCTGGTGATGCTTAACCTAAGAAAAACACACCCTGAGCTCCCCAATAAGCAGTGTTTACTGCAGTGCCTAGAGCATAGTGTTTGTAATACGGACTCAGATTTTAAGGGATTTGGATTTCTAGCCCATTTCAGTGAAAGCTTTTGTTATCTTTCATGGAAATTGATTGCTTACCAGTAAAATCCATGCAGTTTATTGTTACAATTTAATAGGGTTTGCCTGTGAAAACAGATGTGAAAAAGCCTGTGAGTAGCTACATGCCCTGCCAGCATCCCAGCATTCAGTGCCTGACTGAGTAGGTATTTTCTCAAAGAAAAGATGTGGTTAAAATTGAAATTAGCAGAAACACTTTGCAAGGAATCCTGAGAAAGGTATGAGTGGCTCACAAAGTATTTCAGTAGACCTTTCTGCAGGTTTAGGCCTTGCTGCAGAGGTCTGGGTGTAGCATGGTACTCAAGAATTCCCACTTCAACTCCTTCCCACCCCTATGGTTTTCTTGACACTACCCTGAAAATGGGAGCAATGTAGCCTTCTCTGGCATGAGGGAGAGACCTTCAGGCCACAAGGATTTCTTCACTCTTCCATGGGTCTAGGAGTCCAAAGGCTGTTTTGGGTGAATGTAAACCCACAATTCTATAAGAAGATTCATGTTAATACATTAATGTGATTTTTAAATAACTGGGTGGGGGATGATCACTGTTAAATTAGATCTTGGCTTTGTTTGACTTACTGCTGCTGCTGGGTTGCTGCTGCTGCCTCTGCCTCCTCTTTTTCCCTGCCCTGGGTTCATTTAAATTCCCTCTAATTGTCATTCTCAGCTGGCACAAGGCTTTCAGAAGAACCCAGCTAATGGGAAATGGCAACACAGGGATTTAATAGCATTTAAACTGCACAGACCTGACTTTTGCTTTCATAACTTCATAAATCTCTTAAATAGCCCACTGGAATCTTCAAAAGCTGGAACTCTTCAGAAAAGTAGGGCACGATGGTGGTATATGATGCAAAACTTTCTTGGTCTTGCATTTTAGGCTAAGCTTTCCATGTACTTTTTTCTATACAGCAAATATTAATTTATCTAAAGAAACCACTTGGTGGGAAAAACAGGCCAAGGGCACTGTAAGCTTCCTGTTACTCAGAGGGAAGTATACTTTTAAAATGTGTTTTGAAGTAGGATACCTTTAATGTTATATATCCCTACTTTAGGGAATGCATGAGCACTCTTGCCCCTCAGAAGGCGATCTGTGTCCTGGATGTGTCCGGCCTCACCATCACCTGACATCTGAAGATTGCCTCTGGGACTGCCACAGGCTCCACTCTGGCCCCTGCTGTCCCAGCTGCCTCTGCCATCTCTCAAGAACTTTGTGTGCCTTTACAAAGACAAGAGATGACACGTGCTCTGTTTGCTTGACTGACATAGTCTTCATTATGTGGTTTTGTTTCTGTGGATTTTCCCATCCATCCTTTTCCCTCATTACCTGATAACCAAGAGCCGACCTTATGAATTAACTTGGGATTTAGGAAAATATTTCTCTTCAACTGAGGGGTAAACTGAGGCATGCAGGAAATAAGCAAGTCTGACTGGAACAAGCCCTGCACTTGATCCAACACATGCCGACTCAGGAACAGCTGCATCTTTGATGCTTCTGGAATACCAAGATGGTGAGCTTGGCTTTAACCTGTTTTCTTCCCTCAGTGTTTTCTTCAGCCATATCCCTCTGTGGTGGTGGATTTCTTTCTCTCATTCAACCTCACATGCTCTTTACTTTGGTCATATCCGAGCTGACTGGTGTACAACACAGCTCTTCACGATGGTCTCATTTTGTTGCTTTTCCAATTTAACTAATTCTTGCCATTCAATGCCCTAAAAGAAGAGGACTGACCCATATAACCTGGGATGATGATCTTAGGAGAGAAAGAGCCAGAGCCATAATCTGTCATATTTGTAGAATCTTCCTACCATGTTTATAGCTTTTATGCTTTTTGTTTAATTTGGCACATTCTGAAGCTGGGATTTTTTTTCTAGTGGCTACAAATAGCTACAGTTAAGAATGTGATCTGCACCTGGCAATTGAAGAGCATACCTGGAGATAAAGAAGGAAGAGAGGTCTCCGGACAAGCCCTGAGTTTAGAGGCTGGGAGGTGGGCTGTCTGTCTGCAGTACGTGGTTAAATCCCATGGCTGGCTTCTGTACGAGCTGTGTTTTGTAGGAGGCGGCCTTGGGAGACCTGCAGACTGGGAATTACTATAATCCAGCCTGAATGTCGTGAAAGCATGGATTAATATTTCATCTTCTGCCTCTGACTGTTGTCAGGCTGACTTTGTTCCTGAGCAGGGGCTGTGATCCTCAAAAGACAGAGCTGAATTAAAGATTAAGCCAGTGTTTTACTTGATGGAAAGAGAGCAGTTCTCTGTGGAGGACGGTGACAATGCGGCTCTTACCCAGCGCTGCATGTGGGGGTTTAGAGTTTCCCAAATCCAAATGACAGAGCAAAACTGCACCGTGGTGCTGGAGGTGGTGAGAAGGGAAGGATCCCTGGCAGCTGTGAGCCATGTTAATGAAAGTGACACTGGTAATTAGCCGAAGGTGAGCGAGAGGCACTGAGCAGCTCCAGGAGATGCCATTGACTGCTGTGTGTGAGAGAGCTCATCAACAACGAGCTGTAAAAGCGAAACAAGGACCTGCTGGGAAAAATGGAAGCTGCTACGAAACCAGCATGGGTCGACAGAGAGCCCAGGTCAGAGCCTTCCCCCAGGTCAGGGATGTGGCAGGGCAGCCCCCTTTGCTGGAAACAACTCACTTAAGCTGCCACAGCTCTCTGCATGGAAACTGATTTCAGGTTGAATGATTTACATCGCTTTAATCACAAACTGGTTCTGATTGGTTAAGTCAAGTGAATATCAGCCTGATTAAAACCAGCCCAAGAGAGTCTGTGCACATTAGTTCAGCTTTTCAGCTAAAACAGCTCAATTGGGGTTTTTTGGTGTTGTTTTTAAATAGAGACCAGACCTCACCATGATACCTGGCTATCTCTTCTTTGGACAGCTGACACACAGCACTTTTTCCTTGGCTTTCTCTGAGCACAGTATCCTAGTCAGTAATGCAAATCCTGAGACAGTTGAAGGTTTTTAAGGCTCATAAGTGGGAAAATTGCTGGGCAAGAGATCACCCTAGAATGTGGAGGATGCAGTTTGAGCATACAACCAAATGCAGTGCCCAGCGGTCACCGTGATCGAGATGGCCAGTCACACAGCAACACCTGGTTCTTGTAGCTCAGCCACTTGGTACCTGGCAGTTTCTCCTAGAAAAGAGCAGGTGCAGACTCTTATGAGGGCTGGAAACCCTTCAGAAACCTAAAAAGGCTCTTGCAGAAGAGCTGGGAATGCACAGGCAAGCACTGCTCATTGTGCCTGTGAACATTAAAAAAAGGATAATGCAGTCAATCATACAAAGAATAAAACCCACATTTTTCAAAAGCCACAGGTGAGAAACTGGTAAGGTAAAACACCCACAAAGTACTTTTTTATGAATATGTTAGTGGAATTTCTATTTGCTAAACAACTTTTTGAGACCAAAACAAAGAAAAATTAGTTTAATATGGCTGGTGTGTTCAGTTCTATTGCTCACCAAACAAATGTTTTATTTCACTCATATGAATACACTTCAGGAGGCTGCAACTGCAGCTTTTTGAAAAGGATACCGGGCGGTCAAAGACCACATTTCATTTGCACAGAAGTTGGGTAAATGCTGCCTGACGACTATTCCACTACACTTCCCTGGGACAGCAGCCGAGCTCATTATACAGCACGTCTGCTTTCAGTACAACTATGTTTGTATATTCTTTTGAAACACTGCTTCACCTTGGCTTGGAAAAGAACTTTTAGTGGGGCCATTACTTAAATTCCCCACTTACTTATTGATTTGAGTCCCATTAGCACTCTCACACAATAGCACAGAACATCCCCACACTACTGGCTTCTGCAAAAAGCTGGCTTCAGTATAGTGGCAGCAAACACAAGGAAACCTTAACGCCCGGCTGCTGCATGTGGTGTGAAAGTAAATATTTTACCACCTTTGTCAGCAGAAAGCTGTGTACAGAGACTCAGGAAGCACCTCTGGTGGTTAGCACCGCTCTGAGCTGACTTCAGTTACTATGGCACCAAGAGTAGAAATCCCATTGGCACCTGCACGCACGTGCACACACACGGAGCAGAGATGTTCCAGCAGTTCCTGCGCCCCTTTCCTGATGCACATTTACAGGAGCTCTCTGCTCCATCAGTGCCTTGTGAGAAACCACTGAATGCATCCAGGATGGCATGTGCAAGCACAGATTTTGCACATCTGCCTCTGGAGTGTTTATGTTCATTTTTTATCTTTTTGGGAGGGAGGGCCTGGGCAAAGTAGCAAACTATCATTCATGTGGGAAGCTGCTATAATGGGAAGGGGAAAATGAACCACCTGAACCCATTTTCCCAACCTCTTCTGTTTCCCTGAGAGAGGGCTGAAACAGCAGCATTTGACCCACTAATTATCCACAAACCTGTGTACAGTTTTATAGATATAAAAGCATGCTACAGCCATTGTAAATTCAAATGTGCCAAGAGAAATGGAAAATTTAAACCTGACCAGGCAAAATTAATGTGCATAATAACTTTAAGTATCCGATGAAGTACAATTTTCACATAATCCCCTGCCTCTTCCCATGCAAGTGCTCCATAGTGTTCAGTGAAAAGGCAGCTGGTCGGTTTTCCCTTTGTAGCCTCCATAATATACCCCAAATGATTTGTTCCTCTTACAGGACAATTATTTAGTACTGGCTTTTTGAGAGATGGTCATCATTAACATACGTAAGTGCTTCACATTATCACTAGGAGGTAAGAGGCTTTTTATATGTATATGTGTTAATAATAAATGTTAAAAATGTTGTAAATATGTATGTATATATATGTCTTATATATGTATCTCATTAATACTTTATATATGAATGATGTTTATGTGTGACTGTATTACCAGTACGTAGTTTTATAGGTATGGTTTAGTGTAATACCATGTATAATTAAAAGAATTATATAGATGTTTTCTAGGTAGGGACCTGATTTGGAGCATCCAGTTTGCCAAGTCTGGGATATCCTTATTTAGCATACTTAGCATTATAAGGCACATCTCAGTCTCAGCATGGATTTGGCTGATATCATTTATACTTCCCAGTGGTCAACAGCTCCACAGCCAAAGCAAAAAGGGTCCAGAGTTCATGAATTTTTTCCATAAATGCTGTATTTAGCAGTACATAGGAATTCTCCAGACAGAAGAAAATTCCTGTTCTCCAAAACAAGATGAGCTGGCCCTTCTCATTTTCCAGGCTTCTTTTCTAACACTGTGACAGCCTGTGATACCTTTGGAGGTATCTATGAATACTTTTTTGCTTTTTTTCCTTATTTGGATGATGCCCAGCACAGTGGCTGGTACTGGGCGATGGGGAAGATGGTGCCTTCTGGGAGGAAGGCTTCTGGGGACCCCCATGTTGAAGCTCTTCCTCACCAGAGATGAGAGCACAATATAATCTTAGAGAATGCTGGGAAGCAGTTGGACTTTCAGCTCCCACTGTCACTGTATTAAATCCCTGTTAGTACAGTTGCTGCAGAGCTAAGTCAGCAGAGTTCAGTCAGCCCGTGGGGCTGGGAGCTTCCTGGGAGCATCGTGGGGAGATTTTCCCAGGGTACCAAGACAGGCAATGGCTGTGACAGCAGAGACAGCCCCTGCTCCAGCTACAACACTCTGCAACATTCTTCCCACCAATGTGCCTGACTGCAGCCTGGCACTGAAGGCAGGTGGAAACCTTCCTCTGCCCTAGGTGTAAATGTCCCTTTTCCCTCTGAGGAGCATCTTTCTGCAGCAGCACCTCTGCCTTCCCTCAGGGGCTCCAGCTGCCAAGGGTTTGCTTGCTCTCTAATTTTAGGAGGTGAACTGTGCTGCTTGAGTGACCAGGAGCAACCTGAAGTGCAGCCAGTATTGCCTGGGATTTCATATTTATGGGTCTCTTGGGAAAAAAAAAAAATCCACACCAAAACACAGATCAAACCACACTCTTTGTGCTGAAATCCAACAGAAATCAAATCCTCCTTGGCAGCAGCAGCTCAAGGGGGCATATGGCTGAAAGCAAGCCAGGTGTGCCTCCTCCTCCACTGTGGCCTGTTTGCCACAGGTTTCAGGAAGTGTTTTGTGGGAGCTTTGCCCACTACAACCTTCAGACAGGCAAGATAAACAGCAAGTGAGGGGTGCAGCCTTTAGGGTAAGGACAGTGATGAAGAGGAGAAGACAGCTGGGGAGCAGTGAGGCAGCAGGGGAGGAAGACAGTGAGGGCACAGACACCTGTGGCCTGCACTTCCAAAACTAGCAAGTGCAAAGCTTTACAGAGGTGCCCAAAATGGAGTCACACTGTCTGCAAGGATACTGGGAGACCACCAGCTTGCAGCAGAGCAACATGGATACAGGCCAGCAAAGCAATGACTTCTCTATCCAGCGAGATGACCGGCCAAAACCTGATGGGGAACAAATGTAGCAGTTTTCTGTTGCTATTGTCCAGTCCCAGGGGGACACATGGAATGATTTCCCATTGCAGGACTTTGCCTCCGAAGACAGACCTAAGGCAGAGGCTGCAGTGTAGCCCAGCCCTTGCATGTCACTCACGCCACGTCGGCCTTCTTATCACAGAAGTTTCAAGCCCTAACAGGCTAGCGTGGTTTGAAATACCCTCCAGCTGTTTTGTTATTTGTTAGTTTGGTGTTGTTCCTCCCCTGGGGGGGTCTTCATTGGTTTACCACTGTGTATCTTCCTTCTATGGTTGGTCAATTCTGTTATCTCTACCTCATGATGTAACCCCTTAAAACTGACTGCCAGAGAGCAAACCGGGTCTCTCTGCTTAGCTTCCCTTCGAGATAACTACCTCTTGCCCCCCCAGGGCAGGAGGGAAATAAACTTGGACTGTAGCTGACAGAGTTTCCAACTCTTTCTCCTTGCCTTCTGCTACTGGCTTTAACAGCACACCTACATGCTGTTGAGGAGGCGTTGGGCTGCACTGGTAAACTGAGGCACGCTAACCTCAGTTACCATCCTTCAGTCACTAGCTCTCTCGGGCTACGGACCACGTTTACCTGTGGACCAGGCTGGGAACAGCCTGGCCGGCGGAGAACAGAACAGTTTTCCTTCACTCCTAGGCAAAAAATTCACAAGGAGTGGAATTTATAACAACTCGTCCAGGGAAACCAAACTGCTTTCAGGTGGTGCTGATGAGTCCTTTGGTGAAAGTGAGTGGGCTTTTAGATCTGAAAAGTCAAAGGCAACATCCCCAAACCCCTATGAAGAATGAGGGTGCCAAATAAGTTTAACAGCTTGTGCCTCTTTTAATGGAAATACCACATTTATGCACATAAACACAGTAAAGTACAAAGGATTAGAAAATAGGCTTAATTTCCAGCCCCTAATTCTAACATACTGTACGTTAATCCCTGAGAGCACCTGTCAACTGTCGGTCTCTTGCAGGTGGTACTGAAAGTGCAAATTCAAGTGCTCATCTGCAGCACAGGTTGCTTTTCAGATACCAAATCTGAGCGCTAAATCTTCAAAACCCTGGGTTGGCAGTAAAACAAAAATTAACAGTTAAACCATTCAATCCAGTGTACCAATCTGAAATCTATCCCGATACCTTTGCCACAGACAGCCAAAAGATCCTGCTTTCCAAAGAAACGAGTTCAGCTTGTATTCTGGTCACTCCAAAGCCGTTACAACATCGGTGCCTATGAATCGCACAGCACTGATGCACTTGCGGGTTAAAATCCTCTTCATATTCCCAGGACTGGGCAGGTGTATTAGCAGGTGCATATTCCTCCAGCTCTGACCTAGGAGGCTACCTGGCAATGCAGTGTGGCCAGCACAGAAGTACACAGAACAGGCTGTGTGGAAAAATCCTTGTTTCACACATCTGTCCTAACCTCTGTCGAACCCCAGAGATGGGAGCTGGCAGTGCTGATCTGGGCGCTAGTTTTCAATCAACTGAATTTATTTCTCCCATGACATGCACAGTTTCATTACAAATTCAGTGAGACTGTGGCCAACCTTCGTGCTGTGGGACTAAGGGATGGAAAAGTTTTCCCTCTCTTTAATTGAGGGGAGAAGCTGGTGACAGCAGCAGCTGGGGTCTGCCTGGGCTCCAGTACAGCAACACCTTCAGAAGGATACACTGCAGTGCATTTCAGTTCAAATGTGTGCAAAGCCTGAGCAAAACCTCACCCTGAGCATCTGCTCTATGCTGTTTGCCTTGGACCTCTACTTCTATGAGTGTGCTCTTTCTTCAGCAAGCAGAAGGTTTACAGCCCTTCCTTATCAGAATTTGCCAGGGCTTGGCTTGCTGTTCAGGCTGACTGCTGGTACAACCAGAGGAAGCTTTAATGTGGAGCACAGGAACCTGCAGCAACCCGTGGGAACTGCCACTTGGAGATGCACTTCCATACTAGGGAAGGTTTCCTCCCAGTGTAGGGACAGAGGGGTGAGGTACTGCCCTCTTCGGGCACCCAGAGGTGTAGTACCAAAGCTTACAGTGACATCTGGCCACATCAGCGGCTGAGCTGCCTGGTACTGCATCTCTGACTGGGTATTCGCAGCATAAAGCTGGACTTGACACCTCTGAAAGCTGCATAATATTCTTGTCCTGGCTATAATCTGGAAAGGCTCACAACAAACCTGGTGAGTTTTTTAAAAAGAAACTTAAATATCAACCTAAAAAAGTATCAACCTAAAAAGTATCCACTGTGCTTCACCCATCTCCCTTATTTCACAGTTAAAAGCAATGACAAAAAATTCCCTGAGACTAAAGAGGAGACAACAGATAATGAATAAAGGGAAATCTAGTGGGGAGGCAAATCTTAGGTGATGGTGGCAATCAAAAATTATCTCATCTTCTCCGTTTCTTCAAAGAAATCAGTGCCTGCACCTGATTTATACTTGCAGAAGATGTGAATACCTTACCTGCAGAGATATTTCATATTAAGCCCTTTTGAGATTCAACAGAGCAAACAATAGCATTAAGAACTGCATCCATTCAGACTGTATAGATCTGTAGAATTTAATACCTGTACTTAAAATCTGTTTACTGGAATAGAAATAAAGTGCTTAGTATATCCAAAACAATTGTAGACCTGGATTTTCACTGCCAACCAACACTGTGATAAATTTTAAAGTTTTAATTATTACTATAAACCTTTGCAATATGTCTACCTAAGGAAGGAGAGGGAGGAATGTCTAGTGTCAAAAACACAACTCCTTAATTTTGTCCATTACAAAATGAACAAACACAAAATACAATCCTTTCACACACATGTTTTGCAAGCTGTTTCTCAGTCATTCACCAGGAGCTGGAAAAACAGGAATCCATGAGAGGACTGCACCACTTAGAACTTCCTGTCAACAGCAGACAGGTAAACTTAGTAAGTCTTCCACCTCAAAATACCTTCCTACTCCACCATCAGACATGCTGTGGCATAGCCCTTGCTGTATTTCTGCTCTTTAAAGGCCATGACTCAGTATTCCAGCTCCCTTAGCAGTGGGCATGCACGAAGGCATTCAGTCTGTTATCTTGCTAGGATAACAAGACTAGCGGCTCAAGAACCTTCTCAGCAACTGCCTTTAAATCAGGTCCTGCTTTGGGCAGGAGACACCTGCCTCGGCTTTTGAGCCTCTGCTGCTCTATTCTTCTCCTGTTCCTCTGCCTTCCTCCGCTCCTCTTTTAGCTCCTTGTATCTCCATTTGGGAATCTGCAAATAGGGGTCATCCTTTGCACTGCTCCTCCTTCTGGCCTTTTCTGGCTGAAAGGTGGGTGGGGGAGCCTTGCTGACACGGACTTTGGGGATGACAAATCCTGGCCGGACGCTGCTCCGTCGAAGCAGGTGGAGCGGCAGGAGGCTTGCTTTCCTCGTGGCTACTGTGTTCACTTGGGACATTGCAATGCTGATGGGCTGCAGGCTGGCTCGACGCTCCTTCTTCTTGGGGATCACTGTGACTTTGGAGTTCTGAAAGAGCTTCTCGTAGCTGCTAATGTGATCTTTGTCGTGAAATCGGATCTCCTCTGCTCTCTGCTTCCTAAGGATTTCCTGCACTGCCAGTCTGCGTTTCCCCACACAAGGTGGGCTGCCTGGGCACACAGTCCGGCACGCCAGAGCAATGAAGGGACTTCCCAAGCTCGTTGTCACCTTCACCATGTGGTCAAGGACCCCGTCCTCTTCTGGGCCGTAGAAAGACCGGAATGAGACAGCTGCCCTTACGCACTCAGAAATCTTCTGCAAACAGCTTTTTGGCTCTGCAGCCTTGGCAAGAAGTTCCTTCATCTTTGGCCATTCTGGTTTATATTGATCAGAAAACTGTTCTGGGCATGGCCTGTCCATCAGCTTCTGCATGACGAAGGCAGACTCTGCTCTTCCTGTGAAACAAGCCCATTCCCATGAAGTCAGTCCACGGCTGGGGTCGGTTGCATGAACATTTGCCCCTCAAAAAAAAAAAGAAAAACTATTAGTGTTAATTAATCAAACCACGCACACTCCTGTTGCTGTGATCAGAGGTGAGTCAGGCAGACCCGTGCAAGAAAATGTAACATAAATACACAGTAATATTTGTGTCAAAATAAACATGCAATTAAGGACAGATCAGGTTCCTGACTTTCTGAAATCCTTATTTATTTAAAACAAGGTAAAAGACATTAAGACTTACATTTTAAATTCTCTTAAAATTACAAATAATGAAATAATTAATTTCACATGCATTTAATCTTGACTGCCATTTTAATATCCATTCACTTGAGCTCACAGGGAAAGAGTTACAGATATGGAAAGAAACGATTCTCTACACAGAAATCCGTCCCTGTATAGAATGGTGCACTTTGTACTAATCACTGCCACTTGGAAGAAAGATCTCAGGCTAATGATCGCAAGTTCCATGAAAATATCCACTCGCTGCTCACTAGGGGTAAAAACAGCAAATAAAATATAATGAATTTCTAAAAAAGCAATGAAAATGGAAAAAAATAGGAAAAAAATAGGCAAAACAACAAATGTGCAATTCATGCTCTCTGACATCTGAAAGGACCCCGTAGAATTAGGAAATGTTGAGGGGATGGTAACAAGGGTGATCAAATATAAGGAAAGTTTCCATAAATATCAGAGAGTGCATAATGGGTGAGATGGACCTTCAGTCTGAGCCCAGAGCAGCTGTTCTCATCTACCTGAGATTACCAGCCCCAAGGAAATGAAGTAATTGTTAGCCAAAACACTCTGCTATTGCCAAGTGGACCAGCCATAAGAGGCAGCTGGGATACAGGCTACACAGCAGAGGCTTAGACATTTGAAGTGTTATGTCCTGGAAGGAAATTATTTCTAGTGGCCTATCCTCCTCCCATTCCCAATTTATGATCTTTATCTCTCCAATTCTGACGTCTGTCCCCATCACCATTCTTTTTCTTCATATATTTCTGCATCCTTTTCCATCTTGGCATTCCTTTTTGTCTCTCCATCTTCCTATAAGACCCGTTGGCTTTTGCCCTTGTTCTCCACTCTTTTGTTTTCAAGTGGAGTTACACTCCTCCTCCAGGGCACTTGGATGCTTGAAGAGAGGACACAAGAGTAACAGGAGAAGCAGACATCCTAGTCTGCCCTACGATTTCCTTTACAACTTCTTTAGTACCATTCATTTAGTACTATATCCACATTCCTTGGCAACCAGAAAATTGCAGGGAAGTCCTCCCATGATATTAGGGTGGGACTGTGGGCATTTGTCAATGAGGGTGGCATGTGCCCAGCCCTGTTCACAGAGAAGACCTCTGTGAAGGACAGAGGAAGCTCAATTCAGAGTGCACCTGTGGAAGAATTGCTGCAGAACAATGAGCAGCAGCAAGTGGTTTTGGAAGCTGAAGTTAGCAGGACACTGTTGCAAATACCCAACAGATTACAGCTGGTGAGCACTAAAGGATACAAAAGACCTGTCCAAAAACTGGCTTGATGGCACCAATTAAAAAGAATCTCAGAGATGTGTCAAGGACTTGACAATTGGCACCACATCCCGTGCTTCGCATCCAAGTGATCCTGGGCACACCACCTGGGCACACACATCTTGATGTTTTACAGTATATGGGCATGAAGGCAAATGAATGAAATCAATAGCAGAATGAGTGAATACTCTCTGGTGTCAGGCAGACAAGTTCTTAAGCTGAAAATCCTTTGTTTCATATTCTGCCTTTGAACTTCGACTGATCTCAGAGGGAGCTTTGCACGCTCCAGTCTGCAGACTGTTCAGTAGGTCTGCACCACGTTCCCTGCGACAGGCGCGGGCACTTTGCCCAGCTGCCTTCAACATACCGAGCTCTGCAACGTTCAGTCTTGGTTTGTCTCTCATATCTCTGGCCCTGCAGATAATTTCTGAGTTTCTTGAAAGAGTTTAAAGCTGGGATACAAAGAACATTTGATTTATTGAAGGGCTTCTTTACCAGATGAAGGACCATTTTCAAACAGCAAACACAAAACTGACCTACACGGATTTTGTCACAAAAAGTGACACTCCGTCCCATTGCTTTGCAAGAAGGAGATGTCCAGAGACCTGAGGAAAAGGTCAGAGAGTACCATGATTACCTTGGAGGCAGCATTTCAAACTAGAATAAGGAGGACTTGAAATAAGGAAAGGCAACCACAAACGAGTTTGTAATGGGTTCAGTACAACCTTTCCCACAAAGGATGTTTTATCATTACAGGAAAATAAAGGGAAAAAGAGAGCACGGGGAAAGTGATAAAAATCTCAATTATAACTCTATTAAGTTAATTCCTAAGTCTCTGAGAAAATCCCTAAAGAGAGGATGCTGGAGACGCAGATCAAGAATGGATGTGGAAGGAGACACCCTAAGCAAAATTGCTGATCACAGTTTAAGTGTAATTTAAGTGAAATTTGCAGAAAGGACCACTCAGAGAGAGAGCACCAGGTCACTGCTGGGAGTCAAGCCTGGGGCCCAGATTGGAAGGCAGAAAGGAGCCAAAGAGGAGGAAGAGTCAATCAAATCAAAGAGTTCACCAGCTGTGGATTTGAAGAAAGGATTTCAAGGTCTTAGAGACAGAAGGGTTTGATGAAGTTCATGACTGCAGAAATTACAGATAAATCAGTGAGGGGAGGGAATAAGAAGTACAAACACATGCCCTCCTGCTTCACTAACTTGTTTTTGAACCTCCCTACCCAAGCTTCCTACCCTTGAATCTGTCTCATCTCAGGTTAGCCTCTTTCCCTAGTCCCTTCTTAACACTCGCCTGGGTCTGAACTCCTTCCCCCAAGGGCTGACTGTGACTGTGGCAAACTGTGTGGAAGTGTTTTCCTTGGTGTGCACGTAACAGGCAAGGAATTAATACAGGAAGAACAGCAGCTAAAGGAATTGTCTTCAAACACAGAATTTAATTCTCAGCTTGTAAACAAGCAAGAGGTATAGACAGCTGCTTACCACTATCTTCAAGAAAAAGTCATTCCAATTCTGATAAGGTGCAGCTGTGAGACCTTGGAGCAGAGTAGTTCAAAAAGAACAGTGTGAGAAAGTGTGCACTGGGGGCTCCCCACCTTTGCCTGAGGGCTGCACTCAGCTCTGGTCCTTGTCTGGGCTGTGCCTGTGCCTGGCCATCTGCCCTCCTGGTTTGGACCCTGACCCACAGAGTTAATTTCGTGTTTGACCTCAGATCTGCCTGTGGGCTTGCCCTTACCATCATGGACTTGCCTGGCAATCCCTGCAGTGCTGGCTGACCCAGGTTATTCTCACCAGCCCTGCCATGTTCCTTAAAAGACCGCCTTTGTTGATGAGGCTGGTGCTGAGGCCTTCCTGTCACCCTTGGCTCACCTCCCTTTGAGGAGAAGCCCACTCCTTTTGACAGATGAGTCCCCAGATGTTTTGGAAACTTTATCTCAGAAAACAATACTACAAAGTATTGAAATCCTAACCTTTCAACAGAAATCAATGCTGACTTTGTACCTTGTATCACAAAATCTCTTCTAAGGCATGATTTACCATAGTTTTATTGATTTTCTGCACAAATCAGAAGACATTGCTGAACAAACTTGTCATTCAGCAGAATGCCTTATCTGGAACAGACATGAGTAGTCATGTCCCTTTGTAAACGTGATAGCAGTCTTACGGAACTAATTGTAATTTCAGTGTAAGTATAGTCTACAAGTTTTCTTTCAGGAATGCTGCACTTGCCACTTGCCTTGCTTTTCCTAAAAGTTGCCCTGAAGATCATTTTCAGCAAAGTTAGTTTGAATACACGTGGTCCTTTAGGATATAAATATCCTATTTTATTAAGAATTCATGTCCTTTCGAGATGCAGAACTGGCATCTTGAGTTTAAAGACAGGGGCTGA
Organism: Dicrurus megarhynchus; assembly: GCA_013399195.1. NCBI lineage: Eukaryota > Metazoa > Chordata > Aves > Passeriformes > Dicruridae > Dicrurus > Dicrurus megarhynchus. Next base: position 705,195 of record VXAD01010356.1, read on the forward strand.
GGAGGCTCAGGCTGTTACCAGCCCTTTTTTTGGGTGGTGTTCAAAGCCCAGTCTCCAGATCCAGGGCCACTCCGATGTTACTAAAGCAGCAGTGAGTTTACACTGGAGATCACAGCAGGGCTTGACACGTGAATAACAACCAGCATTTCTGGCTGGCTCTCCTGACGAGCGCTGGCAGAGGCGCGGTGCTGGCAGCGCAGCAGCCTGTGACAAACTGCCGATGGGAGACCGGCCCCCCCTTCCCCCGCTGTGCACTCACAAATGGCAAATCCACATATTCCAAAGACTCCCTCTGAAAGAGCAACGTTATGGCCAAGTGTCTCAGAGTGCCTTAATCTTGTAGTGATTGACCTTGGCCCCCCTCCAGGAACTCAAATTTCAGAAAGAGCAGTCACTTTGGCAATCCAGCTCCAACCATCTGTCACACATTGCTGTTACCTCTTTCCCCATCTGACTGTGCTAAAACCATGCTAAGGCAGCTAGGAGGGTGAGTTATTTTGCTTTACTGACCTCCTGCATTGCCAGAAGTAGCTGGCCATCAGTAGAGGTCTTACCCAAGCCACTGAACAGATACTGGGTTTAAAAACCTCCTGGCTGTAACTCTTTTCTAAACGCACATAACTGCTTTGTAGCTGTGCAAGTAGACCCACAGCTGACTGTGGGTGTTACCCCTCTATGGTGCCATACATTTTTATATTTTAATATAGAATTTTGCTGATTTATTTGTCAAATTGATTTTCTCACCAAATCTTTTAATAACAACTTCTTTTACCTTCTTCAGCACGCTAGCACTTCATTGTCAGCAGCCACTCAGTGTCCCATAAGTCCCAAACTACTTCTAAATCCATTCTGCACGAGCATTTCCCTCCTTCCCTCCCTCCATTTCACCAGATTGTGCAGTGCTAAAAAATGCTCAGATATTAACATGGATGCAGGCAATTTACCGCTCTTCATTCGTGGCCCCTATTTTCAGCTGAAAATGTGAAGAACTGCAAGTACTCACCGAAACTGCAATTCAGAAAATCAAAAGTATATTAACTCTACGGATCTTCAGTTGGTGGATGATCTTTGGTATCCTCACTATCTCTGATGCAAAAACAGGTTGATAAAACCTTCTGTAGCCAAACTCAAGATGGAGGCTAAGAAAGCCATTTTCTGGCTGGCCAAAGGTTTGTTCTCCCCAGTATTCTGTTTTCTTATGAATCATGGAAACAAGAAGTGGCTATTCAGATGCCAGAGGCAGCAACCACAGCAGTGAACTTTGATATTGATACTTTTTGTATAAGAATCAGACTAACAAATACTGAGTTATTTACATAGCTGAAAGGTTGTGAAACTGCCTCTAGTGACCCAAACAGAAAGAACAAGCTTCCCTCAGATCTCTAGTGATAATAATAGGTCATGACACTGTAAGACCAATTTGACAAGTCAGAAAAATCATAGATTTGAAGCTTCATTTTAAGTGATGATTTATAATACACACTAGAAAACTCTGAACTAGCATCTGCATGAAGTATGTGTGAGTCCAGAAAGCACATCTGCTTCTAGCAGTGTTTGAGCTCTGACAGCAGTTTCATAATTTTTTGTCATAAAAATTTAATTCTAAAATGAATGATCCAATTCCTAGGCCTTTGTTCTGGTGTAAGAGGCTACAGAACCTAGCAGAAAATAACACACCAGTTACCACATCATGTTTTCTGTGTCACATCAATGCCTAGAAACGGGATATTATGAAATGAAGGAGAGTAATATCACTAAGCCTGTGACTTAAAATATTCTGATTATGAGGGGTTAGACTCTTGTGACAGCAAAATCACTGAAATTAACTCCTTATTCAAGATCTCCCTCAATGAAATGGACCTGTAGGACTCTGGATCTAGACACTAACAATATTCACATGCCATTTGTTATTATTTCCATAATATTTAATTTGTGTCATATATTTGCAACTGAAAGACAAGAATATATACTAATATAAGCTAGTTATTTAATTATTATCTAACTCTATATACCAATTACTTCATATAAAAAAAACCATGCAATACTGTGGCTGAAAGATGCTGTATGTCAGGACTGCTCTTGTAGAGGCTGCTGCCCCTCAAGGGGCCTTCACCTTGCAATGCAGTACAGCTGGAAATTCGACTGCAGACAAGAGCCAAGAGCGAGAAACATAATTCCTGTTCTCAGATGTGAACAGAGACAGACGGGCAGAGAGAGACCTGCTCACTCCCTGTGCCTCAGCTTCCTCCTTGCAGCAGAGACAGACCTGCTGGTGCCCTGTTGCCCATAAACCTGGACACCAAACTCAGAGCTGCAGAGGCATTAAAAAAAACCCTAAGTCACCAAATTTCTCACCAATGTTCCCTGTGGGATATGGCCCCTACACCCATCTCTCCTGACAGGAGCCTGAGCCCCCAAAGCTTTCCAGTCCCTGCCACAGTTTGAGGCAGAAGTGGAGGTCTGGCTGTGGTCCCACCCTTGCACTGTCACACGCAGAGCTGGCAGCAAGAGCCCTGTGTGCCTTTCCCAGCTGTGTCATGGATTTCATTTACTGTTATACAAATTTTGATGATCCTGCTCCCCAAACTCTCCTGGAGACAATCAGTCTCACCCTGAGAGCTCTAGGAAAGCTCCTGGGTGAGTTTGTACAGGCAAACAGTACTCCCGCAGAACCTGCCTTCACTGCCTTGACTATGGCTTATTTAAAAGCTGCATCCTTTTCCAGGGAAGGCTGTACCACAGTTCTCGGAGGAAGCACCCTAAGAGACAGTTTTCTTGTAGTTGTTAGTATTTAGTTAGATGATGATAAAGAAGAAGCAAAACACTTTGCATACCTGCCATCACCAAGGCTTTCACACATTCTGTTCGGCCCTGCATTGCAGATTTCATCAGTGCCGTGAATCCAAACACATTCCTCTTCTCAATATCCAGCCCGGGAAAATAGTTCAACAAATAATTTGTAATGGTTATGTGCCCTTTAAAGAAACAAAAAAACCAGAAAAATAATACACCACAGAATGAAGGTTCTGTTTCAAGGATAAACCAAAAATTTACTCCTGCAGGTCTGATAACTGGAAAATGCTGGATAATTAATAAGATCTCTTTTCTTTGTGTCCTCTTCCACTCACTGCAGTCATCAGCCTTAGCATCAAGTGGCCCTGACTTGTGACCAGAATGCTGGGATAGGAGGTGGAAAACCTGGGTTTCCACCTTGTTTCGAGTTGCTCTCCTTTTTGAAAAGTCAGTTTAAGGTAAGGGAATAATTGAAGACCAGAGAAGGTCACTCTGAGGTTGCAAGGGGCCCCAGTTTCTTGACTCAGTGAGTAGCACTGCAAAGGGAATCCCTACAGATTATGGAAGGAAGTTCCATCATGTCTTGGGGTGACTTTCTGATGCTGTATCCCCTATTGCCTGCTTATTGCCCAGACATGAATCCTGTGCCTTTCTGTGCCTTTAAGCCAGATCCGAGAGAAAGGGGGGAAGGACAGTGGAATTCCTTCGGCTGCTGTGTTCAAACACACAGATAACTCCCTCCCACTCTGTCCCCAGCTCTAGGGTCTGCAGCGGGGAAGAGAGTTGTACTCTTTTGTTTTTAGCTAGCTTCTCTTTCATTAGCTGAGGCAAGAGGTTTTCCTGGGGCTGTGGCTTCTTCTTCTCAAACTGGAACTGTTCAGCTTTGCTCCAGTCCGGAACACCATCACCAGGACGCCCCACACCGCGGCCCAGGGGGGGCCCACGCTGCACCCCAGCGCCAGAGAGAGCAGAGCCACACCTACAAAAAGGACTCTGAATCTACCAGGTCTTCTCCACAGCAAGAGGTTTTATTATCTGACATTATTCATTTTTTCCTCTTTGTGCCTGAGTGCACCCTGCTTGTTAAATGAACAGGTTTTTTCCACTTTCTGCTGAAACGCGCCTTCTATTAGAGGACGTGTTCGTTTCAGATGTTTCCTCCCAATTTGTCTCAAACCGAGACACATCACCAGGGAGAATTGACAGCAAAGGTTCAGCTTTTTCCCCTCCTCTGGTAAATTTGAGCCTTATGATCATGGTGCTTCGTTAAAAAGTGATGACTGCACATAGTTATTCCAGCCAATAATGCTGACGAACCATGCCAGGCCTGATACCAGAGAAAGGAATATTTTGTGTAGGATCCCACATTTTTATTTTTCCATCTGACAGTGTAAAGACACTTGTCTACTCTCCTGCTGTTGGAAAATGGGACTGATGTTCAGTTTTGGTAGTAAAATAAATTATTTAAGTTCTGTTTCTAAAAGCAACTGTTGTTGCCATTCATGTGCCTTGTATGCCAGGATAACTGGTGTCTGCAAGGCTGTGCTGAGGAGATGAACACATCTCTGGCTAAATGGTTGGAAGACCAATTAAGACATCAAATCTTTATAATTGGACTATCAGACGAATAGCTAGTGCCATAATGACTCATTCAAAACAGTTTTCCCTCCACTTGTCAATCATTTTATGATGCTTTGATGCTCCATAAAATAATGCCGTCTGTCAGGCAGCTGCAACAATCACAATTTAATTAGTAGGAGATGTAAAAATATTCTCTCATCTCACTCTGCAGTCCAGCTGACTATTCTGTAATAGTCATGCATGCCATTCAAATTCATCTAGAAATGTTACTGAAGCAGATTATAATTCATACAGGACAATTTAAAAGTCTATAGCGTCACATCTGGTGTTGATTTCATCAGCAGCCACTTTGTACCAACACAGTCCTCCACTCACTTTGAAAAGCAAGCTAAGAAAGTCTTTACCAATTAATTTAAGATGTGTTGCAGGTGTTACTCTCTCTCCTATAATTTTTTTGACTGGTACCTTTCTGCATAACTGGAGACTCTCACGAAACCTGAGCAAACGTAGAGATAGTGCAGATCAGATGAGCAACCCCCAAGTCAGAGAAAACCAAATAAAAGCTCCCTGTACCTTGAGTAGTCCAATGAGAATGGAATATAAAGATTCAGCAAACCATAACAAGCTGACCAAAGCAAAAGCGAACTGGGTTCAGGGCAGGATCAAGTGACTTGGTCCTGCTTACTCAATACAGAGGTTTCAGCTTTACTGATTCTTTGGCATAAAATCAAATCCTAGCAAGGAATTAGTTGCTACTGGGAGAATCTTTGTGCCCAAATTGTTTTGCAGGACATGCTCCGTTTCAGTCATGTAAAGCATGTGTCTTCATGAAGGTTTTGGAACAGTTGAAATACTGCTTTTTGACCACAAAAAACAGACAAACTGAAACAACTAGAAATAATAAGATGGAAGATTTTTCAGCAGTTATTACCTCACTAAAGATATTCTTCCCTTTGTCAAAAGTATAATTACAGTAAAAGATGTTTTGCAAATCTGGGGTGATCCTAAGAATTAATCCTGAAAGATCTTGCTTAACCAAAACTCTCCAGGGAACTAGAAAAGGCCTCAAAAGAGGCCAAAAAAATTACCAGCAGTAAAATAAGAAAGAAAATTAAGAAGTTTGTGGTTCTCAGAAGTTTTGTGCCTCAGGGATTCCTGAAAACCACTGCAATTTTAATCTGGAGGATTTTCTGTGCTCTGAGGTTTGCTTCAGATTTCCAGTTCAAACAGATATCAAATTCAAAGCAGAACTCAGAGCTGCCAAGTTTTAGTTCAAACCCTGTCATACGCTTTTGATTTAAGGCCATGAAGTTTGCTTTGGTTCTTCCATTTGTGGGTGGACAAGCAGCCTGTACCTAAATTGTAAACTGGGTGAGTCTCCTGTGATGCAAAGTCTGCTATGCAAGCCGTATGCAGCTCTAAAATAAATGAGCCTGGGCTCAGCCAGTTTGGTGATACTGAATTCAAAGCAGGCCCTTGCTGTTTGTAAGCCAGCTCTATCTCCTACCAGAACTGGTGTGCTAAGGGTACACTTCTTCTCCCTGCGAGCCATATTTAGAGATCAGCACAGATGTCTGTAACAGCTTAATTCACTTAATTGCTGCCACAAAGGAAAGGCCTATAATGATGACAATATTACCTAATAATCTGTGTAACACAGGCAGAAGGATAAGCTGCATAGTAAGGGAGATGCTTTGTCAAATAACATTTCCTGAATTGTACCTGCAAAACTCTTTTGTTTGGCCTGCGGGTAGTGAATGCTTTCTCACAGATGGATGGAACCAAGGACACCCGGAATGCTTTTTCCTCTGGGTGTTTTAGGTGTTTGTGTTCTCACGTCTTTCTTAATAAACAGTAACTGGGATAATTTCCAATTTGTGTTCCCAGCTCTACAGCCTTGCCCCAAACTGGTGGCTGTAACATGAAACATCTATACTTTGTAAGCAAATACAACTCCCTCTGAACACCAGTGCATGCCAATTACTATACACTGATGTAGCTATGTCCCCATCAGCAGGAGAAATGAGGAAAAAAATGTAATTTTCCTTCTTTTCCCATTTTTTTTTAATCACTCTCCTTCCTCCCTTTCTTTCCACTTCTTATTTCAATTGCTTGTTTCTATTAATCTCCCTTTTTTTTTCTGCATTGTCCTTGTAATGATGTCTAGTGATTTTGCTTCTGCTTCAATAGCATCACCACCCATTTCTGGGCACCACCTGCTGCAGACAGCAATGCATTTACAGTTCTGGAAGGCAAGCTCTCTTTGAAAAGGGATATAAGAAATAGGAAACATTGAGAAAGCAGATGAACAGACCAATTGTCAAATGTGAAATTTACAGACAAAGCAGAGAACTTTGTTTGTGGTTATTTTTCTCTACTAATAAGCTTGTTATGAAAGTACTGCTTTTCATTGATCCCTCCAACCTGTCTTTCTCTGGTCAGCCCATGCAGAAAACTTCAGCCTTAGATACTTTTGTTGGAGGATGAGAATCTCAAATTATCAAAAGCAATATGAGGGATTGAATTCACTCATTTTCTGAGATTCTACTTGCTCTTTAATCCTCCTTAATTCAAGCTGATGCTCATATTTGAGCATCATGTCTGGGCAGTGATGAAACGGCATAGGCAAGTGTGGGTTTTAAACTCCTCAGCACAAGTAAAGAGACTTCTCTGTCATCTCTTTTGGTATCCATACCTCATAATGTGGTATGATGCAAGAAACACAAGGAACAATACCTCAGGACCACACCTTTTTTCCCATCCAGTTCCTCCTTGGGGTCTGGCCATACATGATGATGCCTTAGGTTTTAACTTTTATATTTTTCAGATCCTGTATCACTTAGTGTGTAACTCTGAAACTTCATACAGCCTGTTAGCTGCTGTTCTCTCATGCTGGTTAGACATAACAAACCCTCTCTAGGTTTGCACTTCAGGGACACCTGGTTGTCCCAGGCCCCAAAATATACAAAATAAAGCCTCTGAATAGGGGGAGGGGGGAAACTTGGGGTAATTACTTCATTACCTGAAATTGTAATTGGAGAATTAACCCTGATCTGCAAATTGACCAAACTTATAAAAGTGTGAAAAACCCGAGACTCAGCGTCCATCTTGGGTGTAGCCCTTCAGAGGCTTTTTGACTCCCAAGGTGTTCCTATTGAAGGCCTTTCAAATAAATACCTGCTTTTATGCTCTTAATCTTGTCTAGCCTCTGTTTTCAGGTAGCCACTTCAAGTCATCAGTTCTGGCACCCCAGATGGGACTCGAACCCACATTCCCTGGCCCACCCGGTCAGTGGATCCTAACAAAAATGGCAGCACTTTCTGAAACCCTCAAATACCACCTTACAAATAACTGAAATAATGTGGATTTGATATTAGACTTTCCACAGGAAAACCCATAGTTTTGGTATAAATAAGTGATCTCAAAATAATTTATTTTGTAAAAATGTGATTACTTTCACAGCCTAAAGTTAAATCTCCCCCCCCAACACATAAATTCTCCACTAAAGGCAAACTTGCATAAGCTCTGCTTTCAGGTCTTTATGATACACTGCTCAGTGTTACTACTTAACATCCAGCAATAATTAAGCAGCATCTATTGCACTGCAGCTCCTCTGGTTGCAATATTAACCTCACAGTAATCTCTATTAACACTACAGCAGTATCTTGTGATAATTAATTAAATAACTGGTGTAAACACAGTAGCTCATGATTAGCACAGGCGGGGGAAAACATCCACGTTGTTGGGGGTTTGTATAAGCTTCTGCTGACTACAGTAATTTCCAGTTGCTTTGGGGATCAATAGCAAGTACTGGCAGAGAGTGTCAAGTCAATGTCAGTCTGCTGGATTAATTCTGAGCTCATTAGCATGAGTTATAAAGGTCAAGAAGGAGGCAGTGTTAAACCTTTTTTAGTCCAAATTTATATTAGGGCAGATAAATAAAAGTAGATTAGTGTTTTGGAGACTTCTCCACCTTCTTTGGAAAGCTACTGTACTCATGACTTTGCTATGAGTGTGCCTACTGTGGTCACAATTCTTTCTTCCAGTATTCAAGACCCATCTTACAGTAACTTCAGCAGAGTTCACTTTTTGGTACAACACAAAGCAAGGTAAGGCACTACCTGGAAATGTTCAGTGGCACTATTACTAAATTGACATGAAAACCAAACTTCTCCAATATTTAGACGTGGCTTGTAATGTCCATTGATACTCATTGATAGAAATTTGTTCCCTTCAGGAAGCTGGTGTCTGGGAGTGAGGACTATGTCCCATGAACTCCCACAAACATCCCATACTCTTCATCAGTCAGCAGACATGATAAAGACCAGCTGTGCCTTTCCTTGTAAAGTGACTGCCTTTGCAGAGTGCGCTTGAAGGATGCAAAGGAAACCGGAGATGCAGATCTAGGCAGCCCTTGGAACAGCTTTTAGACTACAAAGTGATGGCATCCTTCCTTGGAGAAAATATGCATTAGCACTTTGTTAACACTTGTTAGAGAAAACGAAATCTTCCCTTAAAGATTAAAGCACAGCCCTTTGGTTTCAACAGAAATAATCAAATGATTGTTTTCTAACTGAACACCAGAAACAAGGAACTCTCCTGGGAGTTTCTCTTACATCTAAGTGATCTGTTACACTCGTTCACTGAATATTACCATGCTGGGTGGGATAAAAGAAAACCTTGTGCTAAACCCTGCTCTCACTCCAGCCTGCATCAGGAATAACATGGTCGATGTCAATACCAGCTGTTACAAAAGGATCATTGGCAAACACTAAATCCTGCTGAGGTTTTTTTGCTTTTTATCTATGGAGTAGATGAAGAATGTTTTAGCAGCTAAGGTATTTCTTAATGATGATAGGTTTTCCTATAGTCATCAATTACTAGAGACTCTCTGAGGTAGGTCCAGCAAACATGGGAGAAAAGCATTAATGCAGCACATTACACATCCACCATGTTCACTTGTTGCTTGCCAGAGCAAACATCAGAAAATTAGCTTAAAGGAACAAAGCAGTATAACACTGCACACCTGGGATAAGATTTTCTTTATTTTTAATTAAAAATAATTAATAGCATCTACTAAAAATGTATTGCTTTTGCTGCCCTAATCTATTGGATAAATACTACTGTAGATTAATCAGTTCAAAGAAAATCATGACAAACTTACTTGGGAGTGGGCTTGGCCAGGATTATTTTACGCAGCAAAATTTCTTTTAGGGATTTGAAAAAAAATCCTAAAAAAAAAATAGCCAAAACACACCCTCCTCCCAAGACCCTGCATGTCAGAGGTGATACAGAGAGCCTTACCTGCCTGTGCAGCTGTAATTAGAGCCGTGTTCCCTTCGTTGTCCTGCCAGTTCACATCAAGGTGAGGGCACTGTGCTAAGGCCATTACAATATCCACATAACCTTGGTAACAGGCAACAATAAGACCATTCTGTAAGTAAAATATAAAGTGAAAGTTAGGATTGCCAGACTGAGAACAGTTCACTGAAGAAGCATACTAGACTGCTTTTTTATTTTATATTTTTTTCCAGACTGAAGAACTGAAAAGGTATCACCATAACTAGTGATGAGCTCCAGGCACAACGTTCAGATCCAAAACACCTCTTTTTATCTCTGCCCTTTGGCAGGTAATGTTTGATACTCCTCAGAAATACCTGAGAGAGTGGGTATTATATTATGCTCCGTGCAAAGTAACAGTTTATAAATGGCTTATGCTTATATGGCTATATACTCCATATCCAAATGAGAATAAATCTGATTTTATTATATAATAAAATGAACCCAGCAGGTAAGATGAACTGGACCTGCTCTGAATATTAATTCTCTGAAAAACAATTACTCCAACTGTTCCATGAAGGGGAAGTGGTAGGCAGGAGTTCTGTTCATACTGCCTGTTGCTATCTTTAAATAATTCAGATTTCCCATTAGAACTAGGCCTCCTTTTTTATAACCATAAATAAAATTAAATTGCTTTTAGAGGTCCTGTTTAATGTGTTTTATGACAGCTGGAGGCTGTAAAATTTCCGGGAGGAAGCCAAGCCAGGAGGTAAACCTTGTAACTACGCTTGGTACCCAGATAGTGTTTCACTCCACAGCAGCAAACTGACAGCTTCCCTAAAATACAGCGAAATACACTTGCCATTAATTAAATGGAACCACAGTACTTAATCCTGGCTGCTCACTTGACCACTAGGATTAAAGCCATAATCTCCGGTCTTCAGGATTACTTGGGCAGCCCTCGTTCATCTGCCTGGGGCTGACGGGTGTAGAGGAGGGCAGGCGCAGATAAATCAGCGCTCCCTGCGCTCCCTCCTCGCTGCCAGCGCATTACTCAGTTTGCCTGAGCTCAGCGTGAGCATCTGACTGCCAAAAAGATAAGGGCAGAGACACAAATCTCAAACTGCCTGGTAGCCCTGCCTGCCTGAAATGCAATCACACGAAAGACTTGCAAGGAGAGCCGGGTTATGAAAACAGAATGGCCCGCCCTGATTCCTCCATCATTTGTCTCTCGCCTACACATTCTCTTTATTTCTTTTTCCCATGGACATTACTAAGACAGAAATGTTCACCAGATAACAACTGAGGCTTTTGATTTATTGTCCTCACAACTAGTTAGTTATTAATATAATTTCACTGTTATTCTGGATAGTTCTGTTGGCTGAGGTAGCAAACAGCTTCACTGAGATACAGGAGTTGTATCTACTCTTTATGCTGTTCACAGGCTATGTAGGTTATTTCTCAATTACATCTTTCAAATAAAATCATTACTCTGCTTTCTTTTGTTCTCAAATAACTCTTGCCCTCAGCATGAAGCAATATCTACCACTGCTCTATAAAGAGCATCTTCATTTCCTTGTGAAGAACCTGTAATACTTCAAAGCCTCCTATTGGAATTGTACAGAGGACTCTGCTAAAAGTCATATATTTTTGGGGTTTTTGTTTTCATTAAACGTATGTACTTTCCTGGTGGGATTGTTCAGATTAATCCAAGTTTTACTGTAATGTAATAGTTTTTAGCTTTTAAGAAAAATGTGTCAATGTCCACTTTGTAAGGACTTGAGCATTATTTCAGTTCTTTAATAATTTAATTTTTCACCTGATGTTCAGGATATAGGTCTTTACAACTCCAAAAGCTGTACAGATTTAAAACTCTACGCAGTCGTTCAGTAAAATATCCGTTACTAATGATAGCAGAAAATTAACTTTACAATTGTTTGGAGACCAAAAACTTTTGACAAAAAGAAGAGAGATTCTATTTTTCACTGAAAGAAATGGCATTTTTGAAGAGTGATAGTTGCAAAAAGGCTGTAAGAATAACTAAAATTAGCTATCATCTCTAATGAAAACTATTTCACCCAGTATCTGGAGGATATTTTCACAGTGTATTCTCACATAACATTTTTGTGTTCTATAAATAGTTACTAGACGCTTGAAATAAGTTTGGTTTTTTGTTCTCTTTGCAAAAGAGCAAAGTTAAAATATTGTAAAGATATAGTAAAATATTGTAAAAAAATAAATAACAAACATTAGTTGTTTTTATTTTTTTTTACAAGAGGTTTTTTCATTACAGTATTCAGGGACTTTTGTTCTACTTTTAGTGGGTACCTCCATTAGATAGGAACTAATGCATCTAGCACTGACTTCAGCAGATGTGAGACACAAATTATCTTCAAATCAATCAAACTCACTCACTGTTCTGAGTTTACAAACCAGAAGGATTACTTAGGTGTCAACATTTTCTGACGTTTATTTTCCAAAGATGCTATCAAAGACTGCTTGCTTAAGGATAAAGAAAGGCACCAGCGAGCAGGAGCTCTCTGAGGGATTACATGATGCGGTAGCACAGAAAATCAGCCTTGATGGATGGTTTTACAAATCTAAAGTGGGCCAGATAAGAGTGTGAGAACCCGATATTCAGTGGAGTGTACAACCAGCAGTCCCTCGTTGAGAAGCAAAACAAGCAATGGCATGAGGACATGCAAACATGTCCCTTCCAAAAAGCTGATGTGGCTTTTTCACCCATGACATGTCTGTGGGCAGGTGGGTGAGACAGACTGCTTGCTGAGGGACTGCTTTCCTTTGCATAACCCTCCCAAATGAGTCAGACTGAAATGGGGTGCAGGAGGTTGCAGCTTTACAGTGAAAGTTGCAATAAACTTCTGGATTTGATGGTTATTTCACAAATCCTCTTTCAATGATACAATGATAATGTATTTTTTTTTCCCCTATTTTTTTTCCTTTGCATCCATTTCTGGCCCTGTCTATGTTCTGCTTGCTGAAAGCTAGTAGAGACAGATCAGCCAGCATGTGCAGTCAGTCAATATCAAAGTGAGTTATTAGTCTGGAATCTTTAAGTTCATATGCCAATAAATACTGTAAATATATTAAAAACTCCTTCAACAGTCTCAATTAATAAATGTAAATGATACAAAATTGCCTCCAGCAAATTGCCTTTTGAAGCAATCAGTAAAGCAGTAGCCTGCATCACAGCAGTCTGCAGGAAAATACAGCCATGCACTTAATGTCTTTTCAAAACCTAAAAATAAATGAGTTTTAGTTAGAAAATACTGAACTCGAACAATCTGGTTACCCTGAGAAGAGAGATGACATTAATGTTCTACCAAAGGCATCCATTATTCTGCCTCTCATATGAAAGGCCACAGTGCAATTATGAAATGGTCAGTGTACATGGGAAAAAAAAAAGTATTTTTTAAATTGAATCTTACCATTATTTTCCTCAGTAAGATCAATTCTCAGAAGTATTCACTACTTGTGAAGGCTTTAGGAGAAAGGAAGATTGATAATTCTTAAAAGTATGTCCTCTGCCTGAAAGGACTTTTCTCCTTCAACAGCATCCTCTCCCCTCTCTTCCCTTTTGTATGTCCTCAAACAACACTTATTTTAAATAATAATAAAACCTCAAACTATTCTCATTAATATACAGTAATAATCATCAATTATTAGACAGTATAACTGTACATATATCACAGCAGTCAAGCACAGTATCCCTGCTTTTCAAGTGTACTCTGTGATCTAACTTGCTCTCTCCTGATCAGTGGCCAGGGTTGCTGCCCTTCATTCTCCCAGACCAATGAAACAGATCCTCTGTGCATAAGAGATGTAAAATATGAAACAAGGTTTGCAACAGATCCCATTTCATTTTTCAAATATCGCACACAGACTCAGTGTGACAAAAAAGAAAGCATGAGTCATCCATCACACCAACTACATTAACATTTACTGTCATTTTTCCACAGAAGGGGAGGTTGAAAGTCAGCTCTGTAACAGTTTTTTTTCCAAGTAGAAGCTACAATACTTCCAGGTATTGGTGGCTCTATCTTTCCTTTGTGGAATATTTGGAATTTCACAGAGCTTTCCCACAGTTTTTCTGTAGCATATGATGGATCTGATTTTTTGTGTAACTAGCACAGTTGTGACAGATCCTTCTTTGTTTTGAAGTGACAGAGCAAAATTAGCAATATTTAGAATATATGAAAAAACACTCAGTCTCAGATAAATTACTTATTTTCCATATATTCTAAATAAAGTATAACTACTTTTCTTATTTTCTTCTTACAGTACACAAATTAACATTTCAGGCATGGGACTACCTGAAGTTAATCAGATGTTGCAACACCTTCCTCAAGCAGTGAATCTTTTGATTCTGTTTAAACTGATAATTCTTCATGTGCCTTTGATTTCATGTAAGACTGGAATAGTGCTGCCACTATGAAAGTAAACTGTGTTTTGCTCAGCTGTGTTGGCTAATGACATATTAACATGTGTGATTAAGTGAGGACATGGATATCTCAGGAGACAATTTTATAAATCAGATATTATGACACAATTACAGATGTAAGGCTGTTTGTACACTAGATCATTACAGATAATAGAGACCACAAGAAATACTCAAGGATCAGTATTGACCTCAAGCTGAATAATGAGCAAATCACATACAGCTTGCAATTAATTTAGCTTTTTAAAAGATCTCCTCAGGCAACTTATTTTCCACCAAGATGCTGAGAATGAAAACAGCTTATTATAGTTTTTTGCCAATTACGGCAGACAAAAATGAGTCTGGCAAAAGACTAAGTTGGTATTACCCATTGCTCTCCATGAGCATTTTGATAAAAAACTGTCCAGTTTGCTTTGCACGCATCTGTAAGTATTAATGACAATTCTGCAAGGTTGGTTTGCTAGCAGTGATTAAAACCACATGTAATTGAATTAAATGAGATAATGATTCACCGTAATCCATAATCACATGCAAGGACAACTATGAAAATTAAGTCTAAGTTAAAAACATGTTATGGAAAAAATATCAAAAGTAGTAGAAATGGAAGAATAATAAAAAATAAAGAAATAAAAAGTTGTGTTTAAACACTTTCTTGTTGATTCACTGAAATAATAATTCACATGTTTAATATTTTATCTTATACAAAACTCACATTATAACAGAATTATATATATAACTCTCACTCACTATAACATAATACATGTGCAAAGAAAAAAATAAAATCAGGTCAAGTATTTCAAATTAAATCTCCCCAAATCATTTGAAGGTAATTCTAATCTCCACTAAAAACTCTGCAACTTTGTGAATCTTCACTTAACAGAGATTCTAAATTTGTGCTGCATTAGAAAAGAGCAAAATGTAGCACTGAGCACCATGATCTGCTATATACTAATTTGTGTATCAAAACCTCCAGTAAAACAACAGCAATCCGAGAAACTTTCAAAAGTGGCTTCAGCGTGTCTTATATTTGGTTGGTGTTGATTATTTCAACAGCGACAGAGACGAGGTAATTATTCAGGTCATCAGTCCCACGAGAAGTGGTGTTTATGTGCTACAGAAATCCATCAAGCACATAAGCCCTGATACTATCTGCAGAAAATAATTTAGGCTGACCTTTTAAAGAAAGGGCTGCAACAGCTTAGTCACATGTACATTTGTATTGGGAAAGTGACAAAAAAAAGAACTGGAAATTTAAATAAATTTTGTCCGACTGTTGCTTGGTCAAAACCCCACATGCCTGGAGTGGGTAAGGTGGGAGAGGCTAATTTTGCCAGGGAAAGTGATCAGGGAAGTACAAAAGGGTATCCAAGCACGGATGGAGCATCAGCATGCAAAACTCTCTGCCTGCTCTGCAGAGGAAAAGAGTAGCCCAAAGCCCAATCCTGTATCCAAAATCAAGCTCAAATGGCACTGCCCCTGCCAGTGCCTCAATACTGAAGGCACAAAATTGCCACCTTTGCTTTGCAGCATTATGAGCATTTACAGATCTACTTCCCATTAGGGACTGTGCTCCACTACATAAAAGCACAGGCCAGTCCGTGGACCCATCATTTTTCCACTCCAATTATTGGGATATGTTCAGCTTCACATATTTCATAAACACCTCTTGAATAAGTCAGGTCACATGTCTTTAAGTAAAGGTATATGTATCATCTCTGCATAAATCCTTACTTAATCTATTCTAATCCAAATCCCCATGATCACCTCTAAAAATAGTCTCAGGAAAGTTCGTTTTACTATGCCTGCAAAAGCTTGCATTACACAACGAAGAGAACCCATGCCACTTGTGTAATAAAGGAGACAACAGGAAAAGGAAATAAAAATAGTGGGACTTTCCTTATTTACTAACGTGTACATCACCTGAATTGGTTTCAGCATCACTGGTGATGTAAGCAGCTGGCAGAAACCTCGGAAGTAACTGCTAAGAGCCATAAGGGACTTACCAGGCAAATAAATACATGCTGTGTAGTCAGAGACATTCCAGTGGGTGGGATGTATAAGAAATACGTGGCAATTCTGAGAGATGTTTACGAGATATTAACCCTTCTCTATTTTCTTATTTTAATATCAAGACATAATAAAAGCAAATAATTCAATAGGAAATCTAAACCCCATGGGCTGATGGGGACTTGAGGGTTGTACACTGTTCCACTGGAGGCTGGAATATGTGCCCAGCTCTTGCACTGCCCCACATATCCCAACACCAGCCATCTAGTTGCCTTTTGGCACAGCTTTCTTGACCAAAGTATAGGGGAGAGGACAACCGAAGAGATGATCTTCAACCCATGGGAAGCCTGATGGGAGGAGGACTGGAGCATTACACCAAAAATAGTGATCCTTTTCCTCACCTCACTCCTGAGGGGAATTCTCATCTTCCCATGAGGCAGAGTCCAGGTAAGACAACACCCGGGTGTTCAGGAGCCCTGCACCTCTTCCTGCACCCCAGGGATGCTCCGAGAGCCGTGGAGGGCAACTTCTCTCTCACACTTCTTTACCTGCTGCATCTGCCACCAGCTCTCACCCTACACACCGCCACCTCTCACCCCAAATCACACCGTGTCCAAAGGCCTGGAGGGCTGATGAAGCACAGGAGACATTTTTGGACTGTCAAGACCAGCAGCCAGTGGTGGCCGGCACTTCCTCTCCCCATCACCGGAGAAAAGGGCTGCTTTGATCCTGGCTGTATCACATCCCCTTGACAATCATTTCCATGGCAGAAGTAGGTCAGAAGCAGAGGACACTCAGGATTACATCTCACAGTGGGAACAACCCTTCAAAAAAAATATGAGCCAAGGGACGCTGTGCTGACTCAGTGGCAGGAGGCCTGGGCTGCGTTGCCAGCTGTTTTCCTACGACTTATGCTGACACTTGATGCCACTTCTTGAAACAGCAGCAACTGGATCTATGTTACCACATGAAAAATCTTTTACTGCTCTTTCCTCTCTGAACCTCAGCTGGAACTGAACATGTGAACAAGAGCCAGCAGCAGCCACAACTAACTTGGGCATATTTTACCGTTGAGATGCTTGAGTTAGGAAATTCAATGTGATTCCATTGACACATATTTTTAAAAAAAACCTGCTCAAGATGTTAGCAGATACACACATTCATGCTCAATATCAATTTTGTTAAAATACTATATTGTTTTTGAGTGACAGCTGGTAAAGGATTAGGAATCTACTCATCAATCTGAAGTTTCAGCAGGAAGAATTTCCTTTGCTAGTCACAGCGGACTGATGTGCAATGAAGTTTATATGGAAAGAGAGGAAACTGGGATCACTTTCCCAAAGAGTGATATTTGATATATTCAATTAGTCCAAAATAAAGCTTTGCAATGTATGCAATATCTCTGGTCACAGCAGAACTAAACAAGGCACAATTTTAGAGAAGGACTAAGTAAGGAACCTTTGGGGAAATACTGCTTAATACAAATAAAATATCCTTAAAATTAACTGGCAAGTCATCTAGTGGAGCTTACCATCATTATACATAAAATAAAAGGAAGTTGTATCAGGATTCAGTAACATGGAAAAACAGCCCAGAAGTCCATTTTTCAGAAAGGGTTCTGTGTTCTGTTTATGAGGTGCCTGGCTGTAAAAAACAGAAAGTAGTGTGGGAAAATGGTAGGGGAAACAACACAAATTTTATCAGGTTAAATTTCATATTTTCATTTTATTTAGACTGTCACGTTAGGTACAACCAATAAATAGTGATGATCCCTGACAAATAATGCAGCCTTTACTAATCCTAGCTTACCTGTTTGTACTGCCCATAGTACAATCAGTACTAATCAGTGTTAGTACTGTCAAACGTTAGTGCTAAGTTTTCATGGTGTTGGTGGTAGTAACACATGATCCATAGCAGCTAAATTTACACAGTCCTCTTTGCTATGCCTGTTTTGGAACCGGTGCTAAACACAGGACATTCTGCTTTAAAAAAAGCAAGAGGCCTGGCTTCAGAAAAGAATGTAAATTATGTGCTGTGAGGGTGGTGGGGCACCGGAGCAGGCTGCCCAGAGAAGTTCTGGATGCTCCATCCCCAGCAGTGTTCAAGGCCAGACTGGATGGGCCCTGAGTAACCTGGCCTAGTGAAAGGTGTCCCTGCCCATGGCAGGAGGGTTGGAACCAGATGATCTTTAAGGACCCTTCCAACCCAAACCCTTCTATGATTCTGTGTACTGAATTTTAATGAGGGGATCCTGGTATAAACCCTGAAGGCATTTCTACCCAAGACAAATCCCATGTCTTTGCTTTCAGCTGCTTTGAACACTAGCAACCCAAACCATCAACTGCAGAGGGATGGGGAGGCAATGTGAGAGACTCCTGCCCGCATCAGGATCCTGCTACAGCAAATGGTGAGTGGATTTTAATTTCATTTCTTTTTCTTTCACTGGCTTGATATGCAATGTTTGCAAAGGCTTCCAATGGCTGGAAACCATTCTGTGAACAAAGATAATGTATTTCTGGATCCTTAAATGAACAGTACGTTATTGTGCTTTGCTTGGAACAGCTGTTTCCAGCTATCGATAGATTCAAAGCAGCAAAGTGCCGACTGCTTCCTCCTGAGGACATCTGAGCCTGGGGGCCCCTGCTGCTTTGGCCATTTGCTGCACAAAGCTGCAGAGGGTTTGGGCATCACTGGAAGAAAGAGTGTTTGTAATAAAGTTCAAGCTATACCTTTTGAGGGTATAATTATATGTAAAACATTTTGAAGAGTCTCTCCATTGCCAGAGTACTTCAAAATATGATGTTCAAATTGTAGACTTCCCATAAATTCTATCACTGAAGCATTTTGTTTATTCTATTTTCAGAAAGACAAACCTCCTAAAAGGTAAACAAAATGATAGTCAAAGGTGGATCATCTAGCAGCATAACCAAACCTGGTGTGACCTCTATGCAGTGCACTCTCTCAGCACATAAGACCTCTGGGAACACTCAGAAACGAGTTCAGATGTGAACTCCAAGTCCCATGCCTGACAAACTCTACTGTTAACTTCTCTCCTGGTCTTTAAATACATATACCTTCACACATATTTAGGATGAAAAGGAGAGTTTGCAGCATATTAAAAACATTTTGTAGGGCATTCAGAAGCCATGTGAAATGCATTTTGTGCACTGACATAACTCTGTCAAAAAGAGCTCCTTTTGGCTTTAAAGGATGTGATTCAACTCCTCTCTGTGTTTAATAGATACATTTTCCTTTTTGTTATGTTCTGTCAGACACAGGCAGGCTGTAGTTGAGATCTGTTGCAAGAGGCTTAATAGAGTGTTTGAATGCATAGTTTTTTTTCAGGAGACCTCTCCAAAAGTAGTGACTCACAAAATCTTTGTGAAGATAAATTTCAATTTGACACTGGGCAAAAGATGAATGTACAACCTTCTACGCCGTCAGAATCAATCATCGTGCCTAATCCATCTCTTCCATAAAGAACATTTTAAAGCCCCCAGAACATTTTCATTGTGAAATTCTCTGAAATGACCAGTGATGAGCTTGCAAGCACCCTCTTGTGGCAGTAAGCTACTGTAGTTTTGTTTAGGAAAGACCTTCCCAAGAAGTTTCCCAAGTTTTCCTCCAACTTCTGTAAATTCATTTTGCTTCTGTTCTTCTGAGCCTTCTGGTTGTGAAACCGCACCAGACCCAAACCTTGTAAAGAAAGAGCCCAGGACTAATCACTGGGGAAAAAACACCAAAACCAAAACCCCAGCCACCTAAAAAACCCAAAAGACAAACAAACAAACACCCTGAACCAAAACAACCTAAGCTCTCTTTCCTCAGGAGAAAATCATCTTGATGAAGTAAAATACCCATCAAGGTGAAATCTCTTCCTTGCAGAGGCCCTATGCTGCCCAAGAAGAGCAACTATACACCCTTCTTGGGACAGCAGAGAGGGGAACTGACTGCACACTACACATAGTGCTGCATATTGGGGTGGAATTAGATGAGCTTTAAACTTCCTTCCTTCCAAGCCAACCCACTGTATGATTCTATAATAACACCACACACAGAAGTGCCAGCCTATTTCCTCACCCTTTGATCTGAAGACACCCTAAGAGCACTAGAAGCCCAGTCTCTGTATTAGACTGCCATTTGACAGTGAGTTTCATAATGGCATCAGTGGATACGTAACTCTCCCATTGTATCTTCTTCCCTACCAATCCCATGCTCTGCCTCTTGAACCTCACTGTTTCCTTTTCTCTAGCACTTCCAATAATAACCCTTCCTCTTGACCTTGGATCTTCTAATAATAAGCTTATTGATCCTGAAATTGACCTGAATGGACCAGGAAAATGTGGTAAACTTTTTTCCCCAGTGAAAAAAAAAAAGACAGGGACAAGGACCAGCTGCCCTTGCACAGCAGAAGGGCACACGTGTCTCAGATGAGAGTATTAGTATTTCCCCTGCAGGATTCACCTTACATACTTCAGTCTAGATGTGCTATCACATAGCAGCAGTCAAAATTCTCATTTCAAACAAGAGGATAACATGGTAACAACCTTGTTGTTCATGGAAATGCAAGGTAAATACCAATGTTCAGAGAGAAATATATGTTGAAATATTACTGGTAGATTTGAAAGGGATTCTCCACCCACACCAGGTATTACCATTTAACTTCTGTCAAGCAAAGATCCCGCTGATGAGATCTCATTATCTTGCCTCTTCCGTTCATCATCAGCTACTGCAAGTGACAATGGTTCTTTGGATGTCAAAGTGTCCAGGTCCTTATGCTTTCCACAATGAAGGAGCTTCCTTCATCTAGGATATGCTTCTGGTTTTACCTAAACTAGTTTTCCACTCATTTATGCCCCTTCTTGTTCTTTCCCTAGATCTAACACAGCAAAAGATTTTTTTGGTGCATAAATATAAAAATATGCCTCCTGCTTTTTATTAGAAAAGAAGTTTTTTGAGCAATAGATGCATCTGTGGTGAATTGATAGGAGGTCTCTGTTTTTCACTCAGAGACCTAAAGTGGATTTTGGTATGTGTGGATTAGTGCCAACTCTTGTGATCCTAAAAGGTTGCAGTCCTGTAATCGTACAGATCTATGGAATACAGCTGCTGTGGAATATCACAGATGACCATACTGGAGGCAAAAAATGTATTTTTATAGGTAGTACTCCTAGGATTCAGGCCTGTGAAACTTGGAGGAAAACACCACAGTTTCTGACTTCATAAGAAGTTTTTCACTCTTTCCCACCTACATATGGGTTATTACTATTATAGTCCTCCACAAATTGCACTGAAAAGCGCGTCTCCATAAAAAAAAAAAAAAAAAGAAAAAAAAAGATAAAAGAGGCACTGATAACTATTTTTTTTTAACACAATCTTGATAAATTCACAGTTTTTGAATCCTGGAGATTTTCAGTTCTGGGTGAAAACACAACCTTCAAACAAAATAGCCCATTTCCAAGAAATGCACGGTTCACGAGCACTATAAATTTTATTCTCGCCATTTTCATCTTTTATAGCTGTTAGAAGCACTGGTGAGTGATCACATTTTAAATTACAGCAGAACATATGATCTGTGTTTCATATGTAAACGTGCTCTGGTCAAGGGCAAACAGGGTTGTGCTCTCGTGACTTACACCTACAGTGTTGGCTCTGTAGCGTTCACGGCTGGTTAGGGAGCAAGAACTCCTACTATAAAACCCATCAACCCATAATTCTGTCTGTTTAAGTAATAAAGTAACTGATAGGCTGCACACAGACACTGGAGAGGAAATCCAGCATGCCTCAGGCTTCCCATTAAGGAATGGTTCCTTCCTGAAGGTTTAGCATCACCCTGTGAAAAATGCATCTATTTTAACAAAAGGCAGAATTACAGTTTTGAAAGATCAGGGACTAACACTTGGCTAAACCAAGAACACTGCTGCTGCTGGCTTGCAAGTCCTAGTGAATAGCCTCACATTAATTTACTGCTGTATTCAGGGAATAGGCACATCCACCACATAATCTGAAAGAGGCTCAACCTGGGGTTTTTTGTTTGAGAAAACACACACTGTGACATAGAATCAATCTGTCCAGAGGGACTTTTTTTCCTCTAGTAGCTCACTGTTTTTTTACATCCAGCTTTTAAAAAATCATGAATAATGTGGTTCAATAGCAGGCTTGGGGGTTGTTGTTGGTTTTTCGGTTTTTTTTCTTAAGTGTGCACTACCATTTTAAATTTCTCTTTTATTATCTCAGTTGGCTAGGTAAGGATTCACTGTAGCTGTAACAGGTATGAGGGTGTGAGAAGACAGTTTGAGAAAGGTAAAAATCCAGCTTGGAATGCCCGGGCGGGACACAGTAGCATCACCATCTTATCTGTCTCAAGTTAACTACAATGCTAGAAGTTGAGTTTAATAAGCAAATGCAGCACATGCTGGTACTGCAGGTCATTGCCTGGTGGCAAGAGCAGAGTGAGTTTTTCCTCTTCTACAGAGCCTGTGACCACCCTGTTTATCTCAGCTGAGCATCTAGCTGCATGCAATAAAAGGCAGGAAGGCAACTTCTGCCTCTGTGCTTGGATCTAAAAACCTAACCTTCTAATCAATACAGCCCATTCACCTAAGTAATAAAGAAACACAGGGAGCAATTGAACATTAACATACTATTGAACCTGAAGAAGGTTCAACATCTGGAAAAAAGAGAGGGAGAAGCAATTTCACATTTATATTCAAATAGCTGGAATTTCTAGAGATCACTTGCCTTTGTTAAAACAGCTAAATCATTAATACAATATATACACTTTACAAAACAGTTCCAGTCAAACAATCCAGAAACAGTTCTCCTACTTCATAAAATTGGAGAATATTTGGATAAACTGTAAAACATCTATTATTAAGACAGGAGTCCAGGAATTCATATAAGCTGTCTGCTTTTTAATTTAGGGACCTATACCTATGAGAGAAATGGTAGACATTTAGAGCACAGCTTTCTCAGCAAAAGAACAGCTTTTGCTGAAAAGAAGCACTTTATAAAAAGCCCAGCATGTATCAAACACATTTGATGGAGGTTTCTCAGAGCTGTTTGCAGCGAGGTAAACACATCTCTGTGTGCCACAGCAGCTGAATTACAGGAGTTTTTGGGTATGTCAAGACATTGCTTGACTGCAGGATGGCATTTTTTTTGATAGCAGCTCACTAATGAAAGCAGTATCTCAACACAGTATGGGACCTTCGAATGATGTTGCAGGTCCCTGGAGGAAAAAAAGATAGCTGTCTTATAG
This sequence comes from Dicrurus megarhynchus, assembly GCA_013399195.1. Lineage (NCBI taxonomy): Eukaryota > Metazoa > Chordata > Aves > Passeriformes > Dicruridae > Dicrurus > Dicrurus megarhynchus. Next base: position 728,576 of record VXAD01010356.1, read on the forward strand.
GAAATTTTCAATATACAGGTGGAAACTAAAACTCAGAACCACAGAGAATATGCTAGTTGGAAGGGACCCATCAAGTTCATTGAGTCCAGCTCCTGGCCCTGCACAGCACCAGCCCTGAGACATCACACCATGTCCCTGAGAGCATTGTCCAAATGTTTCTTGAACTCTGTCAGGCTCGTGCTGTGACCACTTCCCTGGGGAGCTGTTCCAGTGCCCAAACACCCTCTGGATGAAGAACCTTTCTCTAATATCCAGCCTAAACCTCCCATGACACAACTTCAGGCCTTTCCCTCAGGTCCTGTCACTGGTCACCACAGAGGAGAGATCAGTGCCTGCCTCTCTTCTTCCCCTCACAAGGAAATTGTGACTGCAATGAGGGCTCCCCTCAGTCTCCTCCAGGCTGAACAGACCAAGTGACCTCAGCTGCTCCTCATACGGCCTCCCTTCCAGACCCTTCACCATCCTCATGGCTCTCCTTTGGATGCTCTCTAACAGCTTAAAGTCTTTCTTACACTGTGGCACCCAAAACAGCACAGGACACGAAGACTGTATCCTATTGCATTCCTTGTTGGCCAGACATCACAGCAATTATTGGACTAGCACTTTCATGCAACTAAGCATTTATCTGCAGACATTTTATTCATGTTTTGAAAAAATTTGGAAATAGTGAATGGGCCTGCACATCCATCAGCAGTGTGTGTTGCTCTCCAGGATTTTCTGTTACAGGAGGCCTCCCATCTGCTCAGTACTGCATTAGGCCACACAGGCTGTCGTGGCTGACCTGATGCTATTAGAGAGCTCCATCTAAGCAAACGGGCTGGCAAGCTCAGGAAACTGCAAATATGTTTCTACTAAGGGCATAAACAAAAGCACACCAAAAAACTGCAAAGATTTCTATATGGTAAATGAAAACCTCTAGTAGAAATGGGGCTTGGTTGGTTAGAGAAACTTGTCCATTGAAATAGTAGAAAGGTGACTTGTAAACACAATTTTCTTCATTTTTGTGGTGCCCAGCTCCAAAGCAATAGAATTTTCTAAGAGAAGAGAAGAAATGCATTTGCTTTGAAGCAATACTGAAAATAGATTCCATTAATATTTGTGCATTTTTTTTATTTCATGATGATGAAGAGCATGATCAGGAAGGAAACTCTTCAACCATTAGATAAGCATGGAGTGGTTGGCAGAAATAGGAATAATGAGAATAAAAAGCTGGGATGAAGAGGGATTTCTGTATTTAAAAGGAAGATAGTAAATGCTGATGTAACTAAATATTCTATTATAAATTTGTTATTTTGTTACTAGCAATGTGTGACTTAACGTAAATTTTCAGCTGGGCAACATAATTGCATACATTGCACTGAACAAAACCCACTGTGTTTCTACTCCATAAAGAATAACAGTATTTTTTCTAACATTAGTCCTTGTCCATTTAGCAGTCACTCACAGGCCACACTCAAGAACAAATCAAGCAGTTTTAGAGGAGATGGAGGCAAAACCAGAAGATTGGCTTTTCTAGATTTGATTGATGATTAGATATGTTCAACCACAATTAAGATGCTAAACGGCAAATATTTTGCCCACAAATTTTTTTGGCACTTCTTTCCATTTCATCACAACTGAGTATGTGGAGCACTACTTGTTCTCCTTCAGCAGCAGACCTTTGAGGAGCACCCTTAAATCCATCTATGCGTGGTCTGAGGATAGTAAATCTCAGCAGCATTAAACGTCCCAGCTCCACAGAGAGCTCCCTGTGGAGCCTCAACTTGCCAGCCTGTTTGCCTAGACAGAGCCCTCTGTTAGAGCCCTCAGCCATGGCAGTTTGTGAGGCATATCAGCAGCACAACCCACTGCCAAATCTTGCTCTTCTCTTGCCCTGGGCATGGACATAGGGCTTGGCAGCAAAAAACACTGTCCTTCATTACCACCAAATCTGTAAAGGTGCAGTTTCTTCAGCCATAATCTCTAGAATCAGATGCACTGAGAGTTATACCTTCTGTTCTGCATTTTTAAAATTCCTCTAATATGCATTTTATCATCCAGTGCCAAATGTCTCATTTCCTAGGTCTGACTCCCACCTTGTTCTTTGGCCAAAGAAATGTACAAATAATAATTTCCGTTCTGAAAAGGTAAGAGGTGATATTCTAACTATGTAAACTTCAAAGCCCCTGAGCCCTTTGTTCCACAGAGAACATTCCACTTGCTACAGAAGCCTACCAGACTCTGCCCAGCTCTACCAAATGAGAGCCAAAACCCCTTCCATGCCTCTGTTAGGAGATAGAGGTCAGCTGAAATTGCATCAGCTGCGCAAAGGCAATGACTCATACAGGAGCAGTAAACTGAAGGATGTGTACATTAATGACTTCAAAGACCCTTTTACAGGTTATGATCCTTTTTATTTTTGATTCAGGAGTGTCATGTCTCCCATCCACCCTTAAAAAAGTGTGTTCTAACCTATCCTACTCAGCTGGGTATTAGAAAGCACAGGGAGGAAATAACAAGGTCTTGCCTCTACTGAAGACTAACAACTTATAATTTCCTTCTCTTTTAAATTCATGTACAAGGGAAACAACTTGTACACCCAGATTTGAAAACTATTGATTCAACAGCATTTTACTTTCTGTAAATCTTCATTCATATAACATTTTTATGGCATGAATAACCTCATCAATATGTGCCTTTCTGCATCATATATCTCTGGCCTAAATATTTGCTTAAGGAAAAAAACCTCATGTTAACTCAGACTTAAGATCTTTTCAGAGTATATATAAACCATTTCCTTAGTAATTCCTGGTTGCCCCTATCACTACTGCTAAAATTTTCATCACTCTTTAAAAATGCCTTGATCAGGAGGTTGGCTGCGATGTCATCAGTTTTCACTGGCTTTTACTTTTAGTTCAATAGGAATTAAAGTCACTTAGGTTTGTGCAGAAAAGCTGCAGTGTAGTAAAAGCTACAGGAAGGTTTAAGATCTTCCTTTACTCATGTCAATGAAAAAGGCAAATCTTTACAGAAAAGAAAAGAAATGGAATCCAAAAGATAAGATTAAATGTGGACACATTCCAATTAACAATTCATCTTCCTCATGATTTCAGAAGATACTGTTTGGGTTTTGTTTTCTTTTCTCTTCTTTGAGGAGTGGAAGCTGACATGCTTAGAGGGTTTACAATTACCAACCAAATGCTGCAATTTCTCATCCCAGATTTTCTGAGAACTCTATAGCTCTATTAGCTAAAGAGACCACCGAGTAGCAGTGAAAGAATGGTAAAACTTACTTTTCTCTCCCTCAGTATTCAGGCACACAGACCCAGTAGCAGAACATTTTTAAATGTTTTTCTCAGTGTTTGGACTTACTCTTCTATTTCTCTGACATGACATGAGACAACGATATTTAGTAATATGGAAATCTTTTTAAGAGCAGATCTGGTGTTTTCATTTATACCTGAAAATTATGGGCAGGCCGTTTCCTGCTACCTTCAGAGTCTGACTCCTTAATTCTATCTCTGGAAAGAAACAAATAATATCACATATCCAAAATGAAGGCTCGTTGCAATTAACTGATTCTAACTAACATTGGTATCAAAACCCTACAGCCAAAAATCACCTTTTCCCCTTAATATTTGTAAATCTCACACTGGATTTTTGAATTAACAATAGAATTTCTGTAAATAACATGGTTATAGGTTTGTAGCAATAATCCTAAAAGCTCAGCCAATACAGGTAGACTTCAAAATCATGTAGTTTGGAATGATATTATTGATTGCAGTACCACCAATAATTCCAGGTGCACTCCCTGAGGATCTTAAAATCTGAAAGGAAACAGCAGGAGACAGCTCTGGGAAGAGAAGCAAGTTTGTGAAAGAAATGCTGACAATACTTCAATGTTTTTGTTAGGGTTTACATGCCATGAACAATGCTCACTTGCCCTTTCCCCTGTGACTGATAAGCTGCCAAGTTGTACAGGCTTTGCTCTAATTCTTAGTTCCTTTATGATACACACTAACAGTTTAGTAATAAATCACAACTGATGCAGCCACTGTACTAGAAATAGAAATTACATGAGAAAGAGGAAAATACAGTATTTTTAGGCAAGTACTCAAAATCTAAACAGGGTAACTAAGCACTATTTTAAAAACCTCCTCCCCAGAGAAGAGTAAATGGAAAGTAAATGGCAGGGAGTAAACAGAAAAGAAGGGCCAATACACACATTAAACTCACAACTGCAATTACAGTTACTATTTTATATTACAGAATTTTTTTGTTCTAAATTTAACTGATTTTTTTGTTCTAAAATTATCAAAACAATACATTTATTTTTATAAATTCTCGGAACATCAATTTGTATATATTTGACCTAAATTTTCAAACTCTGTAGATTGATAGACGAATGAGAGTAGGCTAGCTTACAAAGGATATTCATCACAAGGTTGTGAACTCTGCCCTTCTGCACACACAACTTGTCCAAAAAAATAAAGTCATTGTAGAGAGATAGAGGCTGAAGTGTTTGAACAGAATGTCTGTGTTTCTCTCTAAACACTCCAGCCTGAAGCCAGCAGCCCTCAGCCCACTCTGCATGGGAGATGTGCTTCAGTAACACATGCACAACAGCTAAAAGAAGTGGACTTTGCACATAACTAGTTAGTATCTGTGAATGTGGCCTTGTGAGCAGGTAAGGCAGGGTGTGACCCCCTGCTCCAGCAGACACAGCAGCCGGTACCTGAGCTGGAAGCAGCAGGGCAGGAGTGTCCCAGAAGCTTCAGTGCCTGTGCCTGGGCACCCTGCTCCTGCCCCTGCACTGCCATGGCCTGCACTGGAGTCACTCTTTCTTTCCATTGACACTGAAAGGAACCCCTGTATTTTTCAAAACCCTTCCTCTCTGTGATATCTTCACCCAGATCACACATATTTATGCCATTTAGTAGGCAGTGTTGATCAATTTCGCCCCATGGTCACTGTTTGTGTACCTACTGCAGGAGGGTGGTTCCTTCTGATCTAGCATCAGAAATTGAAGCTCCTAAGAGAGATCACAGCACTTCTTGCTGACACCTGATAGCTGGGGGATTTCATAGTTTTAACAAGAGCAGAAAAGAGAGTGCTAGACCTGAGATATGAGAAGCACTGGGGAACCACATCACCTTACTTGAAACCTTCAGGTTATGGTTTTTTCCCTCATTTGACTTCAGATCCTTAGAGGATTGTAAATACATTTGTGATCTGTGAACATTGCCATGGATGTATACCTGAATACCTGAGCTCTGCCTGCACCCATCTGTGAATGGAGCCTCTGCTCATAAATCAGCCATGCTGACTGTAATAAGCATAAACTAGGTCAAGCTAAAAATGCCCACAGAAAGAAAAAAATGGCAATAGCAAGTAAAAGACATTTCATAATCTGTTGCCTTAGAAGAAAATAATTTGGGTGATTAATTTTAAGAGAAAGGCTGTCATTTATTCACCATCTCTCTTCTTTTTTTCTTTCTTTTTTTTTTTTTTTGTTCTGCGCTGCTGATATTAGAATCACAGACTCAATAAGGCTGGAAAAGACCTCCAAGACCATCAAATCTAGCCTTCAATGGCATGCCACCATGTTCACTAAGTCACATTGTGAAGTGCCACATCTACTCATTATTCAACATTTCCAGGCTGGTGACTACACCGCTTCCCTGAACAACCTGTTCCAATACTTAATCACAGAATTACACAGAATCACACAGAATAAGCTGAGTTAGAAGGGACCGACCAGGATTGTCAAGTCCATCTCCTGGCCCTACGCAGGACACCCCAAGAACCACACCGTGTGTCTGAGAGAATTGTCCAAACACTTCTTGAACTCTGTCAGGTTTGGTGCTGTGACCACTTCCCTGGGGAGGCTGTTCCAGTGCCCAATCATTCTCTGGGTGAAAAACCCTTTTCTAATATCCAACCTAAACCTCCCCTGACTCAGCTTCAGGTCATTCCCTGGGTCCTGTCACTGGTCACCACAGAGAAGAGATCAGTGCCTGCCCCTCCTCTTCCCCTCATGAGGAAGTTGTAACCACAATGAGGTCTCCCCTCAGTCTCCTCTTCCCCAGGCCAAGCAAACCAAGTGACTTCTGCAGCTCCTCATACAGATTCCCCTTTTAACCACTGTTTCAGTGAAGAAATTTTTTTGGTACCCAACTTGGGGACATTTCCCCTTGGCCTATCACTCGTTTTCTGGGAGAAAGAGGATGACTCCCACCTTACCACAACCTCCTTTCAGGTGCTTTAGAAACTTACTGCTTCTAAAATGTCTAACTTGCATATTAAATATTTCAGTGTTTGCTTCATGTATCACTAACAGGATGATTGGGCGGTAATGTATTGTGGGAAAGGATTATGACATCTGATTCTATTTTTAAAAATCAAATGCAACTTTTTCAAAGTCTTTGGGCAACTATTTTTATTGCCACAGGTGCAATTAGGTGAGGCAGCTCTTGCCTGTCACATTTAATTAACCTGCTTTGCAAGGAGTTTTCCACATATATGTAAGGGATCCTTACACTTCATGGGAACTTTTATGGAGAATTGTAAGTGCACTGAGACATCTGACTTCAAGTAAGGTCCTAAAAAGATTAACACGTATCTAGTACTCAGCTGAAGTTCCTATTCCACAGGCTGTTCTGCTCATGGGTATCTTCACACTTGGGGCATCCTTGTTGCATCCTCACAAAAGCAAGAATTTTCTGGACTGCAAAATGCCTGCAGCCCATACAGCATGAGTGCAGTAAAACAAAAGAAAGCACAGCCATAAATAAGTGGCAAGGAAGGTTCAGTCCCACCGCACATAAATGATAGCAGGACCCAGCACAGCTTGGTCTCTGTCCCACTGACTGGTGCTGGCAGGAGGTTAATGGGGGATCCCAGAACCACCTGAGCCACTGCTTGCAGGCTGTGGGACAGTCTCTGCCTGGGGGATTGCACCTGTCCCTGGGGTACAAGAGGCTTTCCCCCCATTCCCAGAGACCTTGAAATTAAGTGCTGTCCTTCCCTGTCACCCATGGTGGAGTGGTTGTGCTGCCCAATTTTCCCTGCAGACAGGACTCACCTAACACAGCGGTGTTCCTGCAAAGTGGTTGCAGTCCAGCAGGGAAAATAACCTCTTGCTTCCCAGACACAGGTTTCCTCTGGCTGGCATTGTTCCAGGCTTCTAGGCATTTACTGTGTAGTACAGCTTGTCTCAGTGTAACCAGAAAACTCCTCTACTATGTTTATATTTTTACTAGCTCAGAAGGCCTCTGTAAGTCTAAACACTTCGATTTCATTAGTATTTGTGGTATTTCATTAATATTTGCAGTATTTCATTTTGCAGAATCAGTTAGACTCTTTGTCTAACAAGCTATTGCTACTTGATTCTTTTTATAGAAAATCTGTAGAAAGCTCTGTAAAAAGGAAAATATTTTAAATTAACTCCTTTGTGGAGCTGAGCTTTGACTTTGCCTTCTCTTGGATCCTTTCTCAAACTCATATGATACTTGCAGATACACAGAAGTTCCATACCACCTTTCAAAGAAAGTCTTCCCTTTCCTTTCATCCACACTTAAAGACACTTTTATGAATACATGAATACCCTTCCTGTGTTTCCCAATCAAATGCTAAACAGGTGAACTGAGCCTTCTTACTATTAGCTCCAAATAGCAAGATATCTAGGTTTTGTAAAGAAAAAAGGAAGCCAAATACCGCCTGAAAGGCTCCTTTTATGAACAGATTGAATATGTTCCATTATGTGCCACTTTTGAACTTCAGAAAACTAATAACAATGGATTCTGCATAAGCCTCCCCGCTATAGTAACAGAAACAGAACTTCAAAACTTCTCCACGAGCCCAGTTCTGAGCTCTGGTGGCGGCCGGCAGCGTCTCTTGTCGCCAGCAGTTGGTCTGTCTACACATGAGCTGTCCCAAAGACAAGGCCTCATGTACTAAGAGGCAAAAGACAAAAAAAAAAATCCCCAACCTTCATCTGTGAGAGGGTATTACAGGATCAGGCTCAGAACGTTACACATCCGAAATATGTGAAGCAGCAAAAGCCCAACCGTGAGTCATTCCCGCTTCGCATCATCTTGCTTTCAAACTACTCCCCGTGGAATTTAACAGACATAATAGAAAATAATAGAATTGAAAAATGGGAACTATTTCCACTTAGTGGGTTTTTCCCACAGTGGATACAATTTGAATTGCTAATTCACTGCCAGATGTGCAACCACAGACCCTGTGACAACAATCCTCTTCCTACAGTACTTGATTATTTCTTACTGTGACTCACCGAGTATGCTACAGGATTATATTTAGCCCAGGTTGGAGGGTTTCCATTATTGTATTTAATTAAAGAACACTTAAAAACGGGTAAATTCAAACCTATGTGGTATAACATTTTAAATAATTTAAAATGGTAACCTTCTGAGAGAAACTTTATTTATGAAAATATTAAAGGTGAATTCCTGTCTTAAATAAGGCCTGTGGGAATTCTTCATTGCTTTCACATTCTCCAGAGATTTTCTTTTCTATTTTAAAAAATCTACCAGCAGTTTTTAGTAACTCTACCACTAGTTTTTAGTGCAAATCTACCTCAGTCACCAAAGATAAACCTAATGCCCCAGTGTAATGACAGATGATACAGAAAGAACATGCAGGAAAATTGTTAGCAGGCAATATAGTAATTATGTCAATTCCTAAACACCCCCCCCAAACCTACCCCAAACGAAATAACTTGTCTAAACAAAGTACAAGAACTGGAAAAGGTATGGAGATCAATGACCAAAATTCCAATTTGGGAAAAACTAGAGCATCTTACAGTCTCTGTTATCCTCCTTGAAAGCTGTCTTATATCTGAAATAAGCATACAGCATGTGCAAATAGGTATTTTACCGATTTTAGTACCAGCATAGTTAATGATTTCCAAAACCGTAACACAACAAATGATGCCAGTTTGGGCATTTGAATTCAAAAGCCTAAAAACTATTTATGGATTAGGAGAACAGTTTGGGATTTGTCGGAACCCACGACATGTCTCTGTCTAATTTAGGGGACCTGACACCCCGAAATCGGGGTGCCCCAGAGGGCACTGCCTTTGATCTTTGTCCTTGGAGAACTTTGCCAACTCTAAGAGATGAATTGCAAGCCACAAGAGTGTAATATAAGCATTAATAGTTACTTTGCACTGGGTGAAATATAGTATTTAAAACACTAGATAACGGGTACATGGGGGTAAAACATGTACAGGGGGGTCAAGATGGAGTCTAAAGGGTGTGGTCACCTTCTCCTTCTTCTTCTTCACTGTCCACCATATTCTTGGTGACGGGGGCACAAATTCATTGGTAGAATAGAGATAAGACAGGAAATTGCATGTCTAGAACAGGTTAGAATTAATTGGTATAAAGTTATAAATAATGACACGTACCGTCCTCTGGTTGGATTTGTAACGGGGTATATAAATCTCGGTATGCCCAGCTGGTGGGCAGAACCAGGGTACTTCGGCTGCAAGGTGGACCTGTGACTGCAGGACACCGCAGCTATAGATAACATCAGAATAAACAACCTCTGCATGGCAGCTCACGGCCTCTGACTGAGTTTCTGGGCAAAAGCGCTGAACTTATCTCACTTGTGTGCCAAGGCCAACTGAAGCCGAAGCCACAGGGATTCAGGGAGAATCCAGGCCGAGCGCTGGCTGTGTGGTCACCTTTGGTCCACACCAGAGAGGCTAACCCTGCGCAGGGTGGACGTGAGCTGAGCTGCACACGTGCTCTCATGCCAGAGATGGTTTCCTTTGGCAATGTGAATACATCCCTCATGCTCATCTAGCAGGATTTTCTATGAGTAAAAGGCTGCTTACACCTTCCAAGTCTATCTTTATTTCAAAATTAACAGTGAATTTTAGTTGGTGATTATGTATCGCTTCTCTTTAGAGGAAGAAAAATGTATTTTAATGAAATGTAATTTTAAATAAACTTGATGTACATTCGGCTCGTCTGGTGGGAAGCAACCAACACCTGTAAAATCATACAAGAGTTACTACTCAATCTCCTCTGCAAAGATGAAATACTACCAACATATAGAAGTATTACAGTAAAACACCTGATTTTTGTTGGTCTCTGTCACACAGTAATATTTTCCAAAATGCATAATGGAGCTTTGTGGTTTTTATCTTTCTGTCTATTTCTTCCTGAGTCGTAGAACAGATTTTTAACATAACAGCACCTGCTGAAATGTCTGGATATATCCAAATAGATGTTTTGATTACTTGTACTCGTTGTTCAACATTTTTTATTTTCAACTTGTTGTCATAGTTTATATTCCCAAGCATATATACAAGACTGTGTGACTAAAATTAAGATGATATCAAGAGGTTTCTGTGCCACATGCAAAAGTGAACATTAATGCCTCTTTCAAAACCCTTTCTGAAATATCCCCTGAAACCCAGACACAAGTCAGACTGAGTGAAAGGCAACCAAGTCTCACACCTCTGAAAAGGGAACTCCCTGATGAGGGGCTGACATCCCTGTCCCTGCCTTTCCATCTGTCAACACTGGCTCGGGACCCTCCAAGAGCCACAGTGCAGATCACTGCTTCCAGCACCAGCAGGACCAAAGTACATGAGAGTTAAGCCCTTGATGATGCTGAAAGATGTGGCACTGCACACCTGCTGTCCATCCAGCTGGCACCTGCACTCACCGCTCCCGTGGTACTTCTCAGCAGGCAGTTTTGAACCTGCTGCCCGAGACAGGAGCACTTCTACAGTTCTTCTTTCTTCCTCAGAGCCCTTGCCTTGAGACCCTAAAGCCTTGGTAAGACCAGGTACCACTGTTGCCTTACTGGCACCTAGCTTGGAGCTGAAGAATTTGGGAATATTGGGGCTTTTGGACCCACTTCCTTTCCCATCATTCTTGAAGTCCAGTACCTCCTATATGCTACTGAAGCTCAGCAGGACCCATTTTTTTAGAGCAATCAGATGCTTTGTAGCAGTGCCGTCTGTTTCAACTTCCTAAGATTCTTCAGTAAACACTGAGAAATCTTAGGAAGATTTACAAAAGGAAATTAGTGCCAAAATTCCTTCTTGAGTAATTCCTCCAAGAGAATATCAATTTGAATTTCCTAATGGGATGAAGGCATTTGCAGTGTCACTTTGTGCACTGTGAAATAAAGCTCAAATATTCTCCTAGGAAAAGGCAGTAAGGCACCCCAAAGTCCCATGTGTTATGGACATGTTATATTAAAAACACATTATATATCTTTCATAATTACTGATGAAAGTTGTCCCAGACAGTCTTGTTATGCTGTTATTAGATTTAAAATGCAGCTGTATTTTTTAACATCTGGAGTCAGCCTGTACTCAGCTGGGTAACCAGGATCATCCCTGCATCTCTGAGGAGCCCTGCAAGTCTACATACTTGATTTAAGACACTAACATGAAACACTGCTTAAAGTAGAACTGAAGATTGATGTGACCTTTACTTCCGGGCTACTGTCAGACTGAAAACACCCCTCCTGTTCCATGTACTTTGCATTAAGCAATTTGTCAAAATTCTTCAAGGAAACTACTCTTCCTCTGGTTTCTCCAAAAGTTGTACAATGTGAAGCTGGACTAAACTGGTACAACTTTCTCATGTGGTCTTCAAATCTGTATTTGTCCATTCCAGTACAAGTTTCATGTTAGCTAATGCTGCTTTTGACACTAAGTACAAATTATATCTTTATATAATATAAATATATAATTATATCTAAGTACAAATTATCTGTCAGCTCCATGGAGGACACAGCCTGGTCTGACCATGCATTTCCAGCAATATGCTAAAGACCTGCATTCCCATTCTTTACGTCTGCACGCCCTCAGGGTCTTTATTAATTGTTCTCTTTAATCCACAAAAATTCTGTTCTGTGCATATACTTTTTCTAAAGTTAAGTTATTTTAAAGGATATCTTCTTGTGCCAGGTTTACACAGGCATTACTCACCTAACACTTCAGATGAGTACAGACAAGAGCAGGCAGACAGCTAACCTGCCCACGCTCTTCTGATAATGCCTCTGAGTGCCTACCAGTATTAGTCTGGTTCATGCTCTGGTTAGCTCACCAAATTCCCTCTTAGCCAGCTCACTTCGTATTTTCCATGCTCTATCTACTCCTTTCTGATGGCTTACCTTGAGCTGTAATTACTGTATTTGAAGAATTCCCCTTTTTTTTTTTTGACATCTACAATTCTTTACCTTACTCACTTCCCTTTTAAGCACAAACATGTATTTCCAGGGACATTTTTTTACTTCATTTGAGTATTTCTGTACTTTTTTAAGGATTTAAATTAGATTACTTTTGTTGCTAGAGTCTTTTTAAAAGTACTTTCACCCCCAAAAATTTCCTCTAATTGTTTAGTGTTATGATGTTAAGTTTCAATAAAATTGTTTCCATGAGAATGTGTTGTATAAGATAATACGAAGGAACTGAAGCTGTCTATGAAAATAATAATTTACAAAATATTCTGAGCACTGTAGCAGATTATGTTCTTCAAATCCTTTTTCTGACATGGGATGAATTAAGCTATGTGCCATGAAAACTGAAAAGCAGTATGGGACAGGGAGAACTTCATCCCTTACCAGAAAATATTGGACTCCTGATTTTTTATTTTTACAAGTTAACATTATGAAGATTAAAAAAAACCCAAACAAACAAGTTAATGGAGTGCTACACAAGCTCTGGCACTTTTTGTGACAAATGACTTTCTAGAAAAGCATCATCCAACACAAAGTTCCCTCACCCAGAAAGTGGGAATCGAACCACTGGCTCCCTGTCCTTCACAACCAGTTGCAATTTCAGAAGCCCAGCCCTTTGGCAAAGACAAATTCAGGTGTCAGCTCAATGGAAAATTCACTGTGCACTGCTCTGTGAAAAACTCTGAAGGGTAATGCTCCCTGAATCGGGCAAGTGGCCTGAAGCAGTTTCATTGTGGCAATACAGACCAGAGGAGCAGCCAGCAGCACAGGGCAAGGAGAACAAGGTGACAGGTCCGATGGAGCCAGTAAGGAAACCAGGTGAGTGATGCCATTCCAAAACACCCACTCACAGTGTGCAGCACACAAGCAAGCCTAGGCTGCACTCAGAGAAACACTCCCACAGTTATGTCCATAGCTGTCCATGGAACTGGCCAAAAGACTCATTGAATAATGACACAAAAAAAGAAAAACTGAAAAAGACTACAACAGAATATTCTTGGTAATATGGGCTATGCCACCTGTAAGATCAACATGAAACCTTTCTGCGGATCAGCTGCAGTGATTATTTTCAATCTGGCAAGGGAATGTTCTTTGCCTTCTTTTCTCTCTCCCTCATCTCTTCTCTATTGTCATGGCAAATTTCTAAATTTGCTTGCATTCTGCAGTTAGGTAACACCAGATTTTGAAACTCTGTCTTTCTGAGTATATATATAAATCCTGGTCACCAGGCAAAATTTGATATTAAGTGATGTTAAGATGATGAGATAAAAATATCTAAAACTCTAGAAATTTGGCTACTGAGGAAGGAGAACCAGTCCCCATACAACAAGGTGAAAAGTAGCACCATTAGCCAAATGATACTGTGGTCTCAGTCAGGTCAGGAAATTTCACCAGAGCCATGATTTTATTTTTCTCTGTCTATTTACAAATCCCTCTTTACTGTTAGGGTAAATACACAAACATTAAAGAATGAGAGGTCACCCTGTACAATGTATGATTAGTATATTATATGCTGTCATGGTTATTTTCCAAATATTTCAGTATTAACTTGGGCAAAGAGAGGATATCAGCAGTACCAATCCAGTCTCTCAGGATTCCATGTACAGAGAGCAGTGCAAAAGAAGATGAGGGGATCAGCCCTTTAGGGATCCTCTGCAGTCAATGATATATAAACTGCTGTTGTCTTGACAGTAATGAAAACAAGACAGGGAAGGTACAGATCTTCAGGCTACATGTGGTGACTAATAAATCAGATGTTGTGGAGTCTGGTTTACTGCAGGAAGGTGGGTTTAATGAAAACTTGTGCCTGGCAGGAGGTTCTGCAGCTCATGAACAGACTATAGGGAAAATATGCCTCTGAAAAAATGACACAAAAAGCCACTATCCAGGCTTGGAAAATTGACTCAAAAAAGACAATTGATGTATTTTGGCACAAAGGGTGGAGGAAAATAAATAAGGGTACATCTGGATCCTAGCGTTTTCAGAAGAATTGCTTCTACATCTTAAATTTATACATTTACACTTTAGGAACAAGGTAACACTAACTAAAAACAAAGCAAGCTCTTTGTGCCCAAATTAGGGTATTTGGAAGTTTCGTCATGCTACATTTTGTGAACTGAGCTTATTTTCTTCCAGAATCAAAATAAAGTATTGTCTTACTACAATAACTTGTTACTTCTTTTGTCTGTTTTGAAGAAAACCCAATTTTGAAATTGTGAAAATGAAACTGTACTGTACATACATACCTGAGGTTATCATATCAGGATGGTGAAAATAGTTAATATCCTCAGTTGGACAGCCCTCCCTTCACCACCCCACTTCTCAGAAAGCAAGTTATTCTTCATTCTCTCTCCTGCTTCATGGAAAAGAAACTAAAACTTAGAAGAAACACAAGTTCATCTTATTTGTTCACAGTGTGGAAAAAAAAAGAAAAGAAAAAAAATTTTAAAAAAGAAAGGTAAAAAAAAGAAAATGAAAAAATAAGAAAAAAAATAGAGCTTTCCAATAAACACATTCAAGATAGCATTGTAGACAAACATTATTCTGGCAAAAGAAGATGCGAAAGCCAACAGTAGCTTTAGTTTCAGCAACTACGAAACTTCATTATCACACCAGGTATGTGTAACTTGTCCTGTTACTTTGTGGCAGCAAAATTTTTTTGTTCATTGATAATGTCCAATGACTTTGTATTCAAATTGAGGAGCTACAAAAAAATCCACAGAAAGGGCAATAAAAGACCTGAGTGAAACTTTCGTTTTGTTAGGTAAAGTTCTCTACAAAGGTGCTTTTCCTTTGAAAAAAAATGAGAATTTGCCTTGATATCCCTAAGCAGGAGTCACACCTGAAGTTTCAGGTTCCTAGTCAAAAGATTCCTCCCAATCCATCCACATCTGTCTGGAAAAGACTGTCCTGCTCTGTACTGCTGTGCTTGGGGCACTTCTGTGAGAGAGGCAGAGGGAGAGGGAACTCATGTCTACCACATCATTCTGTAGCTTCACAAGTTGTTGAATCCCAGAATTTTTTTTACTTTGTTTTCATAAAAAATGAAGAAAACAGAATTTTATGGCAATGTTTAATTTCAGGTCAAATGGAATATTTGCCTAAGTAGATTTTCATTTTGTTTTGTTGTTTTTTGGGTTTTTACAGCATGAATAAAGAAAATAAACTTTCTTTTCGGATTCAAACTAAAATTTTGTCTCTTTTCTCTGAAGCTGAAGAGATAAAGAGCAACTTGCTTTTTCGGAAGGGGGCTGTCCAAACAGGTGAATTTGCTGCTTTCACAACCCTGATCTGATCATCTTTTGATGATCATCTGATCATCAAAAGTGCAGCTGCAGGATGAGGGCTGATGCTTGTGCTGAGCTTTGTCATACCTGTTGACTGAGGTCTGCAGGACCCCAGCCCTGAGAGGGAGGGTTCCTGCATCTTCACAGCCAGCTGCTTGCCCTCTGTTGGGCAGGAAGGCCACCTTTTCAGAAGGGACAACTCTGGGGCACTTGGCCCTTTATGCCACATGTATGGAGGGGCCAAACCTCCTGCATCATCACACACCTGAGACATGCTGAATCAATGGACCTCAATGCTCCAGCCCAGGCACAACACTATTATACAGGATAGGTGTATCTGCAGGATCTCCAAAATATCCTGTAATGTACAATTGGATCTCACATGTTACCAGCTAAAGCATAACCACGCCATATCCTGGCCTGGGCAGAAGAATTTATGTAAATTATTTCTGTCCTATGTTGCTCCTTCCCACCCTCACGCCACGGGTTGCTTCTCCCTCAGATGTGTTAATACAACTTACTGTCTTTTTAAAAAATCTACAATAAGTCAGATCACTAAAAACCTGTATTAAAACCAATCCTTTGGAGCAGAAGTAAAGATATTTGTAGGGAAAATCCTATATGTACATATATCTAAGACACAAGAAAAGTCCCTCTTCAGACAGAACCAAACACAAATTACGGCATTCTTTTCAATGCAAAGACCACTTATGTTGCCAGAATGTGCAAGTTACTTGTCCTATTAAAACAACACAGGTTTCCTTTCAAAACACTGCTGTCACAGAATAGTCACAGAACTGTTTTTGCAGATTGTTTATGCAAAAAAACTTCTTAGGTTTAAAACAAACTTTAGTAATATTGGTAATCTTCAATACTGCTGTTCAAATATCCCAGTTACATATTAATCTGGAAATCTTTCCCCAGTTTTCACCTTCCGATTTAGTGAAGTACACTTCTGTCCCTGCAATCAACTAAGTAACAGGCAAAAACTGAACCACAAACCTTGTACTGACACAAACCCCAAAACCAGATTGTCAGCAACAAAGTAAATACAAGGAGAACTCTGATTCTGATTTCAGCACAGGAATACCCTGAGCCCTGCTTAGCAGTCTAGGAACGAGGAACAAGCTTACATTTTGGGGGGAGCTAAAGGAAAAAGAAAAAACAAAAATAATTTTAAAAAACGACCCAAATGCAACAACAACAACAAAAAATCCCAAACAAACAAAAAAACACACACACTCCAACCCTTCCCCCCCCCACCCCCCCCACATAAACTTTTGTCAGTAGTTCAAATTTTCAAGGTGAACATCATAAAGTACTGCAAGGCATGAACAGCCCAGAAAAGAGGAAGGTTTTTTGATGCTGAACACAACCATTACCAATGATGCCTCTCTCGATCCCCAATAAGCTGTGGGAAAACAAAACTCAGTTCAAAACTGATCGCGGGAAAACTGGAATCACAACCTCCGTCTCATCCCATATACCGGACCCTTCCTTAGCCAAAGGTGGAAAGTCAGGGCTGGCAAGGCGAAGCGTCCCGCCCTTCTCTGCTCCTCGCTGCCTGGGGTCCCGTCCCCACTGGGCTGCAGCGCAGCATCCCAGGAAAGGAGAGGGGTGTGACCCAAGAGCCGCACGGCTGCTGCCCCGGGCTCCGCTCGGCGGTGGGGCGGAGGCGGCGGCAGCCGAGCCGCTCTGCCCCGGGCGGGGTGCCCGGGCTGCCGGGGTCGCGGCGCGGGATGCTCACCCTGCGGTTGCGGTCGGCTTCCCGCACCTCCTCCTCCTGGGGGCCTTGGCGGATGAGCGCCTTCAGCACGATGCTGTTGTTGGTGCAGCAGGCTCGGAAGAGGCTGAGCGCCTCGGGGCTGTCGCGCTCGTCCCCCTCCAGAGACCACAGGTCGTCGTCGTCGTCCTCCAGCCCCCCAGGAGGGTAGAAGGAGTCGTCTGAGGCGATGCTGCAGGTGTCGGACAGCTCGGAGAAGTCCTCGTACTCTTCGCCATCCTCCTCCTCCTCCTCCTTCTCATCTTCCTCCTCTTCGTCCGGCTCCTCGGCGGCAGCCTCCGCCGCCCCCTGCTCGGGGCTGCTCTCCGCCTCGGCGCCGGGCATGTCCTTGGCGGCGGCGGGCGCGGGGCAGACGCGCTCCCCGGGCAGCTGCTCGCCGTGCCCCGACAGCAGCACCATGCCGGCC